>JABSTQ010011378.1:600000-872500 GCA_013358835.2 Ixodes persulcatus
TCAAAAGCTTTTTTTCTCTCTTCACACTTTTTTCACAAGTACCGTATTTGCACGAATATAACGCGACTACGAATATAACGCGAGGGCAGGTTTTGATGGCCTCAAAAAGCAAAAAAAATTATTATTACTGTTATAACGTGAGCCGAGGCTGCATCAATTTCTCGCACTCGGGGGAATAGCAGAAGTGAAAAGTCAATGGAAATGGCAGAAATATCAGTTTATGTTTTGACTGCACTCATCCTCACTGCTCAGGTCCTTCTGTTTACAATCCACTTGGCGACTATGCAGATAAGCAGCAGCATGGCACCGCCTGTCTGGTAGTTCCTTTTTCTTTGGCGTAAGCTCCTCGGCAGCCCACAATCCAAGCAAGGCACCAAGCAGAAGCACCAACACACAAACACCAGACCACTCTGGAGCAGAAACTAAAAAATGCGCAGGCAGAAAAAAGACTGCTGAACCCGATACACGATCACACTTCCTGTCCTGGTCCCTCTGCATAAAAACAAATACCTGTGTTGCACGATTACGTAAACGTGGTCGGTGGTCTTGTCTTGGCTTATGTTGACTTGACTTGGCCTGGCTTGGCTTGGCTCGAATTGGCCAGTGCCCGCATTCCCGCAAGGCCGCGCGCAGAGTTTCTGCTGCTGCGGCGCGCGCCCGTTGTACAAACACAAAAGCGATAAAAATGCTTTTTTTTATGTTTTCTATTCGCCTCTTCGTGTGGCCCAATAGCTAATAAATTTCCTTCCACACCCCCACTTCTTTTCCCACCGGATCTCCTGCATCGAGCAGGATGGATGGCTTTCTCCTCTGGCTTTCTCCAGACTCGCCCACCTCGTGGCTGAACTCGATTCCGAATATAACGCGAGGTGCGTTTTGGAGCACGTAATTCTGAAAAAAAACTCGCATTATATTTGTGCAAATACGGTACTGATGCCTTACAGACGTTTTCTGAAGCTTGTTTAGGACAATATTAACACGCTTGATGCCATTTTAATCGGAAAGAATGGAGCTGCGCAGTGATGCTATTTTTATAGTCTTCCAACTTAAGAGTTCTATCCAATTAATTACTTTCTTAAATAATGAGAAAGCATCTCTTTTACACTATAATTACAATTGTTTTTTAGTAACATAACCCTCTCAGTTAAGATCTAAAATAGCATCACCGCACAAATTACACCTTTGTGAATGCAGTTGCATTAAAAATTTTGATAATTTATGAATAATTTTTTTCTAACGATCCGTAACAAATGACCTAATCAAATTAGACCAATCTCTCATAACTCGGGTTCTAGTAAAGATATTCAACATCTGATTGCATATTTGGAATAGGTGCGAGATGTGTTATACCAGTGTATAATATGATAAGTATTCTTTTATAGATAAGAAAATTACTCTAAAGCCCCACATGACCCCTTAAGCACGAAATGATTGGGATGTTAAATAAAAGGTTGTGAATGCAAACATTGCCTCCTTGATGTTTCTTGATCGGTGCGAATGAACAAAGGTTCTGGCATGGTTGTACGATATACACACATTTTTCACTTAACTGCAAATTTTATGACACGGCATTCAGCTCCTTTGTTTATATAAGTCATGTGATCAATTATAAACAGCAATGCGCAACTGCATGCCAAATTTCGCAAGTATAGATGGCTGGTCGTGTTGCGAGGTCACGTCCGGCATGGTGATGTCCGAGTCGCGAGCGTCGACTTATAGAATTCCCGGTTTTTATCAACATGGTTGATGGTGCGTACAAAGATCACCGTCGAAGAACTGAGCTTCCCTCAATACCGTAAATCTTGTCTTTCTTAGAACGAGGTTGTTTTAGTGAGACAGCAGTCAAGAGCTGTCGTGGGGCTCTCTTTGCATGATGTTACGTCACAGCTTCCACTGTTGCCAATGAAAACGCCGTGTTTTGCAGGTGCAATTTGAGCAGTTGGGCTCTGTTTAAAATTGAATTACTTGTGCAGTGAAGATTAAAAATTTAGATATTGTGTGGATGATATGTCTAAAAGCAATGACAGTATAATTTAATTGTTTTCTGAAAGACAAAATTTTACCGCACAATCCCTTAAATACAAAGAAATTGAGAACCAAACGTGGCATTCTGAGGCAAATGAGATAGAGTGCCACATAACACTCTCTTACGAACAAGCTAAAATTTCATTAACCGTTCTCCTACCCGTTATGTCTTCTTATAGCAAAGGCACAGATTAGGGCCGATTACACGTTGACGAGCAGTTTCGTCTCCGAGGCCCTTTCTAGGTATGTCGCAGGGGGCACTAGGGACGTGCTGCAACATATACACGACACCCCCCCTTCGGGCACCTGTGATCCAGGAGACGTGAGAGGAGTAAGTGCGGGACAGCCAGTTGGGGGAGACGGCATTGTGCAGGCCCAGCGCGTACAGGCCGATCTGGAAGGCGCACATGTGCAGGGCCCTGTGGGGACCCCTGTGGTTCTGGCTCGCCGAGGGCTGGGTGAACAAAACCGCCGTGCTCGAGTTGCCACCGGCCTTGGTCAGCACAGTCTTGGCCAGCTCAAACATGAAGTGGGCCGACGCCTCGCTCGGCTGGTTCGGCAGGCTCGGGCAGGTGCCCCGCTTGCCCTTCATGCGGCTTGGGGGAGGCGGCTTCTGCGGGGGCGGGGCCGCCGGGGGGGCGGAGCCTCCCCGGGCACTACCTCCCGGCACCTGCAGCCCCGAGGACCCAGGAGCGAGAAAGCGCGAGGTCGCCGGGGACGCCGAGGACAGGCTGGGCGGGGGGCTGTCCGAAGGCAGCACGCACATGCTGGAAACGCAAAGAAAGACAGAGACCGGCGTCACTTTCGTGACTACTCTTCACCGTTCTCGGACTAAAGAATGGCAGAGAGGAGTTTCACGCCTCCGGTGCAATTTTCCTGCCTTCGAGAATGCTTCGACGTCTTGAGAGCCTCGAGTGTGCGGCCGCAGTCGAGGCACGGCGAAGGGCAACTGCCGCGTGCTAGAGGCAGGGCATCCCAAAGAGACCGTCTGCCATTCTCACCTTATCAATGACCATAGAAACACAGGTGTTCGCAGAGTACCCTTACAAGTAGCCCGAGCTTCCAAATATTCTTGGCCGTCCCTGCCCCCAAGTAAATCTTTCTCACGGCACTATTTTATCGGGCCCGAGTCACCCGCTTGTGCGCGACCACGAGTTGAACACCCCCTAGTAAGTACACCAAAGTTTATGCGGTCTGTAGGTTCGTGTACTGCTTTCCCGGATCGACGCCAAGACCGAAAGTGGTTTCTCGGCTACCCGTCGAGGGAGATGGGGGTTCCTCGAGGTCGTAAAGTTTGAGAAATCTTGCCGTACAGCAAAAAAAGGATGAGAAGAGAAACGAAGCACTTTTACTAACGACTTTTTGTGCGACGCTGCAGCATTACGAGAAGCGTGTCACAGGAATCTGCATTACAGAAAGCTGCTGGGAGCCAGTCAGGTCGCAAGTTTCGCGTTAAATTTGCGAGTTTTCTGCTCGGGATCAGATTTGACCGAAGAGAGCAACAGCGGCGAGCCGTGGCCAAGGGCGAACGTGGGACTCACCTGTCCGTGTGGCGTGCCTTGGCCCCCGTGGCTCTGTCGCCGGACGAGGAAGAGACCACGGAGTCGCTGCTCTCCCCGCTGCTGCCACTGTCGCTGCCCGGCCCGCATGGGCGGCCCCAGCCACTGCGGCGCACCACCGTCGGAGAGTTGTCGCTCGACGTCGTCTCGGGAGCGCTGCTGTCGATGCTCGCCATGCCTGCAAGGAGGCATGCCGAATACACCATACACCAGGGGGGCAAGGTCGAGGAAGCCACTCCCGGAGGGAACGCGTCGCGTCGGAGGAAGAGGCCACCCCAAACGGTGCGCAGTTCAAGCTCTCGCTTCGCAGCCAGGCAGTTCGACTGGAAGAAGCCCTCTGCCCTGGGCTCGATCGGCAGTGCCGACCGGACAACCGCTAGAATTAAAGAGAGACCCATGTTTTGGTCCCGAGCCACTAGAGTTTCGGGGGTACAGAGATCATTTCTTTTCCTCTTCCCAATCCCAGAAAAAACGGGAACGACGGTCGCAAGTGCCAGCGGGAGTGGAACTGCGCACCGAGAGGTAGCGTCGTGTCCGAGCACTCTTAAGGTTCGACTCCCTAGACCACACTCTCGCACCTCGAGGTTAGTGATCATTAGGGAAGTTACTTTGGGACCAAAAGAGTGTTGGGCATTTAGCTACAATTCTGTGTGAGAGCAGTTAGGGGTAGGCTGTACATTTTTATAACCTACATAAAATGGTGCATTCACTGCACTAAAAATGCCTGTCTATTCTTACGTAATGTAGAAAGGATTATAAAGAAACCAATGAGACGGGTTTCACACGTTCACACTTCAGGAAGTTTAGGAATGGCCTAAACCAACAAGCTTGGTCATCTAGCACCTACGAGAAAAAACTCCGCTGGCAGAAAAATTATATACCAAAATTATTAACGCCTGCTTTAACCCATGAACAAAAACCCCAAGAGCCACAACAAAACTTCGTAGGGTTAGTTACGGACAGTTCAGGCCAACAACCGTGGTAAGTTACAAGCCGACCTAATAACCATCCTCCTACCACAGAGTCTCCAATAAAAAGGCTACGTCTACAAAATTAGGTCCGTTAGTGGTGCCTCGAGGCAAATACCATGCACAGGACACCTACCTGCCGAATGCTTCTTAGTTGTTCTGAAGTTTGTGCAGCGGAACTTAGCCTCCCAGGCCTTGAAGTTCTCCTCCCAGCCAGGGCTTGAGGCTCCCTCACTGCGATCACCACTGTCCCCAACAGTCCTGCCGTGTTAACCTCCAGTGCTACTATCTAGCCTCTTTTTAAGGTGTCAGCTTTGGCAGAAAGCCACAACATAGAGACCAATGAAAGAGACAAAATTTGAGCAACATCTACAAGTCACGAAGGGTGTGCATGCCACAATGGCACCAAGACAAATATCAGGTTCAAATTGCACTGTCTTGAATTCAATTATTCCAAGACAAAGAGTTGTACTTGTTATCAAGCTGCAATTGCAAAACCCCTAGACAAAAATTATATCAATGTGCAGCTTTGCCTGCATATGCTACAACCATATTTCCAAGTAACTTTTGGCCAGACACCTTCACCTGATCAGGCAAGCTTAATATGCAAAATATGCAAATAAAACAAGTACAAATAAAACTACCTAGGCTAAGCTTGAATCATTGAAACACATGTACAGGCAGGCTTACATGTTTCATGAGCCACACCAGCATTCTTAAAAAAGTTAAAAACTGCACCACCAATTTTTTTTGTTGTTGTTTTCTTTGGGGGGAATGGGGGGTTTAAGAGCTTTAGAAGTTTTTTTTTACTTCTTTTTCACAGAGGAAATCGACACACCCATTACTTCACAATGCTCACCTGTCGCCATTCTTTTTGTGGATGTACATAAAACAAGATGCCAGTCAGAATTGAAATATGGCAACTTATGTTTTCACTTAATGGATATTTGGACAGTTCATTACTACTGCACTCGATAAGTTTCCTTCATAGAAAAACTCATATTCATAAGTCCACAGGGGTCAGACAGGCAGATGTTCAACCGATGTTGAGAGCAACCTATAACAAACAAAGTGCAAGTGAAGTACTCAAGTTTGCCTTGCCCCGGGTTAACCGAAGTAGCTACAAGGGGGCGTTCATAAAGTTTGTATTATTGTCACAAAGAAATTGAGATTTAGCAATGAAACTTGGGTACAAGTTTAGCCTTTCTCTACATGTTTGCCACACAAAGTCACACACTTTAGCCAGCAATGGACAACCTTCCAGAGGCCATTGTTATAGAACTTCTTGTTTTAAGTGTTAGGGAATTGCTCCACATCGGCAATTACTCGGTCGTCGTCCTTGAAATGCTTTCAGGCTTACTTGGCCACGCTGGAAGCATCTTCGTCATTTAACAATAGTGTCATAAACTGGGGCGTAGTTCCCAAAACACCGCCACCAGCTCGGAAGGAATCTCCTTGGCATTCCTTCAAATGAAGAAAACGAATCGCTGCACGCGCTTCGACTTTACCGACGGTTGGTGCCATCTTTGTTTCGGCGCCCAAGCGGCGTTCCCCGGTACTACAGCATGCTATGTTTATACCATGCCGAAACAAGAGGAACCCACGCTCGTGTCAAAGCTTCTTTTTTTTCACTTTTATCAATTTTCGGCGCTGATAATACAAACTTTACAGACACCCCTCGTAAGCACGACGAACCGTCGAGCTGGCTGCGGGCACCCAGAAGACCGAAAACACTGAGGAAACCCCGGGCCAAACGGTTGTCCGCCGAAAACTCACCTGTTGTGCCGGTGCGACACCTTGGCCCTGGCACCGCCGCCGTGGTCCTGCCGAGGATTCCCCAAAGCGTTGGGGGGTGGTGTTCCCGGCTCGACGCCGTTCCCGGCTTCGGCCAGGCTGTCGGCAGCTCCTGAGAAGCCCGCATCCACTGCGGCCTCGCCGGACGGGTTTCCCGGCAACGAAGCCGAACGGGCGGCGTCGTCCACCTTGGCGGACGACTGGGTGGAGGCATCTTCTGTCGTTGCCGAAGACCCGCCGGCGGCCGGCGTGGCAACCGGGTTGGGCACAGAGGCACTGTAGTAGGAGCTGGGTGGAGGAGTCTTGTACATCTGATGCACCTCCTTGTCTAGTAGGCGGTCCATGATCTTGGCACCGAGAGGAGTGGCAACAACTGGTCAGTTTTCCCAAACTGGATTTTTAGGAACTCGGGTGTTCCCCGGAGCAACGTTAAGGCCTGTTTACACACTTGCAACCGAGTAGGATCGACAGAGACAAGATCGGTTTTTAAGCCTCTTGCAACGGCGTAGGACAGGATGTGCTGCTGCAGAGCAGATCCTTAGCCATCGCAGGAGACTTTAAAACCCGTCTTGTTTCTCCCGATCCTATTCGGCTACAAGTATGTGGTTATTTGAGCTCCCTAATTTCCTCCGCCATCCTTTCCCCCAGGTAAGTGTTCTTCAAGTTTGAGCGCTACAGTCAAACCCGCATATATCAAACTCGCAAAAAAACGGGAATTAGTTCAATATATCGTGTAATTCTATATAACAGTTTTAATGAATTCGACTCTCAAAAATCCACTTTCTGCCAACATATTACACAATGAAATAGTCTTGCATCTCCTGCTGCTTTTTCTTCATTGCATTCGCAATAACAATATTTTTCTACGCTATCGACGGACTCTAAAATGCTAAGGCCGCTGCCTTCTATATTTGCGTATTAGCGCCGAACTATGCCGAGAGCACGGAGCACGTCCGAGCAGGAGCACCTTCTCCTGCAGAGCGCCGTTTTGCTCTGCAAGATGGTTTTCCCCTAAGGCATGCGGCAGCGTTGGGGGAAAGCCAGCTAACAGAGCAAGCTGGCTTTTTTTTTTCTTCCGGGCGGCCGCATCAATCGCCCGGAAGAAAAAATAATATTTTATTTTGCGGACGGAGCCGGAAGAGGGAGCACAAAGCACCCTCTCCCCGCTTTCTCCGCAAAAGGGTTTTTTTTCTTTCTTCCAAACAATTAACGCAATTGCCAAAAAAAAAAAAAAAAGCCAGCGTGCTCTGCAAGCTGGCTTTCCCCCAATGTATCTGCTGGCCGTGGGGAAAAGCCAGCTTGCAGAGCAAAACGGCGGTCTTGGCAGTTGGATATATCGGTAGCGGCTGCTATTTTTGTTCGATGTAACCATAGTTTTTGCTACATATTATCACTGTAATATTACTGTGCACAAAAATGTTTCGATATAAGGGATAATTCGATGTAAACGGGTTCGATATAGTCGGGTTTGATTATATTTTGGCGAATCTGAGCCACCCCATAACGAGCAACTATGAGCAAAATTCTCGCTAGTTTGTGCATTACTGCTTTGAAGGCTCGTAGGCTTCTGCACTGCTTCGTTGCATTGATGTCGAGAGTGAGGGGGCATACACGGCTGTCAATCGAGAAAGCTAGGGATTCCAAAAAATTGAAAAGTTTGAGGACCCCCGTGCTGTGGCATCTGTCCGACGTTAAAGACGCAGCTCCAGGCAAAGCACTGTGACAGGTATGCACCCAGGATTGCACAGAGTCAAGAGGCTCAAAACATTCTGTGTCAAAGGTGCACAGCTGCCCTGTATACTGTAAACGAGTTCTTTCACAGCCTCAATATTTTGCGAAGTTTGGAAAGCATAAATTTTGGGAACATTTTGCGGGCACCAAATTTTCACTCTGTTCGACTCCCTAGAGTCAAACCCAGTAGCATTCTCTTCGTCACCATGGCCTCCACGTATTAGTCACCATGGGCTTTTGTATTTGCACAATCTATTTTTCTTGATGCATTTCAAAACCGTGAAATTTGCGAAAATTAGGTTTTCCCCGAAAAGCCACACACAATTAATTGCCCCTTAGGTTTCCAGAACAAACATCCGCAACACTCACTGCTGTGACACAAAAATACCAGCGCGTTTCCCTCAGTTCCTACTCACCTTGGCCAACTTCTCCTGGTCATCCTTGTAGAACACCAGTAACGTGATACTGAGGTCGCCCCTTTGGCGTCTTGTGCCCTCGCAGAGCAGAGGATGTTCGGCTTCCGAAACATTGGCTTTCAGGCCTAAAAATACAGACACAAATAAACCTTAAATTAAAAAAAAAGCCAGCAAAGCTGCAACCCAGTTACAAAAGACGTTTTCCAATGGCCCAAAGCACGTTAAAAACCTTTAAATGAAGAAGAAAAGGCACGGCACTCAATCGGCCAAATTGTCAGGCATGTAAGCGACATGGAAAATTTGAGTGCAAAGTACACTAATGCGCCGGATTTTCGAAGGGTTTTCTAGAAACTCAGAGCTGCCACAAACATCTCCACGTGGTGAATGATGTTGATTGGGGCGAAGCTCGGGTGGTGCTGATGATACTGATTTTGGTCATAGGTATTGCTGCTTGCTGTCGGCGTTGACGCTTTGCCGCCGCTTCCCGAGCTCTCAACTCCGGGTCCGCTTGGCGTTTTTGACGCTGTGCAGCAGCTTCTCGCGCCCTGGTCTCCGGAGCAGCTTGCTGTCTAAGTAGACGCTGAGGCGCTGCATGCCGAGCTTTTCGGTCCTTTTTATTCATGGCAGTAGGAGAATGTGTGGTTTTCTTCTTTTTCTTTTTTTAAGCAGACAGATGGGATGGCATCTCAGAACCCCCTACTCTTTTTTTTTCTTTTTTCATAATTTTTTTTTATCTTTTTTTTTCGTTTTTTTTTTGCCCTACACGAGCATGTGAGCATGTGCTCACGAGCACCACTTTGACTGTTTGAAGATAAAGTGGGGGATGTGAGACTTTGGGCTATCTAGTTTTTATAACTCAGATGTAAATATTTCGGGAAGAGTTATTACCTCAAAATATGAGATGCATATCTGTCCTATGTCAAATTTTGAAAACCTAGTTTTTTCTCAATGAGGACTTCAAATTAAAACAAAATAAAGGAGATAGCCCGATTCCCCAGTAAATGTCAGTTCAGAAACATCTTGATTGTGGTATCAGAAGTGTTCGGAAGTTCTTTAAGTACATTGTACTTAAAGTACTGCTTCAAGTAGGTTTAGGAAACTTGTACTTTACTTGAAGTACATTCTCTGAATATGTACTTGTACTTTACTTAAAGTATTTTTTTCTGGTACTTTCCGAGGAAAGTACAATTCCCGACTTCAAAGTACATTCCCCAAATTTGGTTTTGTTAAGGGGGGAGGCTGGTCTTTAACTTTTTGTTTTTTTATTTTTCATTTATCGTGCTGAAATTTAGTATACTGGTAGATTTTTATCGTTCATTTATCGTGCTAAATTTTAGCACGATAAATGAAAAATAAAAAACACAAAGTTAAAGACCAGCCTCCCCCCTTAAATTTGTATCACGAAATGATGCTTTGTCAACTCCAAAGAAATACTGGGAGGGATATTCTACTTTCACCAGAGACGTGAGCAGACGACGCATCACTCCGCTTGTTCTGGGGGCAGCTTTCCAGTAGCTTTTTGAACTCTCGCTACTTCTCGGTCGGTCAGCGCAAGCGAGGAGGTTTAAAATAATATGAGAGCAAAATTAATCATTATCTAGCACCTAAAAATGTGGTGCGAAACAATTAAAAAAAATCAAGTCGAAGAAAAAGACAACAGAGGAGAACGTCACAATGTTTTGAGACATTCTCTTTTGTCTTTTCCTTCGACTTGAAAGTTCCTTTATTTTTTTTTTCGCACCCCAATCTCAGGTGTCACATTATGATTAATTATAACCAGCTCGCTTTCAAACTCAGTTTTTTTTTTCCATTAAAAAAAGGACACTCCTCTATGAGAGGATTGCTCGCGGAAGCTACGGGGCTGATGTCATGCTTTCTCCTAGTACATTTAACCCTCTTGTGTGCAACAATAAAGTGCAACCAACGCCAAATTCAGAAGAGGGACTTCTGAATTTGGCTCCTTTCCTGAAAATAACTACTATGTGGCCACTTGACTTTATCAAATATTCGCCGCTGTTTTTTGAAAACAGGTAATGCACTCCCGATTACCCCTGGGCAATGCATACCACTTAAAATATCACTGTATAGGGGAATGAAAGGACATCATAAAAATTTGTGTTAAAATACTTGCACGGAGGCACTCCCTTGGAGGGTCTACTTTTGAAGTATTTGTGCCAGGTCAATGAAATTTTTAGGGTATGTTAAACGTCAAAACTTAGGAGGCTACACCAACTTTCAACCCAAAAGGTTTATTTTATGACAAGTTACAGCATTATTCGTTGAAAAAAATGTACATGTAGCAGTGCCAAAGGAAAAAAACTATAGTTTCAAAATATGAATAAAAAGGCACAATTTCTTTGTTGGGATATAACGCTGAATGACTAAACTAATCGGTAGTAGGCTTGAAATAATTTTTAAGGCCATATTTTATGTAAAAATTAACTTTCAATAATGGTATGAATTTTTAATTTTTTTCTTGTTTCACAAACGTCAACATTTTTGTGTGAACAAATAAAAATTTGCAAAAAGTAAGCGCATAGCCGAGTTCTCCAGTAAATTTCATGCCAAAAAAGCCATACATTAGACATGGGGGCACTTAACTCATCGAACAATAGTTTTAGAGCTGTGAAAAAATGGTGAAAACATGAAGCTGAGAAAAACAGGTTTGAAAGTTCAAACAGTGTTTTACTTTAGATGGGGCTTGCCATTTCATCTAAAATGCTCCAGGGGCATATGTCACTCCTTCCTCTGCACGGTCCCTCTGTGCCTTGGCCACAGCTTCCATCTTCCTTTTTTTGTGGGACATCTTGGAAGACTCGAGCGCTTTCACTTGGGCCTTCGCAACCTTCATCTTGGTGGCCTTCTCTCCATACGATGCTTGGTAGCTCCCTGGCTGGATACCCATTTCCAACAGAGCTTCCTCAATCCCTCGAGGCCCCAGGTTGAACTCAAGGACTGCAAGGGCCACGGCACACTCCACAGTCTTGAGGGAGGCGAACTCCACCTTGGGGCACCTCTTCCCCACCAAGGCATTGAAGCTCTCATTGTTGTTTTGAGTCTTCATCCGGGAACACCTTTCCAGCAGATCCCTTTGTGACAGGCGGTTGTACAAGGGTACCATCTCCCTTGCAATTTCCTTGGAGAAAGCTGGCTTGTGTGGCCGGAACGCAGGTGGTTCTCCGGCTGCCTCGAGGGCCTTGCTCCGATTATAGTGGCACCAGGAGTCCGTGCCAGTGGGACAACCTACATGCCTTGGCTCTTCGTCAGTGGAGTAGGAGTGCAAAAGTCTTGCAAACACCCCTCGCTGCATGGCCGTCACGTCGGGTGCATTGTCCTTTAGCGAACAGGCATAGTAGTTGGTAAGCTGCTTCATCTTCAGGTTTGTCAGCTTCCCTTTCCCACCTAGTCCCTTCTTTGCTTTCTTCAGGGCTTCTAGACCCGCGTACATACGCTTCGCAACATGGTTGACGCAGTCCTCTTTGTTGATTTCCTTGTTGTAGAGCTAAAGACCAGCTACCTTGGAAAAAGCCTTGCTGTCGCCATCACGCAGCATGGTGGTGTACTGCATACTCTGTTTTTCGACTGAACGGCCAAAAAAAACAGTGGCTGCCTCCACTTCCATGGCACCGGCAGACCCATTGAAGTTCTTCTGGCAGTTGGGTCGGTGGTCTTCCATCCATTCCGTGTACCCCTCTGTGCATGGCTTTGGTCCCTGGGTGCACAGCTGGCAGTAGTTGCTGTGGACGCTGTAGTCCAGCACGAGACCACTCTCAAGCTCAATCGCGACACCAACACTGAAGTGGGACGTGTGGCCGCGTTTATGCCAGGTGCCGTTGTACGTGACGCACACATCTAGGAGTTCCCCCTCTTTGGCGTTCTCCCTTTTTCGCACCGACAGCGCAGCGGTCCTCATCACATTGCCGGGCGGCCGCTGTGGCTGCATCGTGTGTACCTTCGCGGCAACTTTCTGGGACGTCTTCAAACAGATCGGCGGCGGCATATTCATCCCGGTAAAAAGACGAGTTAATTTTGTGAAGCTCATGCCACAGTCGCGTGACGAGAGACCGATGCGCGCTGCGAGATCGTTCTGTCGCGTGTCACCAATATTCACAGAGTGTGGAGCTCTCGCGACTTCTCCACCAAGTTGGGCACGAGACAACAAACGCAAGGAGGACGCCCTTCCCGGTCTCGGACAGTTTAAGAGAAGATCCTGCGCACTCGGGGCACAGCAAAGCACTCACTAAAGCTTCGATGCAGGACACGCCAAGCAAGTGGTAGCCGTCGAGCTCTTCGCCTTCGGTTAGGCCTAGCTGCTTCTCGGGATCGTCGGGCTCGTTGGGCTCGGATTATTTTGCGGGCGCCTTTCGTTGCATCATCGCAATCTTCCGCTCGATTGCAGTGAGGTCATCTTCACTTGAGATTTCGGTCACCGGCAAGGACGATGCGGACGCCGATGGTTCCGGGTGACGTTCGGCGGGAGGGAGCGAGGCGATGGGCGATTCCAAGGCACTCGGCGACGGCGGAGCGCTTGGAAACGGCGAAGATGCGCTCCCGTCGTCTTCCTTGGGAGGTCGTCCGCTCCCTTTTCGCTTCAAAAACCGCTTGCGGCCACCGAACTTGAACGGCGAAGGCTTGCTACGGAAAGTCACCGGCATCGTAGCGATAGAAAGTCGAACGGTCAAGGGCGCGTAGAGCAGCTAGCAAACGAAACAACGACTGACAGAAATTGCGCGCTAGCAGACGATTATGACATCACGTGGCTCGTCCTAGCGAATCAGAGCTCTTGTTTTGCCAGCTTGACCATTAAGAGCGTGCTCAGCTATGTTTCCTACGGGGTTTTACGGTCTGTGAGCACGATATCGCGAACAACGCTGCGAAGAGAAAGAAAGAGGGCGAGACGCTGATTCCAACGAGGGGGGCCTGTCCATGCTAGTCCTAAGAAACGCGGAGGGAGCGCGCTTTGAAAATAGCACATTTTCGTAATCGGCCGCGTCGTCGGCGCATACGTGTGGCCGCCAGCACGTCGAAAATAATTTATTTCGGAGTAAATACTTTACTTACAGGAATAAAATTTTTGGACAGCATTCTTTACGAGTTGTAAAAGCTGGTCAGCCTATTTTCCAAAAACGTGACTTTTTTGAAAAAATCGCGATTCCTAGGCCGTGCCTTCCCTTAAAGTACATTGTATTTATAATACTTTACTTCAAGTACATTGTACCCAGTGTACTTACTACTTTACTTAAAGTACATCACATCTCATTTACTTAGCACCTTACTTAAAGCACCTTTTAGAAGTACTTTACCCAACACTGGGTATCAGAATACTTTTACCTTCAAACAAAAGATTCCTTCGTATGAAATTTGCAGCAAAAAGCGGAACTGAGAAAAATGTATTTAAACATTGGACTCCTTTCCTTTGTTACTGCTTCACAATGTGTTGCAAATATTTTATATCAACGTAACTATTTGGCGTATGGTTATCAAATTTAGTGTAAGGGTGTATAATTAGTTTCTAAACCCGAAAACCTCAAAATTAAAAAAATTAATTTTTTCAAAAAAATTTTAGGCCCATGTTCTCTTTTGAAAACAAATGTAAAGAACTGTTTTTTTACAAGAATGCCGTGACAGAGGGTAAGGCAAAGTCGTCTTCCAAAGTGGCCACAGATTATGAAGATGATTGAGAACCCAAGCCGTAAGAAAAAACAAAAAGCCCATACCTAGAGCAGCTACAGCAGCTTCGAATCCCAAGGCTTCGTCCGAAGGCAGCTTAGTGCCCGGATTGGGAGCACCCTTTGTGTTGTTCTCTGCGACGGGACAGAACGCCATTCGTTTCATAAGCAAAAGACCCGGTTGAGGTTGGACAGTGTCAAGGGGAAAGAAGGGACGACTCACTGGACAAGACAAGGGCATCAAAGATGTAGCTAGACAGCATGAGAGGCAGCAAGGCATCGCCACGAGACTGGAGTCGGTGATCACGCAGGGCTTCTGCTTTGTCCCGGATGTCGTTGAGCTCAAGGTCTCCCAGTGGAATCTTCTTCAACAGAAGTACCAGGTCCTGCTCTTGGTTGGCAAGTTTTACCTGTTTGAGAAGATCGGAAGCACAAATGCTCTCAAATGTTCGCAACGACGACACTGGCTGGACATAATTTGTGCATTAAGGCCCGTTCACACAGTTGCGTTCGGAGCGACCACTACGCTTACGAACGAATGCAACCGGTTGGAACGACGAGTTACCATAGCAACGAAGCGCCAAACGGTCGTTTCGTTCGTGTTCGTTCGCAACGCAAGGAGTTGAGCCGGGCTGAACTTTTTCGTTACGTTCGGGAACGACGGGAGCGACAGACCAATCACAGGTCGAGGAGAGCTCGGTCGCGCGCGTTGCATGCCGGTCGTGCCGGGTTCCTTCTATATGTAAACATGGCGTCGGTGCCACGGTGGTGATCGTCGACGTGGACAGCGTGGTGGAAGCTCATCGTCCCGCGTAAAAGCACTATCCTTGACTGTGAATTTTCGTCCTGTGTCGTTATGATAACCCAGCACGTACTAGAAGGGAAGATCCACCTAATCGTGCGGCGATCTCGTGGCGGCACTCTCAAGACAGCAGAAACGCCCGTGCCGTCGTGTTTGTTTACTTCGACTACAGTGGTGCTTTCTTAGCATTTGTGTCCTCGAACATCGCCCGGATTTCTTTTTTGGCGCATTCCATGCGTGTGCTCAAGTTCAAGGTATTACTGGTGCGTACCGTATACCGTATTTACTCGCATAATCCTCGCACTTTTTTTTTGCGGAAAATCGATGGAAAGTTGGGGGGTGCGAGAATTACGCGGGGAAAATTTTTCGCGAAAACGTAAAGCTCTAAAAAAAAAAAAACGAGGCGGCTGCAAATCGGGGTTTTCGCGCTGGCAGCTACCTACAAGGTTTGAGAACTACCAATACAGGACTAACCTTAACAATAAAACCACAGGTTCAACACAGAGCAAAATTTATTTACAAACACAGTCTGAGTTAAGACTTACCTACGTCGCTGATAACGACCTCAATCCGAATCACCGCTCATTCACACTGAAAGCGGATCCGCGTTCGCAAAGCGGTCAAGCGGTTGCGAACGCGGTTGTATAAAGATCCAGTACAATTGCACGCGCACTCGATGACATCAAGTGCGCGTGCAAATTGTACTGAATCTTTATAAAACCGCTTTCGCAACCGCTTTGCGAACGCGGATCCGCTTCCAGAGTGAATGAGCGGTCAGTCCTAGCATTGGTCCCACAGTTTATCATGATTTCACCGTGATTGGTCCTAGCATCGCTGGTCGTTGCCCCTCGTCGTCACTTCCCGATTTCTCAACGACCGCGAAATCGCGGGCTGCGCGAACGCCGTCTAGTTGCGCGCACGCGAAACCGGCTCAACGGCAGTGTGACTAGCGTCTGAGAGGTGGCGCTAGGCTGCCTACGGCGCCGCGCCGCTCCAAACAGAGCGGCGCGGCGCCGGAAAATGCGGCCGGTGGAGAGCGCGTGCATCATGCGGGTTTCGCGAGCACGCGACTTTCGCCGCTGCAATTTTGGGGGTGCGAGGATTACGCGAGGAAAAGGAAAATCCAATTTTTGGTGGCTCACATTAGGGGTGCGAGGATTACGCGAGTGCGAGGATTACGCGAGTAAATACGGTAAAGGATGCGAATTTTCACGCGTTTTCATCACCCGAGAAAGGTGATTAGTGTTAGCAATCCTGAACGCTCGCAATGTCTCGCTCGCAACGTCTATCGGGTCACGAAATTATATTTCTACGTTGCTATATCGCTGCTAAGATTACATCGTCTTTTATAATCGTAGAAAAGGCGTGTGGCGAGATTTGTACTGTTGGCAAAGTCGTGTATTAAAGTCGTGATCGTGCAAGACGGCGTACTGCATCTTTTTTTTAATGCACTACCCTGCAAGCGTTTCCTGAAAAATAAAAAATAAAGTTTGTGGTCATAGGAGGTGGTCTATCTATTTTCTGTTACGCAAGTGAGTGGTAGCGCGTCCCCAACAGCTGACGGCGGCGGAGAGGCGGTCGCCGTGCTGCCGACGCACTGCGCTTGTTGCAGTGGTCGCAGGAGTGTACGCGAAGCGCAGAGCAGTCGTTCCGGTCACAACGGACCCAGTCGTGGGTAACGGGTTCGTTTCAGATGTTTTAACCAGCCTTTACACAGCTATTGTAGGCGCACAGCAGATCTTCGTGACTGTACGCCGTAGCCGAAACCTCCGGTGAGGACGGTGGACCTCGCGTCGGGCAGGAAACCGTCCGCCATGTTTGTAAGCGTAGCTGGGTTGCTTACTATTGGCTAGGAGCAAGAGCTGAAGCTCGTTTCTCATTGGCTGTTGATTCGTTTGGTTGCATGCGGTTCCATGTGTGTGTACACGTCGCGTACAGTTGTCGTTGAAGTCGCAGCGGTTGCATTCGTTCGTAAGCATAGTGGTCGCTCTGAACGCAAATGTGTGAACGGGCCTTTAGAAAGGCAAAACTTGGCCATCACATTAAGCGCCGTTCACACTCTTGCGACCGAGAGAGACCAGATTGGTTTTTAAGCCTCTTGCAACTTCTTAGGACCGGATGCGCTGCAGCGGAGCTAGTCCTAAGACATCGCAAGAGGCTTAAAAACTGGTCTGGTCTCTCTCGGTCTTACTCGGTCGCAAGAGTGTGAATGGGCCTTTACCGCTGGTTACTGAAGAGACAAACAGGGTGCATCCTCTAGCTACAAGCCCCAAAGCACTGGAATGGGTTTGTATGAAGGGTGGACTTCATCAATTCAAGAGCTCCTAAGGGGTTGAAGGTTCAACTTGTTAAATACTTAATTTCAGACAAACCCATCTCACAATTTGGGCTCCAACAGAGTTAGAGGTCATACTTGTTACACTAAACTTTAGACAACAAGGAAAGGCATGCCATCTTTTCTAACTTGCTGGAGAGTATCAATGTTTTCTTTGAGGACCTGAGAAGGCAACTCCTTCGGTGCTTCGGACACACCTACCTCCAGAGCTTTGGTGGATGCCGGCGGTCGTGACATCTCGAGTCCGAAGAGTCCGATCCTGAACGCCAGGTGATGATGCTCCTGATTCTCACCCAAGACTTGACACAGGAAAGCGGCCTTGGCCAGCGTTGCCGATGCCAACAGGCTCACCTGAGAACAGAGGGACAAGAGTCACCATTTGCAAAAAGAAGCACTTGGCTATGAGTGCTATGTCTCGAAAAAGAGGAGAATGCTACAAGGCAAAAAAGTACAAATATCAAAATATTGCACAGATGCTCACAATTACTGTTTTTCATCAACAGCGAGACACTAGTAGCTGCTAGCGATAATAAAGAAAACAATGCAGGGGCAGGAGACAAGTGGAGTACACATCGCGACACTGTTAGCGCGAACACGACATCGGCGCATTTTCGCATTTTACTTCTAAATAATATTAGCGAGCACGAAATTTTATCGCTTACTTTATAGAACTAAATGAGCTCTTTCCGTAGAAATAATAACTTGGATGATACCCCTTGGATTTAAAGAGAAAAACTGGAAAAACCGGCGATCGCTTGTTCGCGCTAACATTGTCGCGCTCTGTACATTCTTCATAAACCAGGAAAGAATTATTTTGCTAAACTGCAGTAAGCCACTCAAAAGAGGATTTTATGCTAAATATTAGTGCAAGAGTCAATCAAAGCCATTGCAACCAAACCACTATGCAGCTTTCCGCGGAGTTCCGTCACAGCACGGGAAAATAGCAGAGCGAGGAGCCTCGCATGCGAATATCAGATGCTCCTTCCAACCGGCTAAAATATTTATTCCGATAAAGTCATAGTGACACAAACAAATACAGAGAAAGGAAAAATAAACACTGTTGTCTTTTAGCTGGAAGCACAAACTTTGTGGAGCACATTAACCAAAAAAAAAAAAAACAATAAAAAAAGAAACACAACAAGACTGTTTTAGTTTGCCTACAAGTGCTCGGAATGAACACTTCACATTTCAAAAGCATAGAATGGGAACCAGTTTCTTTTTGCAAGCGCTAATCTTTTCAAAATTCCACTCGCAAGGATTTTGTCCCTTACCCCTCAACTCCCCACTTTTCCCTCGACCGAACGGCCCGACCAGTGGTTCTCAAATGGGGATCTGTGGAAAGCCTACGGGGGATCCCCGAAGGCTTTTTTAGGCTTTCCGAAGCTCTCAACTGTCAGTCAAGCCAAGCAATAAAACTTTTTTTTTTAAATTGACAGCTGTCATCTTACAAAGCTAAATAGAATAAACTAAGTACGCAGAATGAGTAGGGCCAATTATTAAGGCGAAAGCCTCACTTGTTCCATTGAGTGGCATGCGCCGCTGAATGGGTGACCCTACTTGTGTCATTACCTTGGCGTCGTCCTAGAAGTCGTCCTAGACATCTAGGACGACCTCACTTGTCACATTACGTGAAAAACAAGCGGCAGTGGCGTTATTGTGCCCGAAAGATGGCCATAAAATAATGTCATCAAGCGTCATCAGGGTGATGTAACCGCCGGAGCACCGTGTGCTAAAGGTGTGCTTCGGACTTCATCTCTGCTCGTTGTGTGCTTCATGCGATGAACTGCGAGGCGACTGCACCTATATCTAAGGCATTGACATAGGCAAAAGCGTCTAGATCTATGGCGGGTGTCCTCCTCTAGGTGTCGTTCTCGACGTCGTCTTAGACATCGCCCTCTAAGCGTCATTCCCAACGTCATCCTTGAGGTCGTCCTAGAAGTCGTCCTAGACATAGTTCTTGACGTCGTCCTAGGGGTCATGCTAGAAGTCGTTCTCGACGTCATTCTTGGCGTCGTCCTAGAGGTCATCCTCTAGGTGTCGTCCTTAAAGGGGCACTGAAAGTGATTCTAAGATCATCCTTTTGTAGTGACAACTCTATCTAGACACTCTAAGCATCCCAAAAAACCCGAAACCACAATCGTGCATAGCTTATTTTCTTGTTAAAAGAGTGTTCAAAGATCGCGACAAGCCGTTTTTGGGAAGAATTTTTTTCCGAGTGAAATGGTCGACAAAGGGCGCTTGTCGGCGAGTTGCAAGCGATGGCTTTGCCCGCGGAGAAAAGGAGGAGTCTTATCCGAATGTGTACCTATCAGACTCTCTTCGAAACAAGTTATAATAAAATCGTATGGAATCTGCGGGTATTGTAGGGCTTTCATTGGTCCACAAAATGTAGTCCGCGAAAAAAAAGAGTCCACATGTTTTCCTATTGCCCCGAGATGAATAGGCGGTTTTGTAATATAGGACTTGGTATATGTGGGAACTAACACATTTTAAGCAATATAAGATCAAAAACGACCTTTTTCAAAACTGGCTTCAGTGCCCCTTTAAGGTCGTCCTAGAAGTCGCGCTAGACGTCGTCCTTGACTGGCTTTCGCCTTTCTACATGTAAACAGTCGGAAGTGTACTCGTGTAATTTGCCTCAGTTTCAGAGCTTCAAAGTTGGTTTGCACTTGTCGCGCTGTAATCGTCCCCAGTGGCATTGCAGTTTCCTCCTGGGGTTGAAGACCACTGGCCCAGCCCCTCAACAGAAAAAAACAAAAAGAGGACAATTCCCTTTCCCAGTCCCCCCCACAACATACGCCGTGGCTGTGGCGTATCACCTGGTGCCAGGCAGGGTTGAAACGGCGTCCCCGGCGGTTCCCGGTCGCTTTCCCCGAAGGCGCCGCGGCGGGTGCGAGACCCTCCACCTCGAGGCTCGGAGGCCGCGCCAGCAGCTCGTGGGCGAGGCGTACCGCCAGCTTGGACGCCTCCTGGGTGTGGCCGTGGGCGTGGAGCGCCTCCGCACGAGCAAACAGGATCTGCACGCAGGGGCATGCACACGCATCAAAGCTGGCCCGTATCGACAATGTCGCGTTTTGACATGAGCAAGGGGGCGTGTTGGTCAAACTTTGTTGAAGGTTTGAAGGAAGGAAGGTTGAAGGGTGGTTTCACACATTTGCGTGCGAGCATGCTCGAGTATGTAACTGCTTACGACGCGTTGACATATTAGCCCCATCGTCAGGTAGACCGTAGAACACTTTTCGACCTCCATACTTTTATAATCTTTTACGCACCATTCTTTCACAGTGGGCTCGAAATGATTCCGACAATGTTATAACCGACTATATCAAAAAGATGGCGCGGGTATTTGATTTCACAAACACTGCGAAACCTTCGGTCTAGTTTTACGCAGGTTCCAGGTCTACACAATAAATGGCGCTAGCATGCCAGTGTGTCAAGCGGTTAGAAAAGGTCACAACGCACTTGGTCACAGCCAAACACAGATGTGCGAACCAGCCTTTAGAACCTGAGACGAGGGACAAGCGCAAAACTTGTTAGGCACGGATTGGACCGACTGCCATTATGGTTTGCTTTGGGCTCGTCTCTTGTGTGTACTCGCATTTTAAACAGAAGGCAATGTTTCATTTCTTGTCTTTCTATGCCATTTATACCGCCTCTCCGAACTGCGTTGCAGAGATGTTTCTACGTTTTACTTTTGGGCCCTTTTAAGTAAAGCATTTTATTTATAACAGTCACCTTTGTGTTCTGCAGAATAGGGCTTTACGGGTGTTTAGACATATTCATGTTTGTATATAGTGATGCTATTTGCTTAGCACTGCCCTTTTAATTTTCTCATAAACGTTGCCCGCCTCATATTTTTGTGTATAGGTAGTTTGCTGTCTATGTGGGCTGTTTTGCTGTGTATGGGCTCCAGACAAGTGTATAAGAAAATAAGAACTATGGTCAATTTATCACTTGAGCTCCCAGGCATCAGGAAAATAAACCTCATGTAATTGTTTAGTCATTTAGGATGTCAAAACATAGAGGTGTACACTGAATCATATAAGGAAACCGAAAATAACATGTAAAAGCAGGAAGATGCAAAATGCAGGAGCTAGAATATGCAAGAAGAAAAATATTATGTAATTTATAGGTTAGCTATCCTGCCAATTTAGGCATGACTCTAAATGAGTGATTGATTAAAAATGTTTATTCTGAGAGTCTTCTGCCCATGAATATGTTTTCCTGGGTGAGTGGGGAGGAGAGGGGGTTTAAGGGATGTACTAATTAAATAAATGTGCACAACTCGGCCATTATTAATGAGTAACGAAATATTT
Source organism: Ixodes persulcatus (assembly GCA_013358835.2). Lineage (NCBI taxonomy): Eukaryota > Metazoa > Arthropoda > Arachnida > Ixodida > Ixodidae > Ixodes > Ixodes persulcatus. The sequence continues at coordinate 621,616 of JABSTQ010011378.1, forward strand.
TATTTGTTAGTTTTATAGCAGACCTTGCTCTGGTTGAAATCCAAATAAACATTACAAAGTGGCCTGTTTACTTTCAATTTTACTTTACACAATTTACTGACTATAAAAACAGGCATCAATCTTCATTTTGTATTGTTTGTACTATAAGTTAGAAAACTGATATGGGAAAAGCATTGGTAGGTACAAAGTGTTATACAGACTAAGCTAATTACAACAGACCTGGTTGCAACAGACATTTGGATATAACATACCGATTTGTGAAGTTCGGTCGGTTTTTCTCTGCATACCATTGACTCAACTTCATATCTGCATACAACATAGTCCTCTTACAACAGACCGAAATCTTGGTCAAAACCAAGGTCTGTTATAACGAGCTTAGACTGTAACTAGGGATTCGTGTTTTCGGATAAATCCGAAAAACTCAGAAAAATGCCCACCGGTAAAGTTTGTGTCAATTTGGATTTATCCGATAAACTCAGAATTGCAATGTACAACGACCAGCGACTACAGTAAAACCTCGTTGATACATTCCCGGTTCATACATTCTCGAGTGAGGGCTCAAGAAACGTCCCTTAGAGTTCCGCTGTTTTCTTTCCGGTTCATACGTTCCCGGATAACACAATTTCTCGGAAAGTATGTTCAACATTCTGTCAAATGTCGAACGGATTATATGCTTCTTGGCAATCAACGTTGCATTCGCATATTCGGAGCTCCGAACATCTGGTCTCGATGATTGAGCGCCGAGCAGCCGTCCTCAGGCATTCGACACGGCGTGCGAGTGCGGAGCAGTCTGCCCACTGATAACGCCGCCGCTGCGTCTCTTGTTCTCCGCAACTTCCGAGCCGTCTGGGTATGGTGCCTGGAGCGCGTCTTTGACTGGTGCGTTCAGCGTCCTATGCTGCCCATATGGTCTTGAAGTGGCAACAAATGACGTCACAGAAGCCGGAGTGTCATGCTGTTGCATGTCGCGATCCTGGCCGTTGGTCGTAGAAATGCTGGCGAAAAGCACAAACGAACGCGAGTGTCGCTGTCGTCATGGCGTACCACCTTCTGGCTGCCTAACCTTCCATGGACTGACAGACCAGAGAGTGACCTGCAGCAGGACAGGTGTCTGCCACATCAACGACCGCTGCTGGGACACCACCAGGATCGCGACCGGCGACAGCGTGACACCTCTATGATGCCATCAGGCGGTAATTGAGGGACCACTTTTTTGGACGCGGTAAACACACCAGTCGGAGTCGCGTTCCAGACACTATAGTCCGGGTGCACAAGGGCATTTTGATTGGAATTACAGAACACACAGCGCGGTTTTACTGTCTTAGCTCATTATTTGATTAATCAAATAATCTATCCCATGAAATAATAACAAAGGATTCCAAGTACATACTTTACGTATCTCGATTGCAACTCCGGCTACTTGGGCGAGAACCTCGGCACTCTTCGCCGGCGTTCTCGGCTGTTTTCCCTCGTAACAAAAGCCTGTCCATCTGATGCTGTCATTCATTTTCCTCTCTTCAAGTGCTACCGCTGGTGAAAGTGGCATGAATGCTGTCGTAACGAGCAACCGAAGTAGCCAAAGCAGCGGCTTAAAAATCTAAACCCAAATACAGCTGTCTACCAATCGAGCTTCGCCCTTGCGAGAGTATGTTCACTTCAGTTGACAACACTGGAGCAGAACGTTCATATGTTTGCTTATAACTTTTCAAGCGTTTCCAAAGTAGGAACGCAACTCGGTAACTCCAGCAAGCACTTCGAGGCATTGTTTGGAGGGTTGAAAGCACCGATTGCAAGAGGGCGCAAGAGTAACTCTAGACGTACAAGGGGAAGGACGTACAAGGGGGTAGTAGCGGTAGTAGTAAATGTATGAATCTGGCATTTCTTTGTTTCTTTCTTTGCGTTGGTTCAGCTCTGGTTGCTTTGTCAAGTTTTGCCAACGCTTTGGCAGCTTTGGTTTTGCATTCTGCCAGAAGCCCGTGCCATCCCGTTTCGCCATTTTTCCTGTGCCATGTAGGCTCCTTTCGTTCTGCGATGGTGCCGGTTTTGCGACGCCATCGCAGAACTGCTTGTTTTTTAATTATTGCGTTTTTTTTTTGTTTTTTTTTTGTGTGTGTTTAAAAATGGTAAGTTTGGAATGTATGTTTTCCCGGGTAATACATTTTTTTTCTTGCGGTTTCTCCAAAACTTATCAACGAGGTTCTACTGTACCTCCACGAGTTTATTGATTTTAAGGTATCAACGTTTATCAAAGCAGCACTTATGTGCAACTTTTGTCATAGGAAAAATTAGTATTGTCCTCCGTCCGAAGAAATAATAATTAATAGCTCTTTTTTTTTTTTTGTTAATCTATGGTATGTTTACAAATGGATATTATTCTTTTTTATTTTTAATAGGAAACATTGCAAAATTTAATTTTAAAGAATTAGGAATCGAAGAAAAATAAACTCCCATAAACTCTGAATTTTTGGCAAACACAAACTTCGTAAGCTGGAAATTCTAGTTATAACCAATAGCAAATTCATGACCAAACCTTGACAACGAACTTAGTGAATGTATCTCAGAGTTTCTGAAAGACTGTTCTTTCACCTTATAGCAGAATAACTAACTCCTTACAGAAGAAAAACGCTGACACGAAAGAAGGCAGTCCTAAAACCAGTTTTAAAGACCACCTACGGCAACCCACAAGACAATCTTGTCTTAGTAATTTGCCGAGTCCTGTAGTCATAATTTATCCACAGAAGAAGTATTTGCATGACTGAGAGCCCCACCTCAAATGGATCCTCTATCTTCTTCACTTGAACGGCCAGACAGTCATCATCGGGAGTTTTGAGATCTCGATTTCTTTCAGGGCTGGAAGATTTTCCTTGAGAACTGAAGTAGTAGAGGTGGTATTCCTCCCCTGTTGCTGTCCTGTCTTCGCCTTTTGCATCAACGCCACCACTCCTGCAACAAAAAAGGCATAAAAAAACAAAACAAAAAAACATTGTAGTTATTGCTGCTCCATTTAGAGCAGAACAGAAGTATCCTAGGCCAAATGAAAACTTCCTGTACAATTTCCCTCTAGCTACCTTCAGGATAGCCAGAAGCAGCATGAATATACCCAAGACTTTCGTATACAGTAATCCCTTGTTATAACGAAGTCAATGGGATGGCAAAAAAGTTTGATATAAGTGGTAATTCGATAAAGGGATAAGGGCCAAAAAAATTACACCATCTTCCCGAGGGGAACCATGGGGTGATGCGGAGCATCGGGGTGGTGCTGACGCTTGCTTGCGCCAACCCACTAACTGACGGGACTGTTGCTTCCATCACACTTCATCAGAAGAACGGAGTGAAGTGGAGTCAACAGCGGTGAACTGATGTAGCACGAGTAACTTTGAAAGTCTAATCAGACCGCACGGTAAGGCGGCGCAAAATGCCCCAACAGCGCTTGCAGGTTTCCTCGTCGAGACCGGGCTGGCCGGCGAGATCTAGGCTGCAACGGACGCGAGCGGTCGGGAAATGCTAGCAGACGACAGCCGCGGAGTTGCGGGGAAAGCTCACCCCACTAGAAAGGCCTGGCCTGGCGCTGCGACCCGCGCGCCGAAAACTTTCCTCCTTTTCCTCCTCCGGGGAAACACGGTTTCGCCTCAGACCCTGCCCCGGTCACGTGATGGGGAACGCGCGCAGCGCGCTACCGCTCACACTTGAAGGAGAGGAGACTAGAGGAGGAGAGTTGCGCATGCGTAGTGTGAGTGCGGACTACGACGCCGACGCCGCGGGACATAGACCCGAGCAAGAGATGCTCCGCATCTAAAAAACAGCACCAGCAGCCTTTGAGGTGGACACTGAGGAACACGGGAACACTGAGGAACACTCTGACCGTATATTTAATCAAACAAATTTTGGTTATGAAAAACAAGCGGCAGCTTCGCCAAGTAAAAAAATTGACCGAATCTCCACGTGGTGAATGATGTTGATTGGGGAGAAGCTCTGGTGGTGCTTGTCTGCGTAGACACTGAGCCGCAGCATGCCAAGCCTTTCGTTCGTTTTCATCCATGTCAGAAAGAGAATGTGTCGTATGGAACGTGGTTATATACGCATTTCAGCATTTGACTGCAGCGCCCTCTCGTCTATAAACGTTGAGCCAATGCATGCAAAGTTTAACGCGATTATATACGCATTTGACCGCAGCGCCCTCTCCTGTATAGACGTTGAGCGGCTACATGCAACGTTTCACCCATGACATCCCCAGCTCTTGAGCTACTACCACATCTCAGAGCCCCCTACTCATCCCACAGTCGTGGCCGAGTGGTTAAGGCGATGGACTAGAAATCCATTGGGGTCTCCCTGCACAGGTTCAAATCCTGTCGACTGCGCAAACATTTTTTTCATTTACATTATTTTTTTCGTTTTTTTTTTTCCCCCTACACGAGTACGTGAGCTCACGAGCAGGAGCACGAGCACCGGACGCCAGACGGACGGACGGACAAGGCTAGCCCCTAAGGAGCTTCGCCCCCAAAAATAATTAAGTGAAGTTTGCCGATAATTTCATCCAGGCATCAGTTCTCCTCGAACTGCTCCAGTCATTGCAAGAACACTGTCACCGCCGCTGCACTCCCCTTTGTTTCGAAGCAGCCATAGGATGTTTTGTGCCTCTGCAATTGTCAGCATTTCCCAAAGTGCCTTTCTGACGTCACATCATGTTTACCCTGGCCGCACGCAAGGTCTACGATCACAGCATCTGTGGCAGGAGCAACAACGGGAATGTCCGCTTCGACAAGCATGAACAAACGAGTTATCATCGGTGGCTTCGCAGACATGTTTTCACACACTCCTGTAGAGACTGTTGCAGCTCTGGGAATCGTGCACCGGCTCGGCAGGCATGCTCGCGAAAGAAAATCCGACGTGCGCAAAGCAGTTTGCGATCTTTGTCCTTCGGGTCGCAGGCGCACTCTCTCTTGCATGAGAAACTTCTCAAAGCCGTCCGGTATGCCTTGCTTATTCTGTAAAACGGTTGACAGTGTCGAACAGCCGATGCCGGAATGTCGAATTATTTGGCGATTTCAGACTTGGGCTGGCCACTTTTCTTAACCTCCGAGATCTAAGCGACTTTCGGTAAACACTCCCACTCCCATACAACGCACATGTATGTGTAGCGTGTGGTACGCCGCAGGTTTGCCCGTGCAAGCGCAGGCGTCGGGGGCTCCCGAAGGAATAATCTCCTCCGGGCTCCACTGCTACCTTTGACCAGATTCAGACAGAAGTCGGGCAGTGTTGGCCACCGGCGCCGTGAGTAGTGTCGGAACATATAGACGCTGCTCCCTGCCCACGTTGGCACATCAGCATCGAAAGCGGCGCTTTGCGTCCCGTCACCCGTTTACTTGTTTGACGTTTTCCCAGTTTGCAATTTGCCTCGGTCGAGAAGGGGGGGAAATGCAAAAGACTCCGTGCGCCTCCGTGTCGGCTTGCATGCATTTGGCACCGCGATCTTCCTAATAAGCGTGGTCGGCCGCTGATACACTTCGAATAATCCGGTTCAGAATACATGCATTTCGTTCGGGACCACGTTGAACTTCGATAAAAGCGATAATTCGAAAAAGCAGTTTCGTTATAACGAGGGATTACTGTAGTTGTGCACCAATATGAAAACGCTGTAAGAAATTGCTATCAAAAGCCATACCAGTCTATAAATAATGGAATATTGACCATGCCTAGTTCCACACAGTGGAGACAACTGTTTGATGCCCCATAGCCAGAGCACAGCAGGACTAAAGCTCCGGTCATTAGGAACTTGCAACATTAAAATGGACCACTTTATATTTCCTTGTATGCTGTTGTATGTCTATACAGTATAGGGTTAACTTCACTTCGAATATACAGTCGCCGACCGGTTTTTTGGACGCCGATAATTCCGACTTAATCAATATTTCGGAGCTAGAGGAGGAGCCGTGACCTACCCGATAGAAATAGTGCATATTCAAGACTGATGTTTCGGACAGCTTAAAGTCTGAAAGTCATCGCAAGCGATCAGCGGGATACATCACCGAGGAGCGGCCATTTTAGATTCTATGTTAGCTGTGCATGGATTGGTTTGGTTTAGCAGAGCTTTTTGAGTACAACGAAGTCCTGCCGCTAGGACGAAGTCCTAGCGGGACTTCGTCCTAGGGGGTCTCTAAACAAAGGCTTATAGCATGCTCCTCATGTGGGTCGGAACAGCCAATCACACACTCTGCAGGCTGTTGTCAAAACCTCTGTTATCATTCCGTCTCCAAACTCCTGAAAACAAGAAAGGGGAAGAGACGACAGCGAGGAGAAAAGCTGTACTGTTTGCATGGCTATGCACAAACTGAAAACAGGCCTGCGCCACAACTTTCCTGTCTTTTGAGAGAAGAGTAAGATTTTGTTTGCCGTGACAGTGTTTGTCCTATCCTGTTTGGACAGCTCTTTACAGTTGAGATAGCATAAAGGTATGTCAACATCATCCCTGTCAAAATCAAAACTAACAAAGATAGGATCCAATCGTGCCACTCCTGAACCTTTAGCACAAGCCACACTCGAATCCCCCACCTGCAGTACTTAGATTTACGCATGTTTGTGGTTAGGTTTTAATTTATGCACAAATTGAGAGTTTGTGCATAAATAATACATATTCAAATAGAGTTTGTTTTCGTCTACCATAGTATCCCAAGAAAGAGCCCACCTGAAATCGAAAGCAAATCGGGTGAAGATAAAGTGTGGGCTAACTTTCGGCGTGCTATCAAAAAAAGTTGAAAAAAAAAAGTTATTTTTAGACTCTGTGGCTTCCAAAACTTGTGATTGCAGGGACCCCCAAAAAAACATTGCTGACTGGGAAGACGTCTGTTCTTCCCAGTCCGTAACATTCGCTTGTCTCGCGCCGTGGCTAAGTAACACCATTTCTGCCAAGGTCACCATTGGCCAGGGCCCTGCAATTACTAAAAAAAATGCTATCTTTCAATGTTTAAAAAAAAATAAAAAAAAAAATTGTGCCAAAAGTAGGGGTGGGTTATCTTTCAAGGATGGGGCATCCCTCGGGGTATTGCTGTATACAACTGTATAAGTAACAGAGGCACGGGCAAAACCTAATGAGGAATCCTCGAAGTGTACACATTTCCAGAGGAACACAACACGAAATGCCAAACCCACTCACCCATCTGGCCCCACTTGAGCCCCGTCCCTGAGACCCCCTGAGCAGTCGGAGTCTGCGTCTTCGGGAGAGGATGACTTCTCCCCGTTAGCAGCTTCGGGATCACCAACCCCCGTAGGGGTCAGGGTACTGCTCCCCTTGGGGGTGCTGCTGCTGCACATGGCAGGGTCAAGGTCGTGCAGGCCTCCCAACACGGCAGAAGCCACGCCGGGCAGGAGGAAGTCTCCGGTGACGTCCTCGTTCTCGCAGAAACCTTCCGAGCTCAGCGAGCTGCGGTTGCTCGCACCGCCGCCGTTGTTTAAGAGCGCCAGGTCGTGGCCCAAAGACATCAAAGGGTTCACCTGGAAGGAGGAGGCAAGGAAACTGATGCTAGATACCGTGTTTGCACAATTGTAACGTGCACCTTTTTTCCAAAAAATGTGAGCCCGAATTTGCATGCACGTTACAATGAAACCTATAAACATAAATAAAAAAAAAGTCAAAACACCATCATGGTTGCATAGTACGCAAGGTGGCACGAGCTACTGCCCTTTGCAAAGGTACAGCCGCTATTTATCCATTCATCTTTCTATCACGTGGTCACACCCGTTTTGCGTTCCCGATTATCCCATTCGTTTTGCCCACGTGTTCTTTGGTTGTATTGGCGAGATGGCGAAAAGGCCCATTATGAGGCGGCTTTCATGCGGAAAGTCATCATCCTTGTGGAACAAGGAGGCAACCGAGCTGTGTCACAAGCTTTGGGCAATCCGGAGACGTGTGTGCGACTGGCGTAAACAACAGGGCAGGATTTTCGCCTGCAAAGCTTCGCAGAAAGGCTTTAAGGGTCCGAAGACTCTCTTGCAGACTACATAAAGGGCTTGCGACTCAACCAACTGCCCGTATCCTCGGATGTGATCAAGGATAAAGGGACCCGAGCTTGCTAGAAGCTGCAATATTCCAAGGTCTCGTTTCAAGGCCAGCAGGAGCTGGATCTCCAAATTTATGAAGCAAAAGGAATTTTCTCTCAGGCGAAGAACCAGCGTCTGCCAAAAGCTACCAGAAGTATATGAAGAGAAGCTGGTTGCATTCTAGCGGCTTGTAATAAAGCATTAAAACTTGGGTTTGGGCTAGTTGGTCCATTACTGAATAAAAGGTTAAAAAGCGCAAACAAACGAGGACAAAAAGAAACACGGACGACAGGACAGGCGCTTCACTCTCAACTGGTTTTTATTAAGACCATTGTCACCTATATATACACATTGCCCAAACCACATCAAATTCAATCGCCACAATCAGAGCCAACCCTCCAGAAACACCATCTCACTCTGAAGCAAATACAAAGACGGAGCGCTGACGCAATTGTTTTCTTTCTTTTTTATGTAGAATGCCTCTATAATTTCTCTTTCCGTTTTTTGCTTTGCCTTTCTTAGAAACTTTGTGGCAGTCAGGTCAGGTTTACACCCACATCGCCTACAATGGTCAGCGAGATGGCCCCCCGCGTTGTTGCGCACACACAAATTATGTTCTCGTGCTCCATCATTGAAGCAGCGCCCAGTCTGCCCAATGTAGACTCTGCCACAACTAAACGGAATCTCGTACACCACGTTGGTAACGCACGCAGTATATTGCACCGCGTGTTTCTTGGAGCACGGTGCTTTTTTCTGCCTTGTCAACATCGGACATGTTTTTTCTGCCTTGTCAACATCGGACATATTAAGACATATGGTCTTAATAAAAACCAGTTGAGAGTGAAGCGCCTGTCCTGTCGTCCGTGTTTCTTTTTGTCCTCGTTTGTTCGCGCTTTTTAACCTTTTATTCAGTTATTTTGTAATAAAGCTTCGCCGGTACAGGGTCCAGTTGTTTGCTGATAACCGGAACAAAAAAGACTAGCTTTTTCTTTATTTTTATTTGGAAATAAGCACTATATCGCGTAAGCAGATGAGTAGAAAGGCTCCTCCCCAGTGCCATCTGGATTCTGAAAAAGTTTCTACTGGAGATGAAATTCTACTGCAATATCCTCTTAAAAAAGCTGTGCAACAATTTCAGTGCCGTGCTTAAATAATTTGGGAGTTGGTGTCTCGACCTTTCAATGATATCAGGTTTTTGACGCATTTATATTTATGTTGGAATGAAAAGATTTATAGAAAAATTACCTTTTATCGAGCAGGTATTTCCACAACTGCTTTTACAAGTCCCCCATTGACGTCGTGCCGCGTGATTCTCATGGCCGCCGCTAGCGGCTGCTGGTTGGGAAATATTCTTTTTTTTGCCTCGCGATTACGCGGCGGAATCGCAACATTTCGAAGGAAGGAGATGTGTTTTCTGTCTTTTGTGACAAGAGAAACAATGTCAAAAGCAGAAGATGCAAATTCTTTCAATGTTAAAATTGTCGCACAGCTCCTTTAACGGATGGTTGTCAGTAAGCATCAATAAAATTTTCAATGCTGTCCTGAGCCAGCATGTTCCCAACAAGGTGGACAAAAATGCTAAATATGAAGGAACTGCAATCAAGCTACCATTGGCTGTAGTCATCGACAGCCTAAGAAACACCGGGCGTAGCTTTGATGTCCATGCTTTTTACTTCGTCATTCATGCTTCGGCGTGTTTCACACTCTAAAAAAAAAAAAAAAAATGGAACACAACAAAAGCATTTTGCTGGGGATGTGAGGTGTACTACCTGTTTCACCATTTTAAGCATTCCTTCGCTAAAAGGAAACCGTATTTGCACGAATATAACGCGAGTTTTTTTTTCGGAATTACGTGCTCCAAAACACACCTCGCGTTATATTCGGAATCGAATTCAGCTACGAGCGCGCGAGTCTGGAGAAAGCCAGAGGAGAAAGCCATCCCTCCGGCTCAATGGAGGAGATCCAGTGGGAAAAGAAGAGGGGTTGTGGAAGGAAATTTATTAGCTATTGGGCCATGTGAAGAGGCAAATAGAAAACATAAAAAAGCATTTTTAAGGCACGCACACCCCAGAAACGCAACGCGTGCGTGTCATGCGGGAATGCGGGCACTGGCCAATTCGAGCCGAGCTGAGCCAAGCCAAGCCAACACAAGCCAAGCCAAGACCACTGACCGCGTTTACGCAATCGTGCAACACAAGGCGTTTGTTTCTGCAGAGGGACCAGAACAAGAAGTGTGAAGGGTTCAGCAGTCTTTTTTCTGCCAGTGCATTTTTTAGTTTCTGCTCCAGAGTGGTCTGGTGTTTGTGTGTTGGTGCTTCTGCTTTGTGCCTTGCTTGGATTGTGGGCTGCGGAGAAGCTCGCATGGAAGAAAAAGGAACTACCAGACAAGCGGTGCCGTGCTGCTGCTTATCTGCGTAGTCGCCAAGTGGATTGTAAACGGAAGGACCTGAGCAGTGAGGATGAGTGCAGTCAAAATATAAACTGATATTTCTTCTATTTCTATTGACTTTTCACTTCTGCTATGCCCCCGAGTGCGAGAAATTGACGTGGCCTCGGTTCGCGTTATAATAGTAATAATATTTTTTTTTCTTTTTGACGGCATCAAAACCTGCCCTCGCGTTATATTTGTGGTCGCGTTATATTTGTGCAAATACGGTATGTGATACGGTGGCTAACTCTCTGACGAACCAAAAATAATCATCAGTTAGAGTATCGTATTTTCCGGACTAGAGTCCGCAGACTATACATGTTTAAAAATTGAAATTTTACCTGATGCGGACTATACAAGGATTTGTTTTTTTCTAGATCGTTCACTGTGACAAGACATGAAGGATTTTATGAATAATGAAGTATAGTAATGTTGATTTATGTATAATACAAGCATTTTTGTGAGCTATACAGCAGGCATTAATCAAGGTGTGCTGTGTATGATCATTTGTACCTTTGGACAGAGCACTAAGTGCGGACTATGCACCGAGTGCGGATTATAGTCTGGAAAATACAATACACTAACGTTCAAAAGTAATAGGTGCGAGTGTGCGGCACATTTTGTAGATTCAAAATTTTCACTCATTTGCTGTTTAATTTGACATAGCTATAGAAGTTTCAGTGTTTATATGCCTAGCACACATACATTGTATTTTCAAGAACCAAGATTTTAAAATCTTTTTCCCACATTATGCCAACCATTCTTTCTTTTGAAAGAACAACTAGGTAATTGGCCACATCTTGATGTGTCATATTTGCTGCATAAGCAAATTAGTTAGGAAAATAAAAGCGTTTGCATCCGTTGAAAATTGCTACTTTTCCCGTGGTCAGGAAAGAGTTAACCCTAGACTCTCTAGGTTTGGCCAAACAGGCACACAGCTTCCATTCCACTGTCGGCTTAGAGATGAACAGAGCATACAAAGAACCGAGCCCTTCACCCACCTGATGATGGCCAGTGGTGCAAAGCACGTGAATGGGCTTGCGGTCGGGATGGTGAGAGGGCCCGCTCAGAGAAGAGCCCACGTCCACCGCCCTGCCTCTGCGGCACAGTGTGGCCGAGTGGTCGTTGCTCCCGCTGGCAACGTCTCCGCCCACCCCCTGGTCTCTGGGCACGTGCTCTAGAAGTCGCATGTGCATGTACGGCGAGTACCACCTGCGAAGAGCAGAAAAACGGACGGTCACAGCTCCTGATGTCCCTCAAGAAAGAAAAGCCCACTGCTGCAAAACTCGCCACAAGTTGTTTGCTGTTTTACACACACGCCAATGCAGATAAAATTGGTGGACACCCAAAGTTGAGCTTGGTATATATTGTATATGGCAGCATCTTCATTTTCACCTAGTTCACACTAATGAAGCAACACTTGCACTTAAACATGAAACAGCTGCCTGCCTGCATTTAAGACAGCTGTATCAAGACTCGAGTTTGTCTAAAACCAATTTAGGTGGTTCAGAAGCATACCATTAGCATCCCGACTTATATTACTAGCTTTACCACACTCAAATGCCACAATCTGCAAGACAGAGGCACTTACATATAATCGGAAATTACTGCGGCGGAATTTCTCCCTCCCGAGCAATAGTAGGTTGCAGGTTTAGCACAGCTGGACAAGCCCCTCCCACAAAGCTCCTCCCTCGCTACACTTGGCGGCCTCCTTCCCTCCCCTGGCCTCCCCTCCATTGTTCGCTCCGCTAAAGTGGCAAGGGTGGAGGGCTTTGTGGAAGGAGCTTCTGCTCCAGCCAACCCACCAAAGACCAGGGGGGCCAAAATCGACTCGTCCCACACACCTGCAGGCCCCTCCCTCGGCGTAGGTGATGCTCTCGATGGGGTAGTCCGTCCAGTCGAGGAGGCAAGCCTCGAGGGACGGCTTGAACCCCGTAAACACGTCCAGGTCCGAACGCCTCGCACCACCCATGACGGGACCGCCCCCGCCAGCCGCGTTTCCCCCGGCCCTCACCTTGCAGACGCGCTCCAGGGTCTTCACGTGCCACTCGCCCATCTGCACGCCACGGGAAAACGAGAGGCCTTGCCAATGAATTGCTCAAACCCAGAATGACGTAGAAACTTAATGCGAGCGCTCAAAACACCTTATCATGGGCTTCGTAGAGCGTTCTATCTACCTGCACCCGCCGTGGGTCAGTGAAGTAAGTATGGCCCTGCCACGAGCACGTACTGAAAGCTTGTTGCCGGCGCTTTCCGCACTATTAGATAATAGACCGATCTCACAAGCCAGTTTGGCTACATCGTCGCTGTCGCAATGCATCCAGGGAACTTTGGTCTTTCTGTATATGCAACAACGTCGTCAGAGTGGTTCATTAGGTAAAAGTGCAGATAGCACTGGCAACGTCACGCACGTGTCAAGTGCTTCGTGAGATCGGTTTTATGGATAAAGGTGGAGAAAATTGTACCCGACTACGAATAGGGTTCAGTGTTTTCATAGTTTATTTCTTCACGCACTGTTTTTCTCACCGTACCTTTATGATGTTGGACAAAAAAAAATGGAAGACGTTTTACAACTCCCTGTAATGCCGAATTAGAGCGCAGCTCTTGAGGAGGAGAAGGAGAGGGCATTCGCCCCCCCCCCATTTAGCGAGAAATTTTCGCCACATTTCACGTTAAATTTTGTGAAAAACAATTCCCTGCTAAATTTAGCGGGGAAGTTCCCCGCTAAATTTATGAGGAAACTTTTTCCACTAAATACAGCAAAAACAATTTCCTGCTAAATTTAGCAAAAATATTTCCCCGCAAAATTTATTGGGGAACTTTTTCTGCTACACTTAGTGGGAATTTTTTCCGCTGAATTGAGCGAGGAAAGTTTTGCCGCTAAATATAGCGGGAAATATTTTGCCGCTAAATATAGCGGGAAATTTTTTGCCGCTAAATATAGCGGGAAATTTTTTCCGCTAAATTTAGCGGGAAAATTTTTTCACTAAATTTAGCGGAAAAAGTTTCCCTCTAAACTACGCGGGGAAATTTTATCACTAAACTAGGTGCGAAAATTTTTCCGCTAATCTTAGCGGGGAATTTTTTCTGCTAGATTTAGTGGGGAAATTTTTCCACTAAATGTAGAGGGGATTTTTTTCACTAAATTTAGCAGGGAAATTTTCCACTAAATGTAGCGGGGAATATTTTCCGCTAAATTTAACGGGAAAATTTTTCCGTTAAATTTAGCGGGGAAATTTTTCCGCTAAATGCAGCAGGCACTTTTTCCACTACATTTAGCAGGAAAATGTCTCACTAAATTTAATGGGAACTTTTTTCTACTAAATTGAGCAGAAAAATTTTTCCGCTACATTTAGGGGGAAATTTTTCAGCTACATTTAGGGGGAAATTTTTTTGCTAAATTTAGCGGGGATTTTTTACACTAATTTTAGCAAGGAAATTTTCCGCAAAATTTAACGGGGAAATTTTTTTGCTAATTATGGCGGGAATTTGTTTCCCTTAACTTAGCGGGGAAATTTTTCCAGTATATATAGCGGGGATTTTTTCTACTAAATTTAGCGGGGAAATTTTTCCACTAAATTTAGCGGGGAATTTTTACCACTAAATTTAGCGGGGAATTTTTCCACTAAGTTTAACGGGGAAATTTTTCCGCTAATCTTAGCAGGGAAATTTTTCTGCTAAACTTAGCAGGGAATTTCTTTCGCTAAATTTAGCAAGGAATTGTTCCACTAAACTTAGCGGGGAAATTTTTCCGCTAAATCTAGCAGGAAAATTCTTCTGCTAAAATTAGCGGAAAACATTTTCTCCTCCTCCTCCCTCGTGATGTCACATGCGATGTCATTAAGGGACACGTCGCATAATGCAGCGCGCAGTGACGCCGATGGCGCTCAAGCCGGAAACGGGCACCTAAGAGGCTGCGCTCTAAAAGAAAAAAGTTGCCCCTTTGTAGTATTAGTGTGGCAAAGGCAATGGTAACACAGAATGTGATGCGTTGGTGTGGAGAAACTGTGCACACATGTGGAGACTGGATGGCGCAAAGCAGCCCTGTGTTGTGCAAGGTAAGCGCACGAGCGCTCCGTGGGTCTTAGTTGTGCCTGTCATCTTCTGCAGTTGCAGTGTAAATGTGACTTTCTCAGAGCCTGTCGGAGTGTGAGACACAGTAGACAGAGCGTGCGGAAACTGGAACAATTAAAGCACGGCAGCGCCGAGCAGAGCCCTGGCGTCAGCTTGCAGCAAAAGAAACCAAACATTCGCAACGAAGTGAGCGTCTCCTTTCTTTCTTTTCCGCTAAATTTAGCGGAACAATTTCTCCGCTAAATGGAAGGGGAGCTGGAGAAAAGGAGGCATACCACCCCTCCTACTTTCCAAGATCTGCACTCTAATTCGGCGTTACAGAGAATAGTAAACATCTTTCTTCTTGTTTTTCAGCTCTTTCACATTTATTTTTCTGGGGAAGCCCGGAGAACGCTCGTCTCACCAGAGCAGAGCACCACCGTATGTCTGAACACATGACGTTTTTCCTGCATTGGGAGTTACATGGAGGCACTCGAGGAGGTTTGGCTGGCACAGGCGTCCAATCGGCAAGGGGACAAGCTCTGCGTCAGCGTTTGGCTGGCGGTCAGCCTATCGACTTCCGTTGCAGGCACTTAGCCGGATGTGGTTAGGTGCCAGCCACATAACACATTCTGCGTTAAAAATTGTACAAGCTCGATCATGCTGACAAAGACTTGTATGCGCAGAATGTGGGATAAGCCTTCCAAAGAGGAAGAGAAGACCGTGTGAACCGCACCACTTACCAAAGATTCAAGGCCTGTTCACACACTTGCGACTCCTACAAACCGAGTGCCTTGACACCTCTTAAAATTTCTTAGAACAAAAGCATCGATGTGGTTCCCCTGAGACTGCATTTCACAAGAGCGAAGGTTTTACGGGATTTCCAAGGTCAAATGTGCGTAATACCTATGAGAAAGGCAGGTTTATAATGTTGACAAAAGTTTTAGAGCGCAGCTCTTAGGTGCCCGTTTTTGGCTCGAGCGACGTCGCCATCGCCGTAACCTGTCGGCATAACACGCCAACATCACCGTTGACGCGTCGGCGTTGAGAGAGGGTGCCAAAAACGTTTGACAACATTATAAAGGACCACTTGTGACAGATTGTACGTTCATCTAATCTCACAAATTCTGCAAAACTCTCGCTCAAGTGAAATGCAGTTCCAGGGCGGCCTCTAAGAGGGTGCCAGCCCATTCTCTCGTCGTAAGATGCCGCAAAGAGGTTGTAATGCACTCGGTCGTGAGCAGTGGCGAGTCTGTGAACCAGAGTTAATGTGAAAGTTCGTCCGATGTCAGATGCGTCGGATCATTGAGCTCTTACTGGCCGAGTGAAAACAAAAATAGTGGGTAGACCTCGAGGCATCTAGCATCGAGGTCTACCAACTATCCTTTCAATCAAAGCCAATCGGAGCTCGGCGTCATTCTGACGTCACCGCGACGACTCGCACTCTGGATACTAAGCGCACAAAATCTAGTCTCATTCGCACCTGGACGAAGAAGTCCCGGCGGTCCTGAGGAGACAGGGCGGGGTTGAGGGCGGCCAGCCTCCAGAGCACGACAATCTCATCACAGAGGCTGCTGCAGGCGTGCTGCGAAGAGTGGGCGTTGCCGTGCCCTACCGCTCGGCCCCCGTGGCCTCCCGAGCCCGTGTGGAGGGACACCTTCGTGTTGAACCACCAGCACAGGATCTGCATGAGACGCGTGTTCCCCGAGGGGGGCGATGGGTAAAGACCAACTGTGCAACAATAATCAATACGTAAAATAGACCTCGCATTGTTTGACCTGGTAAACCTCGCGACGTGGGTAGAGACCGAGGAAGAAGAGACGAGAGTGTGCAGTTATGTTGGGACGCCGAGCTCTGATTGGGGGGGAGACCTTTGTCTGTACTCGTTCAAATGCGCCCTCAAATGCCGAACCTTGGGCTTCTCGCATTCTAATGCATCCGAATGGTGAGTGAAGACAAAGGGGGCTAGTTTCGCAACTGCCCGCTAATCGTTCCGGTCAGAGCTTGGCACTCTCATTTCCCCTCCCTCAGATTCCACCCGTATTAATGCAAAGTGCTTTGTGGCAAACTAATACTTGCCGCGGGGTCAGCCAGGGGCTGATTCTGTTTAGTGTTTCTCCGCTAAATGAGCAGGGCAACGTTTCCCGCTCAATTTTAAAGTTTTAGCTGAAATAATTATTAAAAACGTTATGTTCCAATAATTATTTATTAAAATTCATACCGTAAAGTTCCGAAAGAACGCCCACCCAAAATGAAGATATAAATGGTGAAAAACATGGGGTGGGCTATCTTTGGGGACACCACAGCAAAACTTTATCAAAAACCGGCTACAAACTATGTGAAGCGGAAACTGATACCGCAGATCGCGGACACCGCAAATTCGCGTTTCACGATGCGATAAACACGGGGGAGCTCGCTACAAACTTGCCTGTCACAGGAGCCGATATTGCACGTGCAGATCGCGGACAAAAAGGCAGGAATCCGCTACAAACTTGTATGTTACGGGAACAAATACCGCAGATCGCGAACGCAGCAAAATCATATTCATGATGCAATATAGTACACGCAGGACCAACTCGCGTGAAATGGAGATCGCACACGCAGATCGCGGACAAAAACGCCAGAATCCGCTATAAACTCGCTTGCCGGACATGCCGGTACAGCAAATTGCGCGGTTGATGCGATTCCCATTGGACGTTGCGTGTTGTCCGACGGAAATCGAGGGGTGGGCGATGTTTCGGAATGTTTATGTTACAGATATTTAGCCAGAAAAACGGGATGGGCGACGTCTCGGGGGCGGGCTTTCTCTCAGAACTTTATGGTAATTATTTTAACGTAACACATACTGTGCACCTAAGTAAGCTCTACAGTAAAAATCGAAAATCCGTGGGATTTTTTTAAAATCCTTTCAGCGATAAATTACTAATAATTCCGGAGGAAATAAAAAGGCCAGTAAATCCTTCAGAAACCAACGCATGTTGAAGGGGGACATAGATCTTGGGAGCCAAAAAATTCCAAAAACTTTATTCTTTTGAAAATGGTGATGTTAACCTTATAGCTGTTGTTCCTCTGAATTGACCAGGTTAATATTTTAGCTATAAATCAATTTACAATGTCTGTGCACGCTGAATGTGCATCAAAGTTGACTCTAAAACACAGTTTTCTTGACACCACCACCACCACAAAACATAATTTTTTTACTCACTGAAAATTTGCAGGTGGGACATCCCAGCATTTAGGGCAGATGGAAATATAAACTTTCCTCAAACATGTAGGTTAATGTGTGAAGCATACAATGTTGAGAGCAGACTTGTTAATATAGGTCTAGGAAATTTTTCGAGTGATCTTTTGTTTTATTACTTGTTAGCCACATATTGAGCAGTGAACTTCAATATGTGGTGAAATCACTAATAACGGGTTAATCTTAAAAGTACTTCCAACATTGTATTCTACACTTTGTAGTAAGCTGGCCATGTGTTAGAGTTGATATTTAGTTGAGCAGTTTTTCTCCCTATTGTTCCTCCAAACAAAGGCAGGTAATTTTTAATTACCTTGAGAAAAATTCTACTGACCTAGAAAATGACCAGATCTCTGAAATCAGCACAAAAAGCTGAACAAGGGGTTTCGTTGGGTCTGGTCATAAAATAAGAAAAAAAGCTCCAAGACCAGTGTTGCTCCTTAAATTGTTGCTCTGCCTAATAAATAATAAATATGTACCTCTCAACAACGACAGACCTTTTGCCAAATTACTTGAGCATCAAGGAGAATGCTGGGAGTGTAGGTAAACACACTGCACACACTTGCCTTCTTTGTATAAAAGATTCGAAGTAAATACTTAAAATAAGGAGTTGATGAATGCACATACCGAGTGTTATCTATTTAGCGTTTTTGCTTTAGATTGGTTACTGCTGTAGGCAGGAGCACATTCAGCACGAGTAACTACACTCATGTGTGCTCCTTGGTGCTTGGGTAATTTAGCAAAATGTCTAATTATAAGTTCAAAAAAAAAAAAACACTCAATGCGGGAGTTTTTGTACACTCGGCATCAACAGTTACGTACCTTCCGCAGTGCTCAAACTCTGCCAACGCTAGAAGAGCAGGCACGCACAAACAAGATGAGAGACAAAGCCCTGTGCTCTTGCAGCAGTGCAGTGCTGCAGTCCCGCGAAAGTCACGCCAGCCCTGACAGCGAGCAAGCACGGCATACAAATCCGGTCCCCACCTGTTCGCACGCCAGCACCTCCTCCGTGAGGATCTGCAGGAGCGGAATGGCATTCCGGTCGGAGCGGCGGAACATCTCCCGCACGATGGAGAGGAGGTTCCACATCCCCTCGGGCTCGCGGCCGCGGAGAGGACGCAGCAAGCTGCACCACTCGGTGGCGGCGGGGGGAGCTGTCGATGACAGGTAGTTGACGTCGCTGAACACCATGGGCGAGGGGACGCACAGCTTGATGAGGATCTTGCGGATGTTCTCATGCAGAGTCGCTTCATCGAGGCACCACGTTGTTTGTTCGTAAGCAGATGCTCCGGCAGTTGGGTCTGTCCAAAGGCACAGATGGATTAGTTCCGAGAAATCGCCAAACGGTGTATTTACTTTGATGCATGGAAGTAGGAAGCCTCTAAAGGCGACACAATGCCACCCGAGATGAAGCCAAATGTGTGGAGGGACACGCCCCCAACGACGACTAAAACCAAGAGACGCTATTGGACGAAAAAAAGAGCAGACGGCACCAGCAGCCATTTTGGTCAACCTCAGGGGTCATCCAATAGTGTCTCTTGGGTTTGGTCGTAGGCGCGTACCTCCACACTTCTGGCTTCACCTCTGTTGGAGTCATGTCGCCTCCTGAGGTTTCCTACCTCTATGCTTAAATGCATTCACTTTTTGCTAAGTTCCTGCAGGATATTGAGGGACAATAAATCGTGCAAAAAAAAAGGCAATAACAGTGACCCCTTAAAAATTTACAAAACATCCAGGTGTTACTATTCTACAGACAGAGCAGAGACAAAGTTGGCGAGGTTATTTTACGATAGAAATGCCTTTAGACCCGAATGAGAAAACAGTTAAATGCATCATCAACTGGATTAGACTCGGTGTCGACTACATAAGTATACAATAAACAAAAGAGGCAAGATATAATGCCTAAACGACTTGTTTTGTGGGGACAGAATTTTCGCAAATCAAAGACGGCAAAAACTTATTCCCAGAAACGAATTGCCCGCTCTAATTATATTTAGCCAATGAAAAGGTCATTTCCATTAAAGAAGGATTAAAGAAATTTGCTTATGCAGTTGTGCTGGGAAGCGCGGCGACCAAAAGCTGTAGTCTCCTGGAAGATGCGCAGCTTCCAGGAACTTGGGCAAGCCCCACTTATGTATATGACATGTGGTTGGATCGATAAACTTTAAGCTGCGTTCAGGACCCTGTGAATGTTCGTCCACTATTCTATGCGTTTTTGGGTCTCAGGTTCTCAAAATTATATAAAAAAATTTTTATTGCACAAACTATTAGAAGAGCTGAACTTGGACTACTTTAGAGGTATTAAGCCCCTAAATTTACCACTTATAGCAGAAAAAATATTTACTTTCTAAAGCAGGAAAAAATATTGTAGATTACCTGGTGCCCCTCGCAGTGTGTTGATTGCGGTTTGCTGACTCGAAAGAAGTTCATCGAGCAGCCGTTGAGCAGTTGGTAGAATCTGAGAGTTCAAGACATTAGCAAGTGGAGCCAAACTAGGAAGACTGGTACAGAAACACTGCAAAAGCACTTGCCCTGCCAAAGGCAGGGTGTAATAGAGAACACTCATGCCTCACCTGCTGGGGCAATTCGCTGATGAGATACTGAGCAAACTTCTGAAGTTGGTCTCTGTGCAGTCTTGACAGAGACTCCGACACCGGGGCTCGCAAGCAGACCTGGTTCGGCTGCCAAAAACAAGGGAAGATGCATTCAAATAACTGTTGCGAGTGAAAACCTGAGCAAGGGTGTACATGGCAGCGAGACACAGGGCCCACTCGCGTTGACCCAAAGTTGGAGCATACCTGATGGATCCTATGAAGACAGACAGCCACAACATGGGAACACCAAGAGGCAGCACTGCTGCAGGTGCAATTGCAGGATGTGATACGGCAGCGGTCAAAAGTGACCGCTACGTTGTAGGAGCCCTTAGACACTGGCAGGCTCTGTGGTGGGTGCACCGTAGCACTGAGGTGAAAGCCTGGTGGGCAAGAAAAAGAAACCAGAAAGACTCAAGACACCGTTGAAACTTGTAAACTCCTCTTGAGTTAATTAATATCAGAAACAGAACATCTATGTCAACCTAGGGAAGCGAAATTCCCCAGACACAGATTGTTAACCTCCGAGCTGACCCGTCTCATTGCCAAATACCTAGAACCCACATACTTCGCTGGCATGCAAGATAATTTATGCAGCTCACATGCACCTGAAGAAAACGTTTACTCATTTGCAATAAAAGTTTTTTGAGCAATGTTCCATCCTGCATCAACTTAAATCTGTGGAGCAGGAAAACTCACCGATTTGAAGTAGGTCTTTCGTCGCCTTCGCTTTAAACAGATGCTCTCCCCTCTGGAACTCCTCAGGGCTCCCATTGGCCAAGCAGGAGTAGAGTCTGCAAAAGTGCATACATAGACATGCACAATGCTAACAATTTGGCGAGAGTTTTACACTGAGCTCCAGCCAAGAGGGGCAGCGAGCGTTTATTTTTTTTATTCGTGAACCAGACTATAATCACTGTCAGGATGAGGATGGCAGGACGCCTCCTTCGGACGCCTGTCCTCCAGCATACGCCCGTTGCCTTCCATTGTGCTTTGGTTGAGCATACTCGCTCAAGACTCACGAGACGACAAAGTGTCGTCGAAGGTAACAACTATACTCGGCGACAACTTTTCTTGGCGATGCTGCCAAAGCTACAGAGCCGAAGCACGCTGTCTTCTTACGCAGCTGAACACAGTCCCCGGGTCTAAATTGTGTTTTGGCTGTAACATAAATTATAATCTTAATATTCGTCATTTGAATAATAATTGTCACATCACTATGAAACTTGAACAATAAAAATATAAAAATGAAATTAGTTTTCTAGTTACTAAAGATCTGGTAGTAGGTAACAAGAGGAAAAGGAGGTAGAGGAGCACAGAACCACGAGATCATGAACGGCACGAGAGGGAACGATAAACAGACACCATCAAAACGGACGTGCCCGGGATCTCTTCCTTAACAGATGGCATCTGCTCTGAGCCCGGGTATGTCCACTGGAAACGGTTTCATAGACACAAACGAGCTGTATAGAGTGCTTGCCTTGAATGCCGACAATGAAACCAAAACTGAAAACGAAACCAAAACTGACGTAATGAAAGCCCGGATGCTTGGCGGAGTGATACATGTGCAGGAGCTCCGCCCCCCCTAGCATTCCCTACATTGCCAAGAAAAGTTGTCGCCGAGTGTAGAAGACCTCCCTGCCATTCTCATCTAATCGATGACCATAGAGACAGCATGTTTTCAAAGTTACGAGAGACTATTCGAATCCCGACAATCTTGCTTCGCCGGTTGCGGTTCCCATACAAATGCGTTAAATCAGCAAAACAGCTCAAGGTTAGCCATTATATTTATATCAAATAGTACGATAGCCTGCACTTGCACGACACTCGTTACCTAAATCGAAGGGAGTACAACCTTCCTTTCAAGAAGTGAAATGAACATACCGAATATCCTCCTCGTTCTCCGGGAAACTCCAAAAGGCGATACGAAGCTGGAGTTGCTCCGGAACCGGCGGATACACATGCTCGACAACTTCGAAGGGAATGTGCGCCGCCACCTCTCTGGCAGCAAGCTCCACCAGAGGCAGCACCAGGCCTCCTTCGGCTGCAGCCCGGACAGAACAAGCTCAACCAGTGTCGGCTAGAACTCGGGGCTTGCTCAGTCCACCCACGGCGCCACGCCAAGGAATCGATCGCATGCGGCGCTGCTACGGTGCCCGCAACGCATTTTGGACTGGTGCGTTCATCGCCCTGTCCCACCCATGCACCAAAAGGGGTCTCCCAAAGTGGCGAACAATGACATCACAGGAGCCCGCACGTCTTGCCGTCGGATGTCGTGACCTTGGTGGCCTGGCGTATATACGCCGGCGGAAAAGACAAGCAGAGTCAAAGGTTGCCGCCGTCGTGGCATCCCGTCTTACGTCTGCTGCATCCACCTCTGCCCAGTTGTGCTACCGCCAGGATAGCAGCAGGCAAAGGCGCAATTTTATGACGTCGGGCGGAAATCAAGGGCCTCTTTTGAGGGCACGGTAAACACGCCAGTCGGAGATGCGCTCCACGCACCACGACATTGCCGACAACCTGTTCGGGCTCCTTGTTAAATTTATGTTTTTAGAGCACAGCTCTTAGGCGCCCGTTTCTGGGTTGAGCGGCGTCAGCGTAACCGTGCACGTTGCATTATAGGACGTTTCCCCGCTAAACTTAGCGGGAAAATTTTTCCACTAAATTTAGCAGAAAAACTTTCCCGCAGAAAAATTGACATCACGTGACCTCGACACTAATTAAGTTTCCCTACTAAATTTAGCAGGGAAAATGACGTCACGACTTTGTGTCCCGTCATCCATGAACAAAATTCAGTGGCAGAGGAAAGGAGGAGGAGGAGGGAAGAGGAGGAGGAGGGGCATACCCTCCCCTTCTCCTCCTCAAGAGCTGCGCTCTAGTTTTGCACTACAGAGATTTGTAAATGTCACATTTTTTTTTTTACACGAAACCAATACCCAGTGATTTTGGGGCAAGTAATTATATAGTGTGGCCAATCGCACGTTGAACTAGGGACTGAAAAAAAAAAAGAAAAAAGAAAGAAGTTTACAATTTTTTGTAATGCCAAATTAGAGCGCAGCTCTTGAGGAGGAGGAGGGGAGGGTACGGATGGGAGAGTATGCCCCACCTCCGCCTTCCCTCCCATTTAGCAAGAAATTTTGCGCTAAGTTTCTTGCAAAATGTAGCAAAAATGTTTTTGCTAAATTAAGCGGGGTAATTTTTCCGCTAAATATAGCGGAAAAATTTTTCCAACTAAATTTCACGTGACATCACACGTGACATCACGAGGGTAAGATTTTCCCGCTTAATTTGGTGGGAAATTTTCCCGTTAGATTTAGCGGGAAAATTTTACCCTCGTACGTCACATGCGACGTCATTATGGAAAACGTCCCATAATGCAACGCGTGGTTACGCCGACGCCGCTAACCTGGAAACGGGCGCCTAAGAACTGCACTCTAAAGGCCCTGCGTACTAGGCAGCGTCGGGTCAACACACTTCCAGAAAATTCAATCCGACTGCCGTCGTCAGTGCCACGTGCTAGACAGAAAAAATGCAGGGGTTTCGGCGAGTCTTACGACCCGCCACCACTATGAAAGAATTTGTGATTGCAGTCAAAGATGTTTCGCTAGTTCTAGCAACATATTAAATTGTAAAAAACTTGGCTACGATCGTGAGGCAACGGTAATTTTTAAGAGTTTACGTGCCGAATTGACAAAGGGCGCCTGATATTCTCGGCAAAAGACTGAGGATCAATCTGGACCATCCAAGTACCTCTTAGCATGCACCTGAAGTTTCAATTACACGGCACAGTGCCTTCTCTGCAATAAGCCTCAGTCATATTGTGGGCACCCTGGCCCGAATCAGTTGGCTGTCTGCCTCAGAGCCACTGAGGTGGCTACATCTATGAAGCACCGATAAAAACAACCATGCTGGACTTTCCAGCATTAGAGCGCGGAGATGATCCAGGATTTTTTACCATGATGCGAGCAACAATTGCCACATCTCAGATTCTCAAATTTAAGTATGTATGTTGCCAGAACCATTCAAATATTCCTTTGACAGAAAGTGCAGCTTGCATTACTACACAAACAAGCTTGGAAAACCCTTCACTTTTCTGAGCATGTTTCATGGCATGACGTCTAGCAACGTGAAAGCCTCGAGGCACGTGGCCGAGGTGGTAGCTGTCACAGATTCCAGGAATTTCATCTCATTATGAGAACACTCACTCGGTGCCCAGCCAGAATATAAGACGACACAAATTTTGGTTTCAGTTTCTCATAGGGATTGAGTCATTTGAATCATGCCTGGAAATACTGACAAGAAGGCTCGAAATAAGCATGGTTATTACGGGTCTTTTGTCAATCTCTACCAGTGAGAAACGAGAGAATGCCCACCAGAAAAATAGTGAAAATTATAGATGTAAAAGTGAATTCATTCTTTGCTTCTTTTTTTTGTTGAGATACGACCTGCAGCCCATCCAGCGAGTCAGTGAAAGTGGTTGCCGTACTGTGACCACTATGTGGGACATTCTGACTTTGACGGCTTAGGTGCATAACTTGGAAACAAGAGGTCTCTTACAATTGAGACCCGACTTGGTACGATACAGCACATCACGCTGGCCTCTATATAGGATAGGCACCACTCAGATGGCTACTTTTTGGTCCAGCAGGACAGTCCTCCTTGATATGCAACTCGACGGGTAATACACTGCACCCAGGAGTTGTGCGTGGGAGAAATGGCCTAGTCATCAAACAAAGCAGACATGCACCTTCCCGAGATTGCATGGGGCCTAACGAAAGAAAGTCTCAAGAAGACGTCCATCTTGCTCATCACAAGACGCACTTTGAAAGGCAATCGAAGAAGGAGTTTTCCTTGCTCAGCTGATTTTTCTGGTTAACTATAAGAAAGCCAATGTCCTACCCAATGGTTGTTCGGGTCAATGATGATACAAGGAAAGAAAACAGGTTGCACATCACATTATTTACTATTGAAGCTCCAAGCATCATTTATTTGCTTTTTGAAAAATAGAAATAAATACCTTTACTAAAATAGTTTGTGGACTCGATAAAACATTTCAACTTAATATCAACAGAAACGCAGCACAACAGGAATGAAGCGCCCTCCTCCTATTAATTGAAACCAAAATTGATAAGGAATGAGATGTAACTGTCCAAATTATATGTAGTACCCTGCCAGCCGCAGCCATATGTTTTAAGTCTGATATTGCTAGAAACTGTAGGTAAGTACAGTGTGCCACACACTTAAGAGAAGGCAAAAAAAAAACAAAGAATTGCACACTAAAGCACACATTTGTTTTTAGGTTCTATATGGTGGCATTAAAAGTAAGAACAATTACATGCCACATGCAATCTGTCATGTCTAACAAAGGGACACCATATTTTAAGATGTGCCTTCAAAGCCCTACAATTAGAATTAATGTTTTGTTAACCTTTATAGGAGCTATACGAAATGCCAGCAATGGTGGTGTGATAATCTTAATGAAGAAATAAAAAAGCAGCATCAAACATTTAGTGTAGGCTCACTTCTTTTCTTTCACTGCAAGTTTATTAATTCATTTTCTTCACTCAGTACCACAGTGAGAAATTGTTTCTTTGAAATCTGAGGCAACTTGTTTCTTTCAAAAATTAAATTTGAGTAGTATTTGAAACATGGAAATGAAATTATATTGCTTGCACAATACCAAGTGAAACCATACACCACAAAAAGCAATTTTGGAAGGCAATTAAATACTTCCATTTACACGGCCACATTTGCTGTTTGTACACTGTATTCCCCAAGCAACCAAATGTTCAAATATTTTCAAAGAAGTGGGATATTCTAGGACCGTAGTACTATAGAACTAAAAATTCAGATAATGAGAGCTCGACAGCAACAAAAGTTATAAAACCTGGATAATCAACAAGATAAACTTTTCCTGGAATAATCCTGATGCGACACAACCGACAAGTTACCACTTCCCTTTTAAAGCACAACCAGACTAAAACGGTACTAGTACAACAATTAAGGGCAGAATGAATGTGCTGGTAACACAAATCAAACACTACAGAAGAGCACACACAGGAGATGGAAGTTCTCTCATATAGACCTTTTCTGCAAGTGCGCCGCCATCTTGAATCGACGTCACTTCCAGTATGGGCGAAAACATTGTTTTGCCTTTGCCACGCCAATAGAGGGCATTTAGGATATAAGCGTAACCGTCACACTTTCTCGTTTTGCCTCCCGTCTATTTTTTTACTATTTGCAGGTTGAAACGTTTTAGTATTTTTTCGTCGCCCATACCGGATACGCCTATTAGGTGGCTGGGGACGAGAGTACACAGAAAAGGTCTATAGACCTTTTCATTTTAGTAGTTGCCTCGCCGGCGGATAGAGGGCGCTGATGCACTCGGCGCCATTAGGTTGCTTCAATTTGGTTGGTTTCGGTTTGAACTCGCACGCGGTTATGTTGCTGTTTTACGTGGTTTTTGCTTAATTTGGTGATACAATTATTTTCCTTGTAGCACAGAACCAATGAAACAGTGACATTGAGCCACTTTGAGGACTACAAGGCATTTTTGAGCCTAAATTGCGGGCTTTTTTACAAACTCCTTTGATGTAGCTGATTATGGTCGGTTGCGAAACGCCTGACTAATGCACAGGGAAGATTACCATCGCCTACGGCCGTACCCAATGACACTAGCTTCCAGAAAAGACAACTAATGAAGAGACCAACACGGGAATGTAAAGAAGCATGTCGACAGCTTGATTAGCAGTGCGCTGAATCGGGCAGAAAAGATGAACTCTCGAGTTTAGTACTCACTGTTTGGTTTATGTGAGCACCCAAACTTTAGTGAACTTCGCGGACTAAAAACGTATTGTGCAATGACGCAGATAATTTATATAAACAAGTAGTATCGTCTCGGGCTCTTTCTTTATTTTTTTAAATTCAGTACTCAAGGATATTTTGACAGGCCGAGTAGGAAATTTCTTAAATTATCAACCCTCCTAAAGTACTCATAAGCAGCATTTCGCGATATTGGCCCTAGGAAATAAATTCTTCTTATATGAACATTTGCTTACTCAAGATATGATATAAGTGACTGGCCCATCAAATTAAATCTGGCATTTGTCTTCCACAAAATTGGCCAAATAAAATTAAAGGGCGCAGGAGAAATACCTTGGAAAGTCTGGCTGAATCCTAGCGCTAGGCACCACTTCACGGGCCTGTGTGAACAAATATTTATTTGTTTCAACAGATTCGCCTTGTAAATTTCGGCGTCTCCAGCCACCAAAAGTAAACTTCTATCCGCCATAGACAGCCCTGGACTCTGGTGATTTTTATGCAGACGGCTTTTTTTTCCCGGCGCCAAATGTTGCGGACCCCAGATACTGGCAAAAATTAAAACAGCATACGCAAGAAAAAAAAGAAGCGTTGTAATTATTGCGCATGCGCCGAACCGAAATCGCGTTGAGATTTCGAAATAGAAACGACGTTATTTCTTTGTGCACGCGATTCTAAAACTCGCTACTGTTAAGTTGTCTGTGGCAGTTACGCGGGAAGTCCCAACCTTTGTGTTAAAATAAATTAAGTAAATTGATCTGGTTATCTAAAGATAATCAATAAATCATTTAAATGACTGTCGAAATGGGAGCGAGCATGGTATACAATTTCTTAAACATCATAAGTAAACTAACCAACCGAATGTTTACACTGCAAACAAAAAAAAAGATTGAGAACCTCATACACATGTAGGTGGGATATTATGAACAAACAAATCGCCTGAATGAAGTAGACGCACCATTATTTCTAGCCTGAGATAAAATACAAGTAAAACGTTTGTTGTCTATTTCCTCCACGAGTTTCCTCACAGAATCAACATAAACTGTTTTCGATATATTATGAATAAAAAGGATACTTTCATTAAATACAGATAGTCTCCTTGCGCTTACTATTCTTGATGCCTTCGGATCCTAAATATGAGATATAAATATACGCACCTTTTTATGTTCCGCCACTATTAGTAAACAAACCTCAGTTGTCATATGAACCTTTGTACCCTCGTGATGTCTTAATTGTTGAGTAGACGTATTGGACTACAGTTTCCGAAGTAAGGCAAAAAAGCGCGGTAAAACGCGGCGAAAAAACGAATACAACGCATCCGCCAAGGTGCGGAGGGGGGAGCGGAACAACAAGTTGAAGCAACCTAATGTCTGCCGTGTCACGTGATTCCAAGATGGCAGCGCCCATGCGAGGGAGGATGAAATGGTCTATATGTGTTCTTCTTCAATGTCTCATTTACTGTAACAAACAGCCATCCTACCAACTTCGAACAAAAATGAAAAATCCCCTTCCCTCCCCCAAAAGCCCAGAAAGGAAGCTGGAGATACTCAACGGTTTTTGACAGAGACTGTTCCTCGTCAGGTGCACACACACAAAAAAAAAGAGATCACACAGTAAATTATTTGCAGGACACACATGCTGACTAAAGTAATATCTGTGGCTTCCAGCAGAAGAGTAGTTGGAAGAGCAGTAGGAACTCACAAAAAGCCAAAAGAGGCCCGAAAGGCAAATCAATTGGGGCAGTCCCAGGTTTAAAGTTGTAGGAATAGAGATAACCATCTATAATGCCAAAGTTGAGTTGTTTGTATGGAACATCTAACGGTCATCTTTTTAAGTTGACACCGAAAAAGGAGCAGGATGTTGAAGCCAATTCCACAAGGATACGCAAATCTTTCTCCCGTATCGTTGCCCAAAGTGAGCACAATCTCGACGACTCACTCAATGCAAATCCGGTGACCCTGCCCTTATTTTTCCATCACTTCCTGATGGGAAGGGAAGGCAAATGCTCCACCTCTGGAAGAAAGGACTGTGATTCCCAACGCTATTTTCCTTTGAAAAATCTTTGCGAAACTCTGAGCAAAAAGAGGCAGAAAGCTTTAGGGGGATAAAACGTGCTTGTGATAGCTTGTTTTCGTGTCCTTTTTGAGCTAGTAAGTGACTAGATTGTCTTTAAGCTAGAGGAACTTTGGTGTAAGTAGTGTGCCAATTTGAAGTATTTTGGATCACATTTCATATTAGATAACAAGGAAATCAGTATCGTAGAAATAAAGAGAAGCATACAATTAGAATTCGCCATGACGTTAAGCACCAAAAACTAGCAGCATCAGAAAGAGGGGAAAGAAAGCAGAACGGTGACATTAATTGCCTGTCATACCATTAGTAAATGAAATGTCAGTAAAAGAGAGAATGGCATGCGTTATTTAAAAATTACGAATAATATCAGGTTTCTTGGAGATACGTAGACAAATCATTAACAATTTAAAAAAAAAATATATATAAAAAAGGCTCCACATCGAATCGTATCGATGCCTGAAGAAACACCATCCGCTGCAGCGCACACATCCCAATGCAGATGGGAGATAATATACTCAGAAGCCGGACAAGAAAATAAAACAAACAAAGAAGGAAAGGAAAAAAAAAACAAAAAAAAACGCTCACAAAGGACAAGATCAAATGACAGCAGTCGCGGATATCTTACGTCCAAGAAAAGCGCTTGGCTAAACACACACTGGGGTGCAAAACACGAGAACGCGCCTCATTTGCTCCTCCACTCCGCTCTGATAATCACCCAGACTAATCAGGAGGGCTTTGTTTTGACAAAGGACTGTGGCTTCGGAGAGAACAAAGAAATTAAAGGGGCCCCCCTCCCTCGATCGACGCTGAGAAATCCTACCGCTTGCGGGCTCGATCGGGGGAGGGGGGCTAGCCCGATGATCAGTGGCCCACATCACTCGCAAGCGCCACACAAGAGACAGATCATCGTACAGCCAAGGCAGGTTCGCAAAGCGGGCGTAAAAGGCCGCATAATTCATCGAAATAAGCAGAGAACGAGCTATCATTAAAACAACTAAAACAGGTTTCCTACCCCCCACTTTACACCGATCAACCCCCCTCCGGTCAGGTGTGTTACGGCATCATGCGGCCCGAATCAGCGGGTTTCCGGGCAAACCCGCCGCTTCGCTGCCTCGAGCCGAAGCCCTGGATCCGAAATTATCGCGAATTCAATTAAATGCGGGACCGAAAAATTAATTAAAAGGGAAATTTAAGCCTAAAACGAGGCTTACCTTTGGGACGGCAACGACCGCCGTGAACGGCCGAAGAGTGAGATGGGTTTCCATTCGGCCTTTTCCAGCCTCTCCAGTTGTTGCACAGGCTCTCCGGCTCGCTGATCCACGAGCAGAGCGAGTCTTCCTCAAAACGGTCGCTGTCTTCGAAGGAAAAACGATCCCCTTCGTCCCAGTCAAACATTACGGCGCCTGGAGCACCGATGCCGATGGGCGAGAGACCCACAGAAATTTATATCGCCCAAATTACGACCACATAGAGCGGTCTTTTAGACGCACTTGGCGAACTCATCCCGAGGCCAGGGAGTCGGAAGGCGTCGGCAGAGAGTCGGACTTTCGGTTTCTGGCGAAACACGTACACGAAGGAACCTCTGGGAGCCGAAATATGAATGATAGCCTACCGATCCCTTGTTGTCAGCTGTCCAAGGCTCTCAGCTGCCCATTTTTTTTTTTTTTTATCTCCTCTCTTTTTTTTTTACTCTCTCTGCCTTTCGAGGGATCACCCTCTCTCAGTGACGCTTGGTTTATGCAGCGATATGCGATATTCGCTGCGGCCGCTGCAGAATCTGCGAGCTGACGAACCGCAAGCGCCCACAAAAACGCCGGTCAGTCAAGAATAATTATGACCTCCCTGTTTTTGATTTTCCCCACCCTTCCCGCCGTTTGTTTGTGTTAAAATATTTTGAATAGCAATGAAAAGTAATAAAACGAA
Organism: Ixodes persulcatus; assembly: GCA_013358835.2. NCBI lineage: Eukaryota > Metazoa > Arthropoda > Arachnida > Ixodida > Ixodidae > Ixodes > Ixodes persulcatus. The sequence goes on from JABSTQ010011378.1 coordinate 652,775, forward strand.
TAAAACTGACTGAATGTACTGTGAGAGCGATTCGACGAATCGAAAGCGCTCTTAACATTTGGTGCGGACCCAGTATTAAATGGCCGCGGGCATGTGTGGTCATGTGGATTTGTGAGTCGCGTGTCGCGTGGGTGAATCGTGCTGTCACAGTGCTCTCGTCCTTAGGATAATTCAACCAGTTGTGTACATTCCGGACTTTGTCTTTAAATTGGAACGAGTGCGGTAATTATGGAATAAAGCGTGCGTTTTAAGGCTTCAGGTACGTCGTGTTTCCCCGATGATGACCATGTGTTGAAACCAAAACATGCTTTGTAGCAAATTACTAAACATTTTCAAGTGGTTTCACACACTCCTGTTGTCCGTTTGTGGTTGCACGAGCAGGCATTATGTGTTTTAAAAACCTACAGACGTTGGAAGAAACAAAAATTAAAAAAATGACCGTGCACGCTTTTAATACGTCATTTGCTTCCCCTCAGCATGGACGAAGATCCGAAGGTGAAGTCTCACCGAGCGAGACACAGTGGTCGGAAAGCGGAGAAAAAAGAGAAAAAGAAAGGCCATGAACAGGAGCTGACAGCGAAACAGAGGAATCCCAAGGCCTTTTCTGTGCAATCTGTCCAAAAGGCGGAACGCAGGTTCAGGAGGTCAGTGATCTTTCAGTTCGCGCGCTTCGCAAAACCCGTGTGATGATGGCGGCCGATGTTTGCTCCATGAGGTCATTTTGGAGTCGACTTTGCGTGGACCTTGATGCAAAATGAATAATAAATAACATGACGATTAGGCACGTGTTTAGATCAGTTGAGAGAATTGCCACGTGAAAAGGAGGATGTATATTCGTGAACGCTTGTCTTGCTAAAGGCAACCTAATATGGTAGGTTCCCTCCCATGTTCGTTTCTTAGTTTCTTAGTTCTAAGTGCTATTAAATCTGTGTTTACAGACACTGATACAGAGACCTGGGGGGCTATGTTCGACAAATGTTTCGTTTCTCCTAAAAAGAAACAGAAGGGACGATATCGCGTCTGATTGGTTAGAGCACAGTGGGTTAGAGGCTCAAATGACAAAAGTTCCCTCTTTCGTCATTTGAGCCTCTAGCAAATCAAACGCGATATCGTCACTTCCATTTTTTTTAGGAGAAACGAAACATTTGTCGAACATAGTCCCCCTCTTTGCTCACAGATAACATATTTAACCAAGCTCAGGTTTCCTTCATTTATCTTCTTGCTTGGGTTGCAACAAGTCTGAAAGAGAGAACTGTCAGTCGGGAGGCATGCAGTTCAGAGAAGCTCGTTTTAGCGAACACCGTTTAACCAACCCCAGTTTATCAAATCCCTTTATAGAGAAACCCAGCTTAGAGAAAATGGCGATAAGCCTCTTTTTAGCGAATTCGGCGTCCGCGGAGTGGCGTGTACAGATGGGTCAGGTTAACATTTTTGTAATGAGCCTCCGCAGACTGTCGCGGCGTAAATACGGGGCAGCAGATGGGTTAACATGCGCGAAGTAGGGGAGCTTTTTTTAGAGCAGCGCTCCTTTTCGATAAACGGCATTTCCCTAAACTGACGCCCTGTATTCTCAAACCGAGCTTCGATAAAACGTGTTTCGATGAAATGGCGTTCAGTCAACTGTAGTAAACTTCCACCATTTTCGAGAGTCGCCTGTGAGGAGGTTCTGGCATGAAAATACCGGAGCATGTGCTCAAACAAGCGCGAGCAGTCCCTCGACCAAGGAAACTAAATTCTGCTAGCTCCACTAAGCTGCGGTGAGCTAGATTGAGTTTTCCCAACATCTGTTTTGTGCCTGTTGTGACATTTTGCCTGCACATATTTCATCCTGGGAATCTTCAAACACAGTTTTCTGCCAGATGGGGCCAGTTATTTTCAGATTGTTTATTAAAGTTGTCAATGAAACTACTGATTCATGTTCATACCGCAACTCCCATGTGCCATGGCGGGCTATTAATTTATCCATCTATCGATCTGCCATGCTAGGACCAAGGACATCCAGGAGAAGCGCCATCATGTTCCACTGGTGGATCGCACCCCTGTCGAGCCGCCACCTTTCGTGGTGGCTGTTGTGGGGCCACCTAAGGTGGGCAAGACCACCCTTATGCAGTGCCTCATCAAGAATTTCACCAGACAGTTTGTGAGCACCATCACAGGACCGGTCACTATTGTCTCTGGTGAGCCGCCCTGGGGGGTGACGTGCAATACTGCTCGTGGTGTCTGTGTTTCAAAAACCTATCAGTCAAAATGATCAGCAATTCAAGCATTTCACCACTGTTGTGATGATGATGCAATTAATGCAAAGGTGCAAGCGGGCTGGACTACAATAATGTTAGATTTGTGCTTGTCCTCTGTTCCCCTCCTCCAGGAATTATTATCGTAATTCACCACTCTTGGCTTTGATTTTCCACCCTTCCGATCAATTCTGGAAGCATAGGTACATGCACTGCAACTGCTAGCCCTATCTGTATAACAGATTTTAGGTTTAGCAACTAAAATAAGACATTTATAAATGCACATGCTAAGTGCCGTTTGTTTTAGATTTTTGCTTTAGAACAGTTACCGCTGTAGATGCCAGCACATGCATTGTGTGTAACTATACTTGCAGTCTGCTCTTTGTTAAGATGGAACATGCACCTGGTTCGAATGACATATGCTGTGATATTGAATATGTTTTGCGAGGATGTTTTATGACACAAGGAGCAACCAGTATCATGAATGAAACTAATCGGCACGTGTGTTCATAGATTCATTAAAAATCTAGTTTATTTATATGTAGGTAGAGAGAAAGCTGGACTTTTGGGGATAAAATTTCTCTCTCTTAATTCTCGGAATATCTAGCAGTAAAAAAGATTGGTTATGTCGTTCAAATTTTTTTTTTTCTCTTTACTTTAGGCAAGAAGCGTAGACTCACCCTCATTGAATGCAACAATGATATCAACTGCATGATAGATATCTCGAAAGTAGCTGACCTGGTGAGTTGACAAAAGCCTTATATTTGAATTGTTAACTTTGGTACCTTCCATCTTGTGGAATTTCTGTTGAGTCTACACCCGTGTTTGTGCATCATTTCACTTTTAACTTCCAGGTGCTTCTCATGGTGGACGCTAGCTACGGCTTTGAGATGGAGACATTCGAGTTCTTGAACATTTGCCAGGTGCATGGCTTCCCGAGAATCATGGGCGTCCTTTCACATTTGGACATGATCAAGAATGCAAAGACCTTGCGTCAGACCAAGAAGCAGATGAAGCATCGCTTCTGGACGGAGATTTACCAGGCACGTACACATTTGATAGCATTTTAAGTTTCTTGCCTACGTAAAAAGGAAAGCTTAAAATCTAAAAACATTTGGCCTTTGTTTTATAATTTGTTTACATAACGGTTTATTTTGGTCTGGCACAGCAGAACCTGGGTCAATATGTTAAAGATTTAGGGGCTTGTTGCAGGTAAATTGTAATAATACGCATGCATCATTAATTATCAAAAATAAGAGAAATGTGCAGGCGAAGTGGTGATGTATACTTACTTGAAAAACATGGGTAACTCAAAATAAAAGGGGTGACGAGACGACAGCGTCCTGTACCTGTACGTTGTGGACTTTTCCTCCTTTTTTTGTGTGTCCCGCATTTCTCTAGTAACCATGCATCATTGAGATTTTTAATTTTAATTTTATTTGTTTTCTGATGGTCCACAGGCCTAACAGAGGAGGAGAGCAACAAAAACCATAAAAAAAAATATATATATATATATACATACACCGTAGAATACTGCGCATCCACCCGTTCCACGCTAAGCGCCCGTTCCCAAATTTGTAAGATCTGAGAAAATATGCACAGTACATTGATATGTGAAATTGATGACCGGACAAGCAACCATCCCTTATTTTTTGCGATTATTTCTAAATTTTGAGTGGGCACTTGCCCGGTATTCTACGGTGTATATATATATATATATATATATAAATAAATAAATTAGGCACACTCACCAGACAAGATTATGAGTAATGGCAGATGAAGCTCAGAGTTTGTGAGGGAGGTTGGGAATAACCGGGGAATGGGCTACCAATCCTGGAACGTACGGGGAGTGAAAGATGAACAAATGTTTCTTTGACAGAACTTGAACTAAAGGAGACATAAAAAAGAGGCCTGGTGATTAATCTGTCGCATAGAATAGAACTGTGAAAATACATTTGATGGAATAAAAGAAGGGGAGAATATGTCCGATGCAGGAATAAGGGTGGCAATAATAGAGCAGCTTTCATGAGGACATTTTGGGCAGATGTCATACGCGACAATGAAATGTATAAAGTTTGCCTTCTTGGGGACATTTGGAACACTCTGCAAGTAAACCTGAGACCAGAAATAATTTTTAAAAAAATATTTAACGAGCCATACATGGTTGTTAATTTTTAAAAAAATTTTCCTGTTCTCATATATATTATGGAGCTAGTTCACCGATTTGCCTGTTTTTACTTTTTCATTCAGGACACATTTGCTTTAGAATGATTGAATAAATAAATGTATCAATTGCTGTCACTTCAGTATTTTCAGTGGTTTTCTATTTGCATTGGCAGGGAGCCAAGCTTTTCTACCTGTCGGGACTGATCCGGGGGGAGTACCTGAAGCAGGAGGTGCACAACCTGGGACGTTTTATCTCGGTGATGAAGTTCAGGCCCCTGCAGTGGCGGACAGCCCACCCCTATCTTCTGGTCGACAGGTGACAGTTCTACCTTCTGCGTCCTTTGCTTTTACTAGATATTCTGGATCTTTAATTGTGACGTCACCCTCGCAAGACCTTGAGTCGTTTAGGGCGTATCACTTGCCCTATCTTTTGGCGGTTCTGCTGTGGAGCAAGTGCTTGATGTACCAGAAGCGCTTCAGAGGTCATACATGTGAGCCCCTCTGTAGTAATTAAAACTGTTTTGCATACTGTTGCTGCATACATTTGCAATGGAAGCCCCTCTAGCCCTCCCTCATGGGAAGTTTGCTGGTAGATTAATATAGCTCTTCTCTCATAGCATGCAAATAGAGAGACAGCTAACACAAAGCTTTCAAGAATGAGGTAAGTGTCCCAGTGCCTCCACATGGACCCTAGCTAGCTTTAAAAATGCAAGCACAGCGAAGGAATTTATGGGGTTACTAAGTTTGTATACTTGCTGTACAGGATATTTCACATACAACTTAAATTATTTTTACAAAGAAAGGCTAATGTAATTTTAATGTGATAGCATTATTAGGCTGCTCATCACAGATTTCTCTATAATCTAGGTATCTGACCTCTAATATGGTAGGCAGGGGGGGTCCTTGGTTCCCCTCTAAATTTAGCGGAAAATTGATGTCACGGTTTCCCCGATAAATTGAGCTGAAAAAATGATATCACGTGACCTGTGCACCAATTCAGTTTCCCCACTTGATTTAGCTGAAAAGTTGACGTTGCGTGACCTATGCACCAATTCAGTTTCCCTGCTAAATTTAGCGGAAAAATTGACGTTGGCATGACCTATGCACCGATTCAGTTTCCCCGCAAAGTTTAACGGGAAAATTGATGTCAGGACCCAGCACCAATTCAGATACCTCGATGAATTTAGAGGAAAAATTGACGTCACGACCTATGCACCAATTCAGTTATCCCGCTAAATTTGGTGGGAAAATTGATGTCACGTGACCTGACGTCACATGACCTATGCAGCAATTCAGGTTGCCCGCTAAATTTAGCGGAAAAATTGACAGCACGTGACCTATGCACCGATTCAGTTTCTCTGCTAAATTTGGCAGGAAAAAAAATGGATGGTCACACAACCAGATGTTACAGCACCTACAGATATATTCAGCTTCCCCGCTAAATTTAGCAGGGAACCTGAATTGGTGCATAGGTCTTTGACGTATGTTATCGCAATTCTTAGACAACCAACAATAGTGGTTCCTGAAATTTTTTAAAAATTTTATGTACAGTCGCTGATCTATTTTTTGGGCGTTGATAATTCAGGCTTGTTCAATATTTTGGACATAAAGGAGGAACCGTGACCTACCCGTTAAAAATAGTGTATGTTCACGACCGATGTTTCAGACAGCTTAAACTCCGAAAGTTCAATTTTTCGGACAAAATTGTTGCGAGCGATCAGCGGGAAACACCACCGAGAAGCCGCCATTTTAGATTCTATGTTGGCTGCACATGGATTGGCTTGGTTTGGCGGCGCTACTTGAGTACTGCTAAGTCCTACCGCTAGGTAACGCTATGCTACGGATTTTTTTTTCTCTAGCTGAGTGTCATTATCATCATCATTGTTACCATTTTGCTTTGTTTTCATTTGTCAGTCTGCAGTCTTGTACTTGCGCCTCTTATCACGTCTTGGTGAATTGTGTTTTTGGACTACGCTGGCTTTGACGTGATGGCCCCGCCCCGTTCTTTCGTCGCCACGAAGTGTTGCTAACAAGCGCGGAAAGTGCTTGACTATAACGCTAGAAAAGAAGCTAGCGATTCTCTAATAGAAAGTGGTTGAATGCGAGTGGAGGCGTAACCTGAAGCAAGGCACCATTGACAGCATTTTTAAGCCTGCTTAGGCATAATTAAGGCAAGTTTTTTTAATCTGCTGATTTTTCGGACTGCTCTATTATTTGGACGTTTTTTCGGTCCCCGCGAAGTCCGAAAAATGGGTCGGCGACCGTATATGGATTGTGAGATCGGCAGGTGCCAGATTTTTCTGCCCCCATTACAGTTGGGAGTCAAAGGTCCCTGTATAGCCACAAAAAAAAAAAAAAAAAAAAGCTTTTATCGTGCATTCTTCCTTGTGGAACGTCAGATCCCCATCTCTGAGCTTGTCTGACACCGAAATCACTTATCTCCGTCCTTAATCTACATCCAGAGTTTGGCATTTATGGTTGAACTCACTCACCCTCAAGTCTTTCATCCCGAACTCATGAACTCACCGAACTCACAAACTCACGCCCCTCACCGAACTCATGAACTCATTGAATTCCCAAACTCACAAACTTGCGCCCCTCATTAAACTCGCCAAACTCACAAACTCATGCCCTTGATCGAACTCATGAACTCACCTCATTCAGCAGTAGCTCTCGCCCTCATTTCAGTTGCGGCGCTGGCGCTCGTGTTACAAACAGGCTGCGCAGCTTTTACATCTCTGCCACGGTCGCTGCCGTCTTCCGCCGCTCTGGCACCAGCCATCTTGTCGCCAAATGAAAGAATGTTATATCATTTTGTTTGTTTCGCTTCAACTCTTTCTGCGCAGCAGCCGCGCGCCGGCTGAGTGCTTGAGGAAGGCGCGTTTTGTTTGGGATAGAAGACCACATCATCGCGAGTTTCGTGAAGAAGTATTTTTTGCTGTGTGCACTGTTTGTTTCAAGCATTTGCGACAACTTTGTGCAAGTATGGAGTGAGCGTCTGCATCATTGTTTATTCAGGTGTGAATTATTATTACTATTCCAGCATGCACCACCGTGGGTATGTATTTTGTTTCTGCATAGCATATTGCAAACTTTCCGTGAACAGTAGGACAGTTTGCTCGTCGATTCGTTGTTGAGTAGAACTATTTCGGAACTGTCTGTCTTTATATTTATCGTCATTCACACAAATTGTTTCACCTCAAAAAACTGCCTGGTGAATTTCTTTTTTTTTTTTTTTTCTGGAAGAAGTAACGATTGAAGAAGTGTGCATACCATATTATTGTGTATTATATTATATTTTCTCACATCTCGTTTTCTGTTGCACCGCACATACCAATTAAAACTGGAACATTATTCTCTACTGCCTCTGTGCCTTGTAAAATGTGATACTTTATGAATCCATGGATCTTGACATTTAAGGACTTGGGTTTGGATCTTACCCCTCCCCCCCCCCCCCCCCCCCCCCCCCCGTTATTTACTCGTCTACAAAATCAATACTAAAAAGACAAAAAGCACTCCTCATAAGAAAACGACTGGGACGTGCACCGGTTGACAAATAATAATATATAGGAATCATAACTAATATCTCAATTTTTTTTTTTTTTGGAGCAGTAAGAAGACCCTTTCTTTGGCACGCAAAATGTTTTCGGATGCAGCCAGTATTCCGACTATGCTCAATGGCCCCCTCTTGAGCAACTAACGGTTGTCGGATAGCAGGATAGAATGTCTTCTTGTTATCACCAAATATTAAGTGAAAGTAAAAAAGATTGTTTCGTATCTCTAAATGTAATCTAGAAACTTATCATCTACAATTTTTTTATGACAATCCACAATCGAATCAACTTTTATGTCCTACCAAATAAAATGTAGCAGCCTTTAAACCCAATTGCAAACAAGTCCGGTGTTACGGGCGTTCTCGCGCACAAAGACGTGTATGCATCCTTTTTTTTTTCTGAACTTCAGGCTACAACTTGAACAAACAAGTATACAGGCGAGTCGCAAAAGTTCCCAGCCAGCTTTCATTTTAATATTGGCTTCAGAATTAGCGACTGCACATAAGACAAGTGCACTAGAAATAGCAACGTCTTCTTTCAGTCGTACCGGCGTAGCTCTCGTTTGCCTCCTACACAAAGCAACAAAACTGTGGGTATATTGGTGCCTCGTAATCTACACAATAGCGGCAGAGACGAGCGGGAGAGCCCTGTTCCGTCTCTCGTCATCCCGCCACAAAGCAGCGACCGGCTGCAAACCGAGCCATAGCCGAAGAGCGCAGATAAATCAATAGGCCCCTCTCCTTTCCCATCAGTCATAGAGAACCTGCCGTACAAGCTAACAGCGTTATTGCGAAGCAAGCATTAGCTCAACTTCCCCGGAAATGTACGGAGAAGTCACAGGACCCGCCCTTCCTCGACGTCACCCCCCAAACCCTCCCCTCGTGGACCTCATGCCTCGCCAAACTCTTGAAGTCACCGACCTCATGAATGCCTGCTCCTCACCAAACTCACAAACTCGTGCCCCTCATTGAACTTGCCAAACTCATGAACTCACGCCCCTCACCGAACTCATGATCTCACTGAAGTCATGAACTCATGAACTCGCGCCCCTCACTGAACTCTTGCACTCACCGACCTCGTAAACTCGCGCCCCTCACTGAACTCACTGAACACATGAACTCATGAACTAGCCAAACTCGTGCCCCTCACTGAACCTCAAACTCAAGATTTTGGAGGTTTATTAACGTCGAAAACCTCACCCTCACCTCACGCCTGATCGGAGAGGGTGAGTAAGGTGAGTGACTGCACTCATGAGTGAGTTTTGCCGCGGTATGACTACAACTTGCCTAGATGAGCCAGAGTTTAATCTCTATGCTCCCAGTCTGGTCTTTAGGGACGCTTCTGTTTTCGTTTTTCTCCCTTCTTTTCCTCTTCACTCAGGCTGGCGCTGAAACTGGCGGTTATCAAGGAGCGTCAATGAATGTTTATGCTGCCTGTTCAAAAGATGTTCTGTCCTGTCCTTGTTTTGTTGTTTCCCATTTATTCTTGTAACATTACCAGCATGCTCTAATTCAGGGGGCACAACTCAAAAATGATGCGGGGAAAAAAAAAAGTTTATTGGGAACCATGCACAAAAATTGCCCGCGGGCCGCACATTGTGCACCCTTGCTCTAATAGACCTGTTGCAAAACAAACAGCGCCACGACGGCAGGGAATTTCGGGAACCCTCAAAACAGATCACGCGCTTTCTCATTGCGCCTCTGCAACTGCGCGCGCGTCCCGGCAGCAGCCGTTGCAGCCATTCGCCCATCCGCCGAGTCGTCCATTATTGGCGGCGTACCGTATCTGTGGCAGGGTAAACGCATCGCGAGAGGTGAACTTATTTGAATACATTATTCGTCGTAACTTACCTTCACGTATTGAAGTGTCACTGAATCCACTTATTTTTGCACCACAACTGTGGCAGGTTTCGACCAGGTTAGACAAAGCGGTAGTTCAGCAGACGACAGAGCCAGCCCAAAGGAGAGAGATGAGAAAGTGGCAGCCATTGGCTCGTCGCTCGTCCGACTCGGCTGCTCAAACGTTTTTGTCGTGGTAACCTGCGCCTGCTCGCGTATGCCACGTGGTAGCAAGAGGAGAGATGTTGGGAGGGGCGTACCGAGGACTCCCATTATTCGTCGCGCAACGCGCGCGGGCTTTTGGGATTTTTGAAAAGGGTCTATTCATTATGTCTTGTTGTTCTTTTGGTAGGATGGAGGATGTGACTGATCCTGAGCTGTGCCGCACCAGTCCCAAGTGCGACCGAAACGTCTGTCTGTACGGCTATGCCAGGGGAGCGAGCTTTAAGAAGAATAACAGCATTCATATTCCAGGTAAGCTCACTCTGCTCTCATTGTTTCTTACATTGCAATTAGCAACAAACAGCAGAAAAACTGGCCATGAAACTTGTAGAATGTCATTGATGAAGCGTCTAAGCTGTGTTTGTAATCTACCAAAAAACTATAAGGAGATGTAGACAGTTACACAACATCGAAAATGTGGCTGTTGAAAATTTGCTTAAAATATGGGAAATTTGTCAGGAAACCTCCCAACAGTAATAGAACAAAAATAAGAAAGTAAAAAGAATGAGTGGATAATTGTTAAAAAGCGAGTTGAATACAGCCCAGTGTGTTGGAATACAAACTGAAATAGAGTTAGGTTGAGACATCTAAAGGCATTCGCATATATTCTTTGAAATCTCTCACTACTATTTCCCCCACTATGAGCTACAAATTATGATGTGTGGCCCGCAATACCATCATTTTCATTCACTGAATGCTCGTCGCAGCTTTCTTATGTGCCGAGGACGACATGTGAGCTCATTTGTGCTACTCTCCATCTTCATGTCATCTGCAAGTGAACATTGCCTCTTACAACTTGTCCACCATCCTGCTTGCAGAAGATGCACAGGTGGAGAGTGGTACAATGCACTCACATTTCATTCTCAGTGTACATCAAGCTTTGTGTCATATTGTTATAGATATTCTTTAGGACAATATATTTCGCAATATTTTCTATGTGCTGAATAGGTTGCGGAGATTTCGTGATCCACGACATCAGCCTGCTGCCAGATCCGTGCCCTCTGCCTGACAAAGAGAAGCGTCGCTCCCTGAACGAGAAGGAGCGCCTGCTCTACGCTCCCATGTCGGGGGTGGGGGGCGTGGTCTTTGACAAGGACGCCGTCTACATTGACCTCAAGGGTAGCCACTCGCACTCCGAGGGCCGTGGGGTGCGTGACCTCTTGGTTCTTCAGTCAGTTTCACTGTGAAGTGCAGACCCTAATGTAGAAAGTTGACACTTGCTAGTTGCTTCTGGGAGGCCAAACTGGGCTTCATATAAGTCTTCCATAGAAGAGGGTGTGTCAAGCTTGCGTATGATGAAGGAAATGCAGCGACGTTAAAATCATTGCTGTATGAACCCCTGTGCGATTGAACTCATTTGTGACATGGGACATCCTCTGTAGAGATGTTTGTTACATGAACATGTCTTCTTTAAGTGTCCCATTTGCTTTTGGTTTAGATTTTTTACTGTTTTATAGAGTGTGGGATATTGCTACCAACACAGGTACCGATAGAGTAACCAAAGGGTTGTCTCAACAGCGGCGATATCTCAAAGGAGACGTCAAACCTAGTAGCGCGGTACCCACATCTCCGCGGTAATATAGACGACGTTTAGGGCTACATTACCGCGGGTCGGTTCGATTAATTACCTCCGTCGGTGCCAATGATCGTCTACCTTGTCTCACTCTCTCGAATATAGCGGAAGAGAAGACACACATACCAGAGTAAGGACAGAGTCCAAGAGCATTTATTAACATACTCTTCTAAATGAACTACAATGTCCCCATCCCAAAATGCCCCCCGCGCCGGCAAGGTAAGAAAAGGTCCTTACCTGCCAGACGCGGGGTTCCGGAGAGCCAAGATGGGGGAGCATCTGAGAAGTCGCCGACACACGTCGTATCTCTTTTGCGGTCACCCAGACGAGTCCCTTTCCCGAAAGCGGGAAAACAAGAGGCGAAACCTCCTCGCCTGTCAGCAGTGATCCGCATCCAAGCGGGGGGACGGAAAAAGGTCCCCCCGGGAGAGAGTGAGGGGAGGGCCCCCCAAGCCAGGCGGTCCTCCACCTCACGAACAGGTCGGAGCTCACGGCGAAGAAGGCCGAGCGTTCCGACCCGCGGCCGTTATCACAGCCATCGGGGAAGGGAGACCACGGGAATCCCCACAAGAGGTTGAAAACATAGCAAATGGGAGGAGAGAATGATTACATAATACGATTGAATTTTACGTTCTTTTTTCATATCTCTTTTTAAACATGCTATTTTAACCGTATATTACTTCTTTTCTTTGCTTTGTGGCCTAAAAAGACCATCCATTTTTTCCTTTCAATTATCCTAGTCTTCGTTACTTCCTGGAATTATATTGGTCGCACACCCCTTTCTTTTTTTTTGTGTGCATTCCGCGACTGTGCTCTAGCACAATGCAAGGTCTAAAGCAGGTGATCATATTTTGCATGTTCGCATCAAAGCTAAACTGTGGCAAGATTATTACTTGAAGTAAAATGCCTGCATCTTGTGGTGCTTTTACAGGAGGAAGGTAAACAGGTGGATCAGATGTTGCAGTCCATGATGCAAGTAAAAGATGCCATAGACACCAAGATGCAGGCTAGCAAGTTCACCTTGTTCTCTGACGGAAACGTTCTGTCGGCTGATGACATACAAAGGTGAGGCTCCCCAGTAAACTCCTCTCTCTTTCAAAGTTTGTTCCAAATAATACCTATACATTCGCTCCATCCCACAACCAGTGCCTCTGACGCGACATTGAATACGGGCCACGTACGGAGGCCCGCGTTTTCGTCCGGCGCCCTGGCCGAGGAAGGAGACAAGAGTTCCAGTTCGGAAAGCGAAGAAGACGACGAAGAAATGTCAGCAGAAGACGAAGACCTTGAGGAGGACAGTGGCCTTGAGACCGAGGTGCGGCGATAATGTTGACATTCTTTACTTGGTTTATGCTTTCTGTATTTTCTCCTGGATCTCTATTGCACCCCTTAAAACGTTGGAAAAACTGCATTAAATGTAATATGCTTATTTCCTACTTGTGGCCTTACCAGAGTGACGACGACGAAGTTTCGAGCACAAAGAAAGTTTGTTTTGACGAGGATGGCAAACGGGGTGGAAGGACGCCAGCGAATGTCTCTGCCCTCGAGGACGCTGAAAGCGAGGACGATGAAGAAGGTTAGTGTCATTGTGAAGTGGGTATCGACTAGCTTCAAGAGTGTATTCTAGGCATCGTGCTGCATACTAAACTGTGCACTGAAAAACGTTTCTCCCACACTCCTTACCTCAAGATCGTCAGAGGTGGAAAGAGAACATGAAGGAAAAAGCAGCCCGAGCCTTCCAGGCTCGTTCGGAGAGGTCGAGGAACCTCCAATTTATTATTTATGGGAAAGGTATGTGAATGCCACCTTTGGTAGCATATTCTGGTACTTTGAAGAACATGTGCATGCATCAAATTACCTTTTTAGCTAGTACATTTGTAGTAGTAATATACTGAATTGATTATCTGGGCATTTACATACTTGGTATTGTTTTGTGTTCTTTAAGATTTGAATTAGTTAAGTTACACAGGTAGTGCAATTTACGGTCCCTTTTAAAAATGTTGTGTTTCCATCAGATGAAGACTACCAGGAAGAAGAGACGGAAGAAAGTTCCGAGGTGTTAGGAGAGTTGTTTCGAAAAGTTCGGAAGCAAGAAAACACGCAGGCCGAAAAAAGATCTTGGGATGGCGTGGACAGCACATTGTGTGCGTTCACCGAACGTGATGCCCTTCTCAAGAATGAAGAGGTAATTACTTTGCTAAGCTTGCTACATATTTTCTTTAGTAATTCAGGTGTTGTTCTGTCTGTCAACCACATATTGTCACACAAATTCCAACTTCATATGTGTTTTCTTGGCTGCCAGATCTTGGACTTGATCAAGGACTGTTTTGTTACCGGGAAATGGAAGGACGATGAAGACGCACAAGCCTTACTCGACAGAGATGGTATAACGACAGCCCCACTTGACCTTTTTATTGCAATATATTCGTGTACATTATGCACGCTCGTTAGTATATGCACATGTCACGTCTGACAAGTGAGGTAGGTGCGAACCTAAGTTACCCAACTCCTCTGTCAATCTTCCACTTTTGCAGAAGAGCTTTACGGCGACTTTGAAGATCTCGAGGCCAAGGACAAAGAACCTGAGGAAAAACCCGAGGAGACCGAGAAAGAAGGTACAGTTTCTTTTATTGCTCTAGGCTGTGCTTCCTCAAAAAAGTTGCCAGTTGCTCTCCATGTTCTGTAAAACAACTGAGGCGGCAGTCGAGATGCTGCCCACTCTCTACTCACAATCAGTGTTGCCTAATCGTGGGAAATTTCCAACCTTGTGTGGAAAGCCTAACGCCAAGGGCTAAAGATGATCTCTTATTTTACGTGTGTTTGAGTTTAGTTCCCCGTGGTCCCCTGGATCTATGTTTGTGAGAAATTTCCCACGATTCGGCAACACCGCTCACAATCATCTTTTACCAGCATTAAAAATTTGGCCATGGTGCAAAAAGTACATCGTTACGTGACGTTACAATATTTCAGTTAACTGGCAGGCAAGCGCTTCTTGCTAAATTTAGCAAAGAAGCTCTTCACGTGACAGTCATGTGACAGCACAATTTCCTGCTAAATTTTGTGTGGAAATTTTCCCGTTAAATATAACGGCAATTACGACATCACATTGTGCAATGTCATGTGGACCATTTTTCACTAAATTTAGCGGAAGAATTTCTTCATTTAATCGAACAAGGAAACGCATTGCAAAACGTCACAGTGTCAGGGATTTTCTACTAAATTTAGTGAGTTATCCTGTCACCCTACGCACACCAGATCCACTGCGAAATTGCGCCAATAACGATTGTTGCGTAAAAAAGCATTGACTGGAAGCATTTTTCAGTTTCGAACTCCTTGCGCACATACACAGCAGTAAATGTGTACATGAAACTTTCTGAACCAAAAATATTTGAAGAATCCCAGCTTAAAAATAACTTAAGACGACATGCATAGTGTCTAACAAAAGGGAAATAATATTTTTAGTTGATACTATATATCAAGCTATGCAAAGGGTAAGTAGTAGTTACTGTTTCAAGTGTTCATAGAATTAATGTAGAGAGGGAGGCACATAATTTAAGTAATGAACTGTGCTCGTAATTGTGAGGGGAACGATGAGGGAGCTGGGATTAGGCTTACACTACTATAAATAATTTGATAAATTAAGGGGATACACCCCCTGGGAGGGTCAACTTTTGAACCCTTGGCTTAAAATTATTGAAATTTACAGGGTAGGCTGGTCGTCATGCTAGAGGGTGCATAACAAAATTTTAGGTCTGTCGGTTAAGTGGGAAGGAAATTAGCGGAAAACTATCACAATATTCAAGATTTTTATTCGCTAGATATGTAGCAGAATGCCTAGGAGGTGCGCCTATGGAAAGTTGTTTGTAAAAAGTCGTTGATTTCTATCAATTTTCTCTTCTGCAAAATTGGTCAACTTTTTGGTCTTCTGTGTCAAAATGTCAACATTTTTATAAAAGACATTCGTAAAGTGACAAACTCCATAGGCGCATTCCTTATTAAATTTCAGTCAGAAAAAGTGAAGAACGAGCCTTCCCTGTATTGCCATTATCAAACGATAGATTGACTAAAATGGAATTTATACCAAAAAGTGGAACTGAGAAAAATGCGTTCGAAGTGTTCCAACCCCACCTTTTCTTTAGCGTTGGTGAACTGAAAATAATCTTATAAAAAATTAACTATGCAGTGTAAACTAGTGAAAATTTCTGGGAATACTCTATGGATGTAGATAGATGTAAATATGCAATTTTTCAAAATCGAATGTTTTTTGCAGAATTTTTGTTTTCTCTGGGTAGTGTCCCCCCTTAAAGAGGTTTCTTTTTTATACACTCTGCTAGCTGCCATTTGGCAGCCAAGGCAGGAGAAGGCACACATAACAAGAAATTTAACCATATAGAAGTAAACAACAATAACTAGGAAAATTAACTTGCAAAATTCACATTTTTAGTAAAGAGAGGTTTTATATGTACGACCCTAAATTGACAGGCAATAATTTATGTGGGAGTGGCATAATAAATATTGAGGTTAGAGACATGAGTGTGTTTATCTGTTCATTTCAGAGGAGTCCAGCGGGAGGAGCAAGAAGCTGAGTCGGGAGGAGCGAGAGGCCCAGATAGCGGCCAAGCGCCAGGAGCGGAAGCGGAAGCTGAAGGAGGCCTTTGACTCAGAATACGACCACGAGGACGAGAAGACCTACTACGACGAGCTCAAGCAGGAGCTCACAGAACAGTCACAGGTGCGCCGGGAGACAGAGCGGAATAATTTCGGCATGTCACTCTAGGGTCTTTCCATACTAAATCAATGCATCTTAATCTTATGGAAAAAGCCAGGAGACAGAACATGGAGTGTGTTTCGAGCTGCACTAGGAGTTTATGAGCTTTGCTGAGCTAGGGAGACACACTGCACATGATGTGTCTCCCAATTTTTTCCATAGGCATTGCAGTTCACCACACTCAAACACACATGTGTGAACCAGCCTTAACCCTATGCCAGTGCTGCAGTTTTTGATTGATTGACATTGCAATATGGCTGTTATGTACTTGTCTTGCCGCAAAAAGCTTTGTCACTCCAATGCTGGGAGGAGTCACATGATCACGCAATCACTACAGGTTGTGTGATTAGTACATAATTGCCATAGGTTGGGTGATTTTGCAATCTTTATATGTTCCATGATCACTTTAGCCATTGTTACGTGACAGTGTTATCAAATGATGTCACTTCAAGTGGCCTCGTGATGTCATTTCCCTCGGTCATGTGAGGTTGTTATACATACTCACGTGAAATTGTCATACGTGGCCGTGCGACATCATTATATGTTGTCACATGACTTGTAGTGAAACCAACCACGTGATCGTGTGACCCCATAGCCTCCGATGGATGGAAACATACGGCTAAACCCTCTAAATCCGGTAGCAGTTTGCGCCACCTAGTTAGTGTTTTAGCATCAACAGTTAACCTCTACTATCAATGATGTGAAAAATCATGCCACTTGAGATCACAGAAATTTGCACTTGCCTCGACACCTTGCGTAAAGCACAAGATGACGTCCCCTCGGTGCCAGAATAAATTTATACTTAACCCTACGGGTGAAGTCAGGAGACATATTTTCTACAGCAAATCTTCTGAGCTCAGAAACTGCTCAGAAATAAACATCCAGGGCAGCTCAAAACACACTGAACATTCTGTGCAGTCTGTTCTGATTTTTGGTTTAAGGAAATCACACCAGCTTCCACGGTGTGGCAAAATGATACCGCCTATTTTTTCTGTTGGAGTGGCATTTAGTGCTTTTGAAGTGTTTGCTACACTTCATTATTTAGGGATCTTTAACTGTTTTGCTCCCAGTGAAAACCTTTGTGGTTTTTTTATTCCATGTAGATGAACCAGAAGGAGTTTGAGGACCTTGACGATGAGCGCCGGGTTCAGTTTGAAGGATATCGGGCAGGCTTGTACCTGCGTGTTGAGTTGCAAAAAATGCCCTGTGAGCTGGTGAACCACTTCAATGCCTCCTACCCAGTCATCCTGGGGGGTTTGCTCGCAGGAGAAGGCCGCATGGGCTTCTGCCAGGTGAGTGCTTACTGGCCATTCTTATCTTAAACCGATTTCGTTTGTCAAAACTTTTTAGTAACCGAAGTGCTATGACGGAGGTTATTTTTTGCTCGTATTGTCAACATATACTGTAACTTTGTTTTCATGGCATAATTTCTTCTTCCAGCGTAAAATTATTGCATCTTTCAACAGTGGTTAGTTTCTTGTTGTCCACCATTATTTGTCTATGTTCTTTATTTTTCGACAAAACATATGTGAACCTGTTTTTATTAACTGCTTTCTGACTTCATGTACTTGGTAGAATTACCTTTTTTATGAACTCCTGCTGCTCGGTATAAATTTATAATGTCCAAATAAAAAAGAAGAGTGGCTTTTCCTAAACTACGGTTGAGTACGAAGATCACTTTGTTTGAACAATTATTCCAACTTGCAACTCAGTCTGACCGAATGGATTTCTATGGTATTCTAGATAACGTCATTTCTTGAGCAGCAGATATTGCAGAGGGAAGGTTCTCAGTAGGATTTATATTCTTCAGTTTTAGGGGCGAAGCTCCTTAGGGGCTAGCTATGTCTGTATGTCCGTCCGCCGTCCGCCGTAGGCCGGCGTCGGGTGCTCGTGCATCTGATCGTGAGATCACGTGCTCGTGTAGGGGAAAAAAAAAAAAAATTGGAAAAAAAAGATTAAAAAAATAATGAAAAAAGAAAAAGAAGAAAAAAAAGAGTAGGGGGTTCTGAGATGCCATCCCATCTGCTTAAAAAAAGAAAAAGAAGAAAACCACATATTCTCCTACTGCCATGAATGAAAAGGACCGAAAAGCTCGGCATGCAGCGCCTCAGCGTCTACGTAGACAGCAAGCTGCTCCGGAGACCAGGGCGCGAGAAGCTGCTGCACAGCGTCAAAAACGCCAAGCGGACCCGGAGTTGAGAGCTCGGGAAGCGGCGGCAAAGCGTCAACGCCGACAGCAAGCAGCAATACCTATGACCAAAATCAGTATCATCAGCACCACCCGAGCTTCGCCCCAATCAACATCATTCACCACGTGGAGATGCGGTCATTTTTTTGTTTCTTAGGTTCAGCAGTAAGAGTTAATATAACTCTTACTGCTGAAATTAATAATATAAGTAACCATTTGTTCTTTCAGTTGACTCAAACCAGAATGAAAACCAGTGGGAAAGAGTGTTCTTGTCTCGTCCCCGTCCTTCGTGTTTTTATTCTTTAAATTTTTTAGTATCTACACTTTAACATGCGCACCTTAAGGGGAGACGCGAGTCTTAAAATGATCAATAAATGCAAAATTCTTTGTTTTTTGGAACTCAAATATTTAGATCGAACATAATCTAAAGTACCCGCCTGCAAAGTTTCAATGTCTAAGTACAAGAAAAACACTAATTATGATCCTCAACAGCGTTCGAATCGTGATTTGGAAGCAAAATGTAGTCGAACTCGCACGTGGCGCCTTCCGCAGCCGCTTTGTAGCCGTTCGTCAGATCGCGGCGATTTTGGGCTTGTTTGAAAGTTGGTTCTCGTCGCTCGTTCCCCACGCCACTCATTCACGTGACACCCTCGGGGAACGTTCGCATTCCGCAGGTTTTCTAGGCCCCAATAGCGATTGCTGATTGGCTGGCACACATGAGAGCGCACACGTCATATCTCGCACTTCTGCTATTGGCCAAGATGTGCCCCTCCGCTCTTCTCGTCTCCTCCTCTCGGTTTGTGCACTGACGAAACTGTCGCCTGCTCCGTGTTGTCGACTACTCGCTCTTCTGCTTTGTTTCTTCAGTGATCGAGCGCATGTTTTCAGTTCCCGTGTGCGCGCTTAAATTGAACATCGATCATTGCCTTGTTTTGTTACAAAGCTGCGGGAGTTTCGAGTTCTTGAGATACGGGCCGACACTCGGTCGAAAGTGAGCATGCGGCGAGCTTTCGGAAGGAAGAAACATGCCTGTAACAAGACGCCAAAGGGGTTTCCCGGAAGTGCACCACTGCGATCGGCACTGCCGGAATCGTTGGATCTGCCGGCAAGATTGGCCGGGTCAACCGCCAAAGACATCGCGGGTCCCAGCTGTACCATGGGCTGTTTCTCGAGCTCTGGAACTACGTTGTGAGTCGACGGCTGAGCGGGCGCAACGTGTTCAACGAGAGGAGCAATGCGAGCGTGCCTTATCCGAGAAGTTGGCGACCCAGCACAAGTTCGACCTTTTCGGTATCAACGCAGGAGGCTAGACAAGCGATGCCGAGACACAGTTCATTGTCGTGGATGTGAAGGTCCTGAGCGACCTCTTCGCGCAGACGAAGTGTGGAAGCTGCAGTGCAGAAACACTGACGATCACCAAGGCTACGGACAAGGAGTATGGCTTAGCTGTCAGACTTTTTCTCGTCTGCACCATATGTCAGTTCGAGAAAAAGCAGTTCGCTTCACAAAGAGTGTTCTGAACGGCAAAGATCACTCTTTTCGAAGTGAACATGCGGGCCATGAAGGGGATTCAGTCAATCGGCAAAAGGAGTCGCAGCCCTGGCGGTCTTCTGTGCATGCATGAACTTGTCCCATCGTAGCCTGCACCACAGTACCTTCCAGGGGCACTTGAAGACTTTTGTGAAATCCTGCGAAAACTTGGCAAGTGCAAAGGAAGCTGCCAGTGTGATAGTTGTCAAGAAGCTGTATGCAGACCTGTCAAACCCTTTTGCTAACATCGACGTCGTCTTTGATGGATCCTGGATGACCAGAGGACACAGCTCCCACTTTGGTGTGGGCGACATTTTCGAACTGTATTCAGGCCGAATCCTCGACCATGTGGTGTACTCAAACTTTTGCCTCAGTTGTGCCCTGGAACCGGAGGAAGAGGGTTTTAGCGATTGGTACGATTGTCGAAGGAACATTGACTCTAGTGCTGGTTGCATGGAGGTTGAAGCTGCATTGACCATGTTTCAAAGATCCCTGACCAAACATTGACTGCGCTACATCACCGTTCTCTCAGATGGGGACAGTCGGACCTTTCATGCGTTGACAGAGGCAGTCGTGTATGGCTTCGTCAAAGTTGAGGAGAAAGACTGTGAGGGGTAAGCCTTTACCCCTCATTTTATTTACATATATACATCTACCAAAGGCTACCGAGTGTCCACGGTGAATCGATCGAAAAGGCTCTTCCACGAGCTGTGTCTCGTCAAGCTTCTGCTTCTTCTTTCTCGGTGTCCGATGTTCCTACAATACTCCCCTTCCTTGATGTCGAAGGCATGGTTTTTGAAGCACACATGACGTGAAGTGGATGTCTTGCACTTAAGTGGACTTCGAATCCGAAGTGCAGACTTGAGGTGTTTTGTTGAGGAGCTGTTTAGTTGCGCAGTATGTGCGGGCTTGAGTCGGTTAATAGATACGAAATCTTTTCTTGCACCAAAGTCGACTTGGAAGGTCTTGGGGTAACATCGAAGGACGGGGTACAGGCCATCGTACGGCGCGTCCAAGGGTTTTCGTACTGCGTCACGTCGAACGAATACGTGTGTGCACTTCGTCAAATCAGAACTGACAAAAGTATTGTCGTTAGGTGGAAGTCGGGTCGGTGGCGGAGCTAACTCTCTCATGGTTTGTTTGAGTCGGACAACGTAATTTTGTGCGTCGGGAACGACATTGGTTATAGTGTTGTGAAAAAACTCACCGGGGAGGCGGAGTGTCGTACCGTAAGTGAATTCAGCGGGTGTTCATAGCATAACAAGAGGCAGTGCCTCAAACCAGTTGCCTGATATAATCCGCGCTTTGAGTGATGTCTTCAGCTGTCGATGAAATCTTTCGACCATTCCGTTGGCAGCGGGATGATATGCGGTCGTGCGAATTCGGGATACCCCGAAGAGGCGTAGAAGTTCAGCAAACAGTTGGGACTCAAATTGACGGCCTCTGTCGGTTGTTACAGTGTCTGGCACACCAAAACGTGGCACCCACGATGTTACGAAAGCCGAAGCAACTGATTCAGCAGTTATGTCTGTTAAAGGCGTTGCCTCAGGCCAATGGGTGAATCGGTCTATACAGGTTAGAATGTATACAAATCCATGTGATGGAGGTAGGGGACCAACAATGTCGATGTGGATATGGGAGAATCTGGCATCCGGAGGTTTGAAACGGGAGACTGGAGCTATTGTATGTCTCTGGATTTTAGTTGTCTGTCACTTGTGGCACGTTCTTGCCCATTCGCAGTACGTCGATGTTCATTTTCGGCCAAACGTGATGTGACCAATCGTTGAGTTGCACGAATACCTGGATGAGCCAGCGAATGCAGTGAGTCGTAAACAGGACGACGGAATCCGTTAGTGAGGAATGGTCGAGGCGTGCCTGTGGAGACGTCAGAGGTCACTACTTCGTTGCATCCGGGAATTCGGACGTCTTTGAGTCTAAGGGCTGTACTTCCAGAGCATAGATGTCGAAGTCCTTCATTGTGTTTTTGTGATTCGGCGAGGCGACGAATATCGATGTGATGCAAGAGGTTTGTCTCAGCGGACTGTATACTGACACGGGATAAAGCGTCGGCCGCTGGGTTGTTGGATCCCTTCACGTGTCGCACATCTGTTGTAAATTCTACGATGAAAGCCATTTGTCTAATTTCACGTGGTGAATAACCATCTCTGCCAGATGTTAAAGCAAAAGTCAGTGGTTTGTGGTCGGTTAACATGTGAAAAATGCGACCCTCAAGAAAGTACCTAAAATGGTTGATAGCTAGGTAAATAGCTAGGAGCTCTCGCATAAACGCGCTGTATTTCTGTTCGGTTGAACATAATTTTTTTTTAGAAAAACGAGAGGGGTTGCCAGTGTTGCTCAACCTGTTGCTGTAGGACCGCTCCGACCCCTTCCTTGGACGCATCAGTCATGATCCGTGTTGGGGCGTTAGGCACTGGGTGGTGGAGCATTGTAGCATTGGATAGATCAGTTTTGATTTTCTCAAATGCATGCGATCTGGCCTCTGTCCAAATTATCTCTTGTTTCGGATTGTGCTTTGTAGACAAGATATCGGCAAGCGGTTGGGTTGTTGTGGCGCATTGAGGGAGGAACCGTCTAAAGAAGTTGATCAGGCCAAGAAATTCTCGCAGCTGTTTGATGGTTTGATGGTGGTTGGTCTCGGGAAATTGACAATCGCCTCAACCTTGTCAGGCAGTGGTTTTACTCCGGAACTACTAAGGTGGTGCCCCAAAAATGTCAATTCGGAGACGCCGAATAAGCATTTTGCAGGGTTAATGACGAGACCATTGTTTGTTAAGCGTGTGAGAAGAAGGCGAAGATGCTCAATGTGTTCTTCTTGCGTCTTGCTTGCTACTAGAAGGTCGTCTAAGTATGCAAAGCAAAAATCTAACCCCCGTGTGACCTGGTCAATAAAGCGCTGAAACGTCTGTGCTGCATTTCGGAGTCCAAATGGCATTCGGACGAACTCGTACAAGCCGAAAAGTGTGATTATTGCCGTCTTTGGGATGTCATTAAGCTCCACAGGTATTTGATGATATGCCTTGATTAAATCGATTTTTGAGAAAATAGTTGTGCCATGTAGATTGTGGGAAAAATCTTGGATGTGAGGTATGGGATACTTATCGGCCATTGTGACATTATTCAAAGCTCGATAATCCCCGCATGGGCGCCAATCGCCGGGTGTGGCTTTAGGCACCAAGTGTAGCGGCGAGGACCAAGAGCTTTCGATGGCCGTATAATTCCCAGCTCCAGCATATGGTCAAGCTCCTGCCTCACGATTTTTAGTCATTCTGGAGCTAGTCGACGAGCGCGAGCGTAGATCAGTGGTCCGGTTGTGACATTGTGATGAGTAATGTAATGCTTTAGAGGACGTATCATGTTGCACGGTCGAGTGAGGTCAGGAAATTCGTCTAGAAGTTTGTTGTAGATGTTGCTCGGAGGTAGTGGGAATACTGGGCGAGGTAATGCAGTGACTATTCCTGCCGCAGCGAGACGTGTCGTAGGGTAAAAGAGTTGTGAGTTTCGAATGTCCACCCAGAGTCCGAAGAAGGACAGGAAATCTGCCTCCAAAATAGGGTGATTTACATCAGCCACAAGAAAAACCCATAAGAAAATGCGCGAAAACCCGAAATCAAGTGTAAGTGACTTCTGACCGTACGTGGTAATGCTGGATCCGTTTATTGCTTGAAAATTTGATGTGTTGTTTTTAGTCTTGCATTCTGTTGGAGAAGGTGGTATCACGCTGACTTGTGCTCCAGTGTCAACCAAAAATTGTACTTTGGTGTATTTTTCCACGATGAAAAAGAGGTGACTTGTGGGCTTGAGCACTTGACCGGTCACCATTAGCAAGTGCTGCGGGCGTTTTCCTTTGACCAACTGCAAGGACGGGAGCAGTGGTGCACTTGGGCTCCAAACTTTTTATGGTACCAGTAGAGTTGTTGTTGCCTCGATGGACAAGGTGAAGGAAGGCGTTTTACTCGGTGTGGTTCAGGCGTACGTGAGTAACGCTGTCCTATGGCAGCCACCTGGTCCACCAGCATCGCGACGTTTTCTTGTAGGTGTCTGAATTCTTCAGGAGTTGGACCTGAGGTGGAGAGCCGCGGCTGCTGCCAGTCGCTGGTGGACTGCACGACAGCTTGGATGTTGTGGGACGCTGCATCAAGGAGCTTGTCAGCTAGTTCGGCAAGGTCGTCAACGCAAATATTGCCAGAAGTGGTTAAAATCATGCGCACATTGGACGGTACCCGCTGCAGAAAAAGTTGACGTAAGATCGAAGTGTCCATGGCCGAGGCCTGGCTTCCCAGAAGTTGTTTCATACGATGAAGGAGTTGAGAAGGTTTTCGGTCCCCGAGTTCCTCAGTCGTGAGTAGCTCCTGCAGCCGACGCTTCTCTGAAGCGATCGTTCGACGGATCAACTGATTCTTTAGGTGATCATAGGGATCTTGGGTGGGGGGAGAAATTACTATGTCACGTACCTCTGAGGCCTCGGTTGAAGACGGTGACGTCACAACTTCTCGGAATTTTGTCGTCTGAGAAGTGATGTTCCGGCGAGCGAACTCTTGTTCGATCTGAGCAAACCAAAGTTCCGGGTCCGCCGGCCAGAACGCCGGGAGCCGTCGGGTGACTGAAGCGAGTTGTTGAGTTAAGCGACTGGTTAACTTGTCCTGGTGTTGGTCTTCGTCGGCTTCAGCCATGTCGTACGGTGTGGTCTCCAAGGCCTCAGGCGCCCACGGAGTTCTGAGACATCATAAGTGGAGGTCAGGATACTGGAGCGGGGCGGTTTGACGGTGCTGGAGGCGTAGTAGATCACGTCCGGGTCACCACAATGAGGGGTAAGCCTTTACCCCTCATTTTATTTACATATATACATCTACCAAAGGCTACTGAGTGTCCACGGTGAATCGATCGAAAAGGCTCTTCCACGAGCTGTGTCTCGTCAAGCTTCTGCTTCTTCTTTCTCAATGTCCGATGTTCCTACAACTGCATCAATCATGTCCACAAATGGATGGGGGCTGCCTTACGCAACCTGGAGGCCAAGAAGAAAACTCAAGGCGAAGCACTCGGTGGAAGCGGCAAGCTGACTCCAAAGAAAATCCAGAACTACTATGGCTATGCCCTCAGGAGCAACAGCAATGATGTTCCGGGGATAAAGAGGGCAGCGAAGGCCACCCTCCATCACATGACGTCCACGGACACCACACCAGGCCACAGTTAGTGCCCCGATGGAGCCGAGTCCTGGTGCAGGTCCAACAGGGCCTTGGCAAGCTGCGAGTCTCCTCCGCCGCACAAGAGTTCACTTCCGGATTGTGTTCGGGCTGCACTTGAGACCGGCAAGCCCATTGCCACAAGCCTGGGCTTTGCAACTGGTAACTGCCTCGAACGCCGAAGTGTCGAAAAGGACAGTCTCCGTTTGCGTAAACCAAACGCTGTGCACCAGAACAGCAGCAGCGCAAAGGAGGAGTGTGCCAAGCGATACAAGGCAGGAGCAGCTCAGGATTACAGCCCCGGACAGCTGTAGAGGCACCTCCCAGAGCTACACAGGCCAAAAGCGCTTTTTAGGGCCAAACAAAATTGTGTTTGGGGCTTGAAACTATTGCTGGCCCCGCCCGTTGTCTCGTAAAATCGGCTCATTGGTTTGCAAGATTTTATTTTTCCATTGCGGTTATTCCTTGTATCTTTCAGATATTCTTTTTTAAGGTTTTTATGTATGGATACAGCACATTTTATCTCAATTGGTTTAGAAAGAACTACTCTATACCCGTTTTCACCTCAAGAACAGCAGTAAAAAAAGTCCGCTCCTTGCAGAGCACTACTAATCTCCCCCTTTACGGGAAGAATTGGGATATATGTAGGTGAATTTTAGATTAGATATATGTTATCTTATCAAGACGTACACGTTCCAAACACCAAAAGCATAGCTTTTTCCTTCGACAACCAAATCTCGTAAGGACTACTTCGTGCCGCGTATGAACAATTTGCAAAACATGCTTTTTTCTTGAGGTGAAAACGGGTATACTTACTGATTAAACTTACCGTATTTACTCGCATAACGAACACACTTTTGTTTCCCGAAAAATTGACACATATTGACACAGTTCATTACGTGGGGTAAAATTTTGGCATTTACACACTTTGCACGAATGTCATTTTAGATGCCAATATGACATGGCAGGGTACTATGGCACGTCTCCACTGACAGAGGCGCACCCATGGCTGATCGTGGGCATGCCACAGTAAGCATGCTCTATAAATTGCAAACCTTTTTTAGGGCACTTTTGGTGTGCCTTTTGCCGAAGAAAAAGCGCCCTACGAAGCTCACTCAGAACGGAGAGCGACCCGACCGTTCTTAAGCCTAACCCCTTTTACGATATCACTGTCCGAAAGCGGATCACAGATGACAGCGTGTTTGTTGACATCAATGCATCCGATGGACGGAGCTTGCCCGGGGCTGGGCATTCCTCGACCCCAGCTTGTCTAGGCTTGCGCGCCGCTCTGTTTTCACGGTTGATCACTTCCGCAGCCACGCAATCGCAGCCATTGCAAGAGCGGCTTGGCTTGACTTGGCTTGGCTGCTTGGCGGCAAAAGAAAATTAACTTCAATACTTGCAAAGCCGAAAATTAAAAGTGCATTCATTACGCGAGAAAAAGAAAAAATCCAAATACTTATTTAGATTATGGAACCAGCTGAACTTACAAAAAAATGTGAGGAGAGATAGGAGAAAAAGCATCCGATCGCTGGGCTTCCAACTATTTATCTATCAACTATTTACCAACAATCTAATTATGTACAGCCAACTAGCTCAGCTCCTTCCCATTGTAAATCCAAATACTGATGCCTGTTGGGGGGGGGCTGCATTCATTATGCGAGTAAATACAGTATTGCATAGGATCCCTCATACAATTCTTTGCAATCACTGTCAAAACTTCTGCGATTTACTCAGCTTCATGTTTTTCGTCTATATGCTTAGCCTTACAGAGGTTTTCAAAGTTTTTTTATGGCGAATGCCCTGTATGTCTCATTACGGGAAAAGGCGGCGCTGGCTTTATGCCGCCTTTTCCCGTAGTGGGACATATAAGGCTATCGCCTTAAAAGAGTGAAAAAGTGAGTGATATTTGAAGTGCATCGTTGAACGTATTGCGGGAGCGAACTACTTTCTTAGAAAAAAGGTGCAAACTGGGAAGAAAATTGTCCTTTACGTCAAGAAAGATTTGATTCTCACAAAAGATTGCTTTAGAACGTTCTTTCCGCCAGAAATGCTGTTTCTAGAAAAATTAAAGAATGCAGGAGCATCAGTCGTCTTGGAAAGCGTGTTCTTGTTTGGCGTGGGACGAAGGGAAAACAATCTTTGGGCAAGGAAAACCCAAAACATACAAGCCACAAGGAAGTAGAAGCCTGCAAGTGGCTTCTTTGCCTATAAGTAGATCGAGGAGACTGAATTCGATCCTCTGGAGTGGTGGAACTAGTACCAGCACGAGTCCCCGCACCTCACTCTTGTAGTGCAGTTTGTGCATGCCACCCCAGCATCAAGTGCACCAACAAAGAGGGACTTCTCATTAGGGGGTATGAATTTAACAGAGGTGAACCAGTCTGAATCTTTCCATGTTGCCTATATTCTGTTTCTTCTACACAGCAACCTTGACAAGTGAAACGCTGGTTTTGTGTGCGTTTTTATTTTTCTCGGCAGTTGGCACCGAGTTGTTCTTTTAAGTATATGGTTCCAAGCATGCAGTTAAGGGTTCGTGTTTAAAACTGTAAACGATAGTAGGCATTGCAATTATTGAATATTGTGACATTTTCCCATGGGTGTACTCGCACCTTACCACATATATTTGAGTACTTTGCTGCAGTGAGTGAATGCCTTTTCCTTCCCACTTTTTTTACTCTTTTGCCCAAATAAAGTGGCACAATGTTATTAGTCTGTCCTTTGTTAATTTTTATGTTTATAAAATATGCATCTGCATGAAGTTAGTTTTGCAAACCAAAAAAGAATATAAATATTAAAATTTCCTTTCCTTTGAGCACATTTTCTGAAATGACTTTCACTGTGTTCTGACATAGAGCTCTTTCTACAAAGGTAAGCAAACGGCTTATAGAATACCATCCAGATGCTTCAAAATTTTTATTCATGCTTGATTTCATAATCTAAAATGAATGCGCGAGGGTCGGATGCGGTTCTAAATTTTGCAGATGCAATTCGGATACGGATACAAAGTCTGCAAATGCAGAACAGATATGGATACAATTATTTAAGAACATTGCAGATGCGGATAATCAAACTGTTATCCACGCAGGGCTCTATTGATAAGCATAGTATGTTGTTGAATTGGCCTTTAACACTAAAACTCTAGATGTCGTCATTCCTAATGGAAATCTATTCACCCTGAAAATTTTAATCAATTTGAGTGAAGGGTTCAAAAGTTGACCCTCCCAGGCCATGTAGGCTACAAGGGGGGTTTGAAAGCTTTTTACATAGGCCGTTGATGTCTCACAGCTGTTTCTTTTTATTTTTCTCCTTTGTTGCCACAACATTTCTAGGTGCGGCTGAAGAAGCACCGGTGGTATGGACGCATCCTCAAGAGCAACGACCCTCTCATCCTCTCTCTGGGCTGGCGACGCTTCCAGACCATGCCCCTGTTCTGCACCCAGGACCACAATGGGCGCAACCGCTTCCTTAAGTACACCCCCAAGCACCTGCACTGCAACTCCACCTTCTGGGGTGAGTGTCAATGTTTTCGTGTGGAACAGTTGGTGGGGCTGGTGTTTGGGTCTAAAATTAAGTTTAATTTTGGGGAGGGGGGGGGGGGGGGAGTTCTCCAGATCTTCTGTTTTTGGGAAACTTCCGATTGCCTCGACAGATTGTCGAAAATCTTTCCCACCCTGCCCGACATTCCGGTCATGAAACAGCTCTGGGGCCTACTAGCTTTGTTGGCAATAATCAAAACCAGGAAGGAAAGAGGAAGTGTTTGACTCTTAGTGACACACCTATGCATAGTTGAGCTATGTATAGTACGTTGCAATAGGGCTAGAAGGGGAAAAATACTTTACTTAGAGACATTCAAGATAAGCTCAGTGCTCTAGAAATATGAAGGGGGAAGGGGAGTGGAGGCTACTCTGGGGTACACTTTGGTTCCTTGGAACCCAGCTCGAGAAACCAGGGTCTAGTGCAGGGGTAGGTAAGTTTTTGCAGCAGTGGGCCGAACAGTCACGAAGTGGACACAAGTTGGTAAAGGGGGGCAGAGGAAGAAAAAGCAAAGGGGAAGTGAAGACGTTCTCTGCCCAAGTATGGGAATGGTGCACAATGCTGATTGGAAGTGCTTCTTGTACTTGTCTAACCTCATTTGAGGTCAAAACTGCCGTACAATCCTTAAGTCTGTGTGAGGAAGCGAAGTGGGGGGTGGCTTTTCTGCTGTCATATCGGGGGCCACATGAAAGTGCGTTGGGGGCCACAATACTGTTTACATGATATACTGTCGAGACCGGTTATAGTAACGAAATAGCGGCTACAGCAAAGCGATCATGATTTCCCATTCCCTTTTGCACTTCGTTAACCGAAGTTGGTTATAACGAAATAGCTGATATAGCGAAGTGATTTCCGATTCCCGTTGACTTTGTTATAACTGGTCTTGACAGTACGGTAAACGACTTATTTTTCGCGGGCTCAATGCATATTTTGCGATTTAGGTCAAAGCTGAAGTTTTGGAATAATTTGCGGATTCTAATTTTTGTGACGCGGTGGGTTCTCAATATAGATTCCAATGGTGTTTACATTTTAGCGGAATTGTTCGCGGAACCTAGTTTTCGCTAGTTGTAGGCAATTCCCCAAATTCGCGAAAATTAGGTCCTTGCAAAAATGAAGTCGTTTACAGCAGATATTTTAAAACTCCTTTAATGGATATTTATGCATGTTGATAATCGAGGAATATACCACCTTTCTTCAAGGCCCCATTACACCTCAGGGAACTGGCTTTGTGGCAGTGCAGCAAGTTCACGAGCAAACGGTAAGACTTCACTTGTGCCTATGAAAACAATGACACTACAGCATTCTTGCATCCTCTACTCCGGAACAACTTATTCTGACGTTTCAAAAGTGAAGATTGCACTTGCAGAGCTTTGATCGGCGCTCAAGGGCTTCATTGCCAGAAAATGTTGTCCCCGAGCATAGTCAACCATTTCCTTTCTGAAGCTACGTCAGCATTGTACCAGTTCTGACGCCTACATTTTTGTTTGTGCATTCATCTAATCTTTTTAGAGTTACATTTGGTGTACTGTGCTTTCACTGCATAGTGCACCTTTAAAAAAAAGTGTCACGAGTATGTTGCTAGACGGCACGAATTGCTCTGTTCACTTCACAGGCCAACTTCCGCATTGCCGCAACGGGAGTCGTGCTGGACTTGGATAGGTCGACGCAGATCGTCAAGAAGCTGAAGCTGACTGGGAACCCCTTCAAGATTTACAAAAAGACGGCCTTCATCAAGGTTGCTCTTCTGTTTGCATTGATTCATCCAGTATCTGTTGTGCTTGAAACCTGGGTTAATAGAGAATGGATATCGAAAACTTTATTGTAAGGTCATTGCAAGAAAAAAATATTCTAGTATTTTTACCATGTCAGTTGCACAAATGCAGGTTTCAGCGATACATAGTATATGTTTACCACAGCCTTGCTTTACTCTAAGGGAAACTTGGAGTGAGGGACAGGCACTTGAGGAACTAATATAATAAAAATAGTGCTGTTGCAAATTTATAAAAATAACTGGTTTATTTAACAGTTGCCGGACAATTTTTTGGACCGAACAGGGATCACGCAAATGTCCCAATAATCGAGTAGGTAGTAGTCCAAAAAAGGATATCAGCTAAATTTTTAAACTCCCGGGCAACTTCTGCTTGGTTCTAGCCACTTTCCCCTTTAGTCATAATTGCAGCTGTCTTCTCCACTGTGATCGTGCTGTATTTGACGCATTTTGTCGAGAATTTTGGCTGCTGCCACTTGGAGACAATGTTTTACCAACCAGAATCACTTAGCTATTGGCCTATTGAGAAAGCACGCTCAAATTAATAAAGCACGAGAACTGCGGCGCAGCATGCCCGAAGGCAGACAGCTGATGGCCGTAGCGAGTGAATAGCGGTGGCGGTAGCAGCCATACTACCGAATGGTTGTGGGACTGGAACTTGACTATAGCTTAAATTGCATTGGATGTGGTATTGAGGCCACAAAGGCAAACCAAAATGATGGTGATCCGGCTCCTGGGGGGGATGCAAACTGTGCAAATCAAGTCTTAAATAAATCTTGCAATGAGTTGTACGGTGTCTTAGATTTTTGTCGCTCTAACTTTGGGGGTTGAGTGATTAGTTCCACGAAGACGTTAGAATAACCGAGCATGTCCAAAGTTTTGGCGTCTGTATGATAAGTATATTAATGTACAGATTTGTTTTGGTAGATTTTCATAATTGCCAATGTTCCCTCGTGCTGCCAAACCTCATTTGTCCCGCATTTAATGCTTCATATATTTACCGCTTGCGCCGCATGTGCTACAGCAGTGGCAAGGGTACTAAAACCATATCAATGAATCACATTAATTCCATGTTGCAGTTAAGCATGCGAGTCTGCTCCATTTGCTTGAGAGTAAGAAATGTGAATTCGTTTCGGCAGGACATGTTCAACACCCCACTTGAAGTAACGAAGTTTGAGGGCGCTGCTCTGAGAACTGTGAGCGGCATAAGGGGACAGATCAAGAAGGCTATCCGCGTAAGTATGGTCTATGTTCCTTTCATCCTAGCTGGCAGCGTGACGGAAGCTACATACTCGTTGGACCAGTCCCGCGTCTATTTTGTGCCACGTGAGCCTGCTTCCGTCCATTCCCGCATGCAGAGAGCGGGCTCAAGTGATGAAAGGGAGGCCCTTGATTGGTCCAGCGAGTACTTGCAGCTTGAGGGTGAATGGAGTGTACTCACCGCTTTTTTGTTTTAGTTTTCTTCTCGAAACTTTTGAAAACAATCTTTATAATAGTACTTGTAATTTTAGAGGGCTCAATTTCCTTTCAGGCTCCTCCTGGTGCATTCCGAGCATCCTTCGAGGACAAGATTCTGCTGAGCGGTGAGCCCAGAGTTGATGTTTTTGCTCACCGGAAATTTCGTCCCTAGTGCAGGGTTAGTGACACAATTCTTGACACACACAATGTAAGTGTGGTCTGTTTGGAAAGCGCCCCCTTTTTGTGTCTTGGTGGCTGCGCCATTTCTTCAAGTTCAAAAGGTGCCATTTATCTCTTTCCTTACGATCAGCGTGGAACTAATTTCTTCAAGGTCCATGTAACAATTTTTTCTTAAATTTAAGAAATAAGTTATGTAGGACACATTACATGCATATATGCCCATTTAGTGATCCTGTCGAGAGACACAATCCTTGGGCAGACAGCTTGTAGGGTGTTAGTATTGTAAGCTTGAGGTCTAATTACTCGCAATTAAATATTTGGCAATAAGCGCATGGAAAAGCTTTACCATATGCAGACACTTTAGACCGTACCCAAGAAGAGATGGAGTGATCATATCCTCATGTTTCACAGTCCGTCATGTTTGCAGCAAATAAAACCTCGATTGCATGGCCCCCAAGGCCTGTTTCAGCGTGGCAGTCACAACTTACAAAATTTTGCTCCTACATCTAGAGACCCATTGCTGTGAGAGCGATTAAATTAATCAGACTGCCATTATCGCCGACCGGACGAGGACCGCAAGCCGTCTCCGGCACCATGGCGGATTTAGATTGGGGGGCGGGGCAGGGCAGGGGCAGGGGCAGGGGCAGGGGGCAGGGGGCAGGGAGAGGAGGGGGGGAGGGAGGGGGGAGACCACTTCCCCTAAGCCCCTCAAGGGTGACTTTTTTAAATGAAAAAATTTATACATCTCAGCCAAAAGTTTAGTTTCTGGTGACATAGCGAATATTGGGTCAGCAAAATGGGCAACATTTCGGCCGTAACGTCATCTCTCAGCAAACCCCTCCCCCTGCCCCCGCCAGCCAAATGCCTACCACACCCCCAAGCCTGACCCATAAATCCGCCCCTGTCCAGCACGAGCTTTCTAACTTCGATAATGCTTCGGCATCTCGTGAGCCTAGAGCGTGTGCGAGTCTCGAGAGCACGGCGAAAAGCAAGGAGAATGTGCGGGGGGCCGGGCGTCGAAAAGAGACATTCTCTCGTTGTCATCCTGTCAGTTGCTCTAAGAGGCACTTGGTATACAAGCAGCTTGTGCTCGCTTCCAGACCTGGTCTTCCTGAGAGCCTGGACGGAGGTGCAGGTCCAGCGCTTCTACATGACCCTGACCACCCTGCTGATGCCAGACGAAGAGAAGACCAAGTGGCAGGGCATGAGGACGGTGGGGCAGCTGAGGGCTGAGAGGGGCCTCCACGCTCCGGTGGCCACGGACTCCCTCTACAAGGTGGGCCCCACGCTTTGGCAACGGAAGTACTGCACCACTTGCGGCAAATTACACCACAAATGAAAGTCTTCTACGTCTTACGCCAAAGCGCCGTTTTCGCTACGAATTGCGCAGCCGTAAGCTTAACCCTTTCATGGTCACTGACGTACCTGTACGTCAGTGCGGGAGCGTCCCGCATGGTTGCTGACGTACCCGTACGTCCGCGACTGCTCATTCAAAAATTCGCGCCTCTGCTTGAACGGGAGCGTTCGCGGGGAGGTGCTGCCATCTGGTAGGTTTGTAGGGAACTACGACCATGTAACTCCAGTCGTATTTGTTTTGGCGCGGCTCTTTGAAATTGCGAAACTGGACGCTCTGTGCAAGTGATACTTTCGAGATGGCCGCGCATGCCGGCTGCTCCGGAGGTAGCGTAGCGGAGATTGGAGCGATGGCTCTTCGGGTTCAGACTTTGAACCCTTCTCGGACTCGGAGTCGGATGACAGCTCGATATCCGATGCACAACTGGAAACCACCTAGGTTCGGAGTCCGGAGTCTGACACACAGCCGCACCCTCTGCTAGATTGTCTCGGAAGCGGGCGCGTCGAAGTTTTAGTCCTTTTCGTTTTGTTCAGCCTGCAGCGAGTGCGCCGCAGATGTTTTGAAGTGTGTGTACTATTTATTTTAAGTCTTACATTTTTTTATGCGACAATAAACTAGTGTATACTCTTTGCTATCGCACCGAGTAAAAAAACCCGACCACGGGGGCGCGTCTTTGGAGAAAAAATGCAACCATGAAAGGGTTAAAATGCGGCAAAATGAAAAAATATCTTATTAATGCGAAAGAGAGCATTAACTGTCTCATGGAGCGAGCTGACGTCATCAGTCTGAAGCGCGAAAACGGCAGATAGTTTCCTTCGGTTCCATTGGCTGGCGCGTGTCGGCGGGGCTTCCATAGGCCGCTGCGCTCGTCAGTTTCCATGACCGCTCACCCCATGGCGCTGCGTGTCCATCAGCGCGGAGCGTCCAAGGTCACCAGGGGAGCACACGCGCCGACCGGCGACGAAAAAGGGAGCGGACGAGCGGCTTGCACGCTTTCGCATTCACAACCCATAAGGAATGCTTAGGCGTACCTCAATCTTTTTTATTGGTCGATCCTAATACTTAGAGAAGTAGAAGGAAACGGAAACGGCACAATTAGGTATTTTACGGCGTCTACCCTACCCACTGTATAGTTTGTTTCATCTTAGGTCAGAACATGGTCGAAAGCTTAAGCACATACTATCATGAAGCGCGAGTCTATGGGCTCGCTGCACTTGGTTGGTTTAGCCAATGAAAGAGCATGCACAGCTAGGTGACGAATGCCACAATGTTGCACTTCTGATGCTGTTTGATTGGTCCTATTGGCTCATAACGTTGCCTGCTCTTTGACTTAAGGTGAAACTAAGTACAGAGATTGCTCGTCAGCGGCGATTGGCTCGAAAATCATGCTCAGTACAGTAGAACCTCGTTGATACATTTTGAAGAAACCGTGAGAAAAAAAACGTATTATCCGGGAAAACGTACGATCCAAACTCACCATTTTCAAGCACAAAAAAAAAAAAAAAAAGTCTAGAATGAGATGGAACAGCGTTTAATACAGCGCTTCACTTGCCGAAAGCGTCTGTCAGCTTCTGCTGGCGAGCGCCAGCAGAATCGTTCTGCGATGGCGTCATGGCGTCGCGAAAGCGCTCGCAGAACGAAACGAAAAGGGCGCGGGCTTGGGCGGAACGCGAAACCGAAGCTGCCAAAGAAAGCTGCCAACGCAAAGAAAGAAACAAAGAAATGCCAGATTTGTTCATTTACTACAACCGCGCTACCGCTACTGCTCCCTTGTACGTACGTCATAGTCTAGAGTTACTCTTGCGCACTCTTGCAAACGGTGCTTTCAGCCCTCGGAACAGTGCCTCAAAGAGCTTGCTGGAGTTACCGAGAGCAACCCATAATCA
Organism: Ixodes persulcatus; assembly: GCA_013358835.2. Classification (NCBI taxonomy): domain Eukaryota; kingdom Metazoa; phylum Arthropoda; class Arachnida; order Ixodida; family Ixodidae; genus Ixodes; species Ixodes persulcatus. The sequence goes on from JABSTQ010011378.1 coordinate 688,232, forward strand.
CCTGTCTACTTCGGAAACGCTTGAAAAGCCGTAAGCGAACGTATTGCTACGGTGTTGACAACTGAAGAGAACATGCGCTCGCACAGGCGAACGATCGGTAGACAACTGTATTTGGGTTTAGATTTTTACGCTGCTGCTTCGGTTGCTCGTTACGACAGCATTCGTGCCACTTTCGCCAGCGGTGGCACTTGACATGAGGAAAGTTAATGACAGCATCAGACGGACGCGCTGTTGTTACGAGCGGTTAGTACGCCGCCGCCGTAGTTGCAATCGCTCGGAATCATTTGTTATTATTTCATGGGAAAGATTCTTTGACGAATCAAATAATGAGCTAAGACAGTAAAACCGCGCTGTGTGTTCTGTAAACGACCTTAAGCACCCGGACGGCTCTCGGAAGTTGCGGAGAACAATAGACGCAGCGGCGGCATTATCAGCGGGCACTGCCAGACCGTTCCGCACGCGCGCGCCGTGTATGCCTCGGCGCGCTCGGTGCTGGTTCGTCGAGACCGGATGTTCGGAGCTTCGTTGATTGCCAAAAAAACGTATAATCCGATCGACATTTAGCAGAATTTTCAGCGTATTTTCCAGGAAATCGTGTTATCCGGGAATGTATGAACCGGAAAAAAAAAACAGCGCAGCTCTATGGGACGTTTCCCGTGCCCTCACTCGCGAACGTATGAACCGGGAAATCGTATGAACCGGGAACGTATCAACGAGGTTCTACTGTACTACATTCAGAGCCCGGTTATATCACACTCGGGTATTTCGAATTATTGTTTATGTCGAACAGTCCAAACATCCCCTTGAATATCACATGTAATAGTATAGGATCATTGTTTTTTTGTATTCAACTCCCATGGAGGGGACGCTCGATATAGCAAACGAAGCCCAGCCGCCTATCGCTTTTTCCATGATCCGATTGTGCCCCGATTGCAGCGGTTGTGAGCACATAGCTCGCGTTGCCTGGCTGGCAGACCGCCAAGCCAGCATACACGCAAGGGGACACGCAGCGAAAGAACAGTTGTGGGAAAAGGAAAGGCAAGGGTAACCGTAAAAAAAAAAACAACTAGAGGATGGCAAGAGCAAGGGGAAGGGCACGCACGCACACGTAGGGAGGGCAGGGAGTGCCCGCTGTTGGAACGGTAGAGTGTGCTCTTCCCCCGAACACTGCCACTGCTGTCGCTGCACGACTCGATCCTTAACCCCAAAATAAAATAAGCGGAAAAAGAAAAGTCTTCGGCAAGTTGAGTGTGTCGATCAGGGACTCAATCCGAAAAATGTAACGTTTCGGTTATGGTTATGGTTACCGTTTCCTGTTGATATAATTTTTGTTTCGGTTTGTTACAGTTTTAATTTTTACGATTTCGGTTACCGGTTACACGTTCCTAAACACCGGGATATTTTTTTCGGTTTCTCCAATGATTTTTTTTTTTTTTTTTAAATACTAGACAGCTGTTTTATAATAAACGGTCTAAAGTAGTCCCATTTACAATAACAAGAACTCAGACGTCGTAGTACTTTTAATTGGTCTTGTGCACATTTCTAGCTCCAACACATGTTCACTACATCCATTTGCATTACAGTTGCCGACCAATTTTTCCGACATGTCCGATCATTCTGACGTTTTCGCTGAACCGTCACTCACCCCATGGAGTTATTGTATAACATTGACCGAAATTTCGGATGCCATAAAGCTTGTTGCTCGATATTTCGGACATAATTTGTGTGATTTCCTCAGTTTACAGCCACAAAACAGCCGCCGCGATAGCGCCGCGAGCTTAGTCACTGCCATTTTGGTTGTTTTGATTTTGCCCTGTAGCCTCAGTACCACGTACTACGCAATAAACAAGCTGGGTGAGGCTATAGTCAGGTTTTCCGGTTCCGCTATAGCCAACATGGCCGCCGTTTGCCCATTCTTATGGCTCTTCTAGTGCTTCTCGTGGTCCGGCCGTTCTTGTGGTCTTTGAGCACGAAGCTTTTTTGCCAATAGCAGCTTGGTGGACTAAACATTGTCTACGAATATAGTGCCAAATGGCACAAACTTCAACTTTGCTGTTTGTGCCAACGAAATCGAACCTGGTTGACCTCGGACCTCAACCGGTTCGCGGCGTCTCTAGTTGCAGCTCACACACGGCTATAGGCTTTTGTGGAAGACGTAGTACAACACTTCGCGCTCTCAATTTTCGCTCAGTACGTCCTCTCCCATACCCTCTTTACCTTCCATTGTCTTGGTCATATCCCCCCTCGTCGTTTTGTGAGGTGATTGTATTAGGGATTAGGGGCGGGGGGCTAAGATGACTATCTTTCCCGTAGGAAACCGAGAGGTCACACGTCAGTGGTGGAGTTTAGAGCTACAAACTGACAAATACTGAAAGGACAAATGACTGTCACATTGCAAAGGATTCACTGTACACAAAAGGGGATGCAAGTCGATTCGTCAAACTTTTATATTAGTTTTATGATTGAGCTGAAATGACACGCACACCGCTCAACATAGCACCAACAGGTCTTTCCCTCCTTTTCACACCTGGTGTGTGGAATGACGCTACCTACGTATAGTCTAGACCAGTGCGCGATTCAGCTGAGAAAAAAAACAAAAAACAGCGATCACTTGTTTGTGTTGTCACACTTTGTACTCCCGTTGAGTTCAAAGTTCAACCGTGCCTCAGACTCAAATCCCTTTTGGAAGTTATAGATGGGAAAATGTCGGTGGGGCTGAGGTGAACTCCTGAAGCAGCCAGACCGACCATTGTCCGGACGTCTCGTGTCTGCACATGGGTGATTTGCAATACGTTACACAAAAACGAAACTGTTTTTTTCTTGCGAAAATTGATTATAAATTTTTTATATCCTATAGTATAGTGTACGCAATACGTTGCGAGGTGTGGGATGCTCATCGCGCATTCTCGATTTTCTTAAAAACAAAAATGTTGTTGGGGGGTCACCCAAGAAGCTGACCTTTTGCACTAGAACGTGAGATAGACACATATTAGTTCAGAGTGGAAGCCCAATGGGCTGAAGGGCAATTGCACAAATTCTACTTATTTGCTCAATATAATAGCAAATAATTAGAACACTGAGCAATTCAATAATGAATATCGTGGGGTACTGCTGCCACTGCACAGGTATCAGCATATATTTATTATTAGTCTTCGCTCAACTGTACTAGATAAATTAGGGGTACAGAAAGATAGACATTTGTGAAAGCTCAGGTGCTCATTCTGGTTACACTGTTACGAACAAGCATAATAGAGTTCAATGTTTCTTCGCTGAGGTTTGCCCGCTGTGGGGAGAGAACGAACTTCAAACTTGAAAACACCCTCTCTATCTTAGTTGTGTCGCAGACACAACTAAGACGACTGGCACCACTTCGTAGGGCTTGGCGCCACTTCGTAGAGCTCGGGTTCTATACTCTTCTGGTTTTCCCAGTACTTGAAAACATATTCCGATCTCTTTAGCCATGGTTCTAAGAAGTCAAGCAGTGACCTGATCAAAGAATCTGCTGCTTGCAAGCTTGTTCGTTGACTTCTTGATGCTGCCTCCTTCAGCCGCAGTAAAGTGTCTAAATCATTGTCAGAGTCACCCACTGTGGATTCTTCATACTGGCTACTACAGGCCAGGAACATCGGTAGTTTTGAAAGATCCGAGTTGGAGGGACATCTCAGAATTCTAACTAATTAGTTTATACCCTGAAGGCGACACATACTGAATGGATGTAGCGATTGTAGGAGTGTGGCAGATGTAGGAATAGACTTTTCATTATAAGCTCGGCCACCGATTCCAACTAAGTATTCTTAATCCAAAAGTTAGATTGCACGGAAGTGTATTATCAGAGGCACCACTCACTGATGGTGACTCTGTCAAATGGCCACGACATTTCAAGATCATGCCTCGAAATCATTCTTGAGATAAACTAATATTTTTATTTTTCGGTTAATATCGGTTACCGGTAAATAACTTACGGTTACAGGTACGGTTTTCATAAATTTCAAACAACGGTTTCGTTCCGGTTATGGTTACTGAAAAAATTTTGTTCCTAAGCAGTTTTCGGTTACGGTTACGGTTTAAGTCCCTGTTGTCGACAACAACGGTTGTGCAATCACAGTTTGAACGCCTTATTTATCTTGGTTTACCTTTTTCTTTTGCTGTTATTGCTTTGCCAGGTTTGTTTTGCCTTTCTTTTTTTTTTTTTGCTGCCTTTCTTTTTTGTTGATTGCTTAATTTTTTTATGTGTCTCACTTGTTCTGTTTTTTCTTTAATTTTTTTTTTATTTATGTGTTTTGTTGCCACTGCTGTGTAGAGGTCACGGCCAGGCAAGCACGTAAGCACTGTGGTGTTTGCTGTATCCACGAACTATGCTTACTGTTTCTAGCGGCTCTTGGATGCTCTGCTATTTGGTACAGCTCCCGTTTGTCGCTATCTTTGGTATTAGCAGAGACGCACGAAAATTTCAACTGGAGCTTAAGTTAACATACTTTTGTATACCAAATTATCGATATATCTTACTATTTTAAGATCCCTTTCGGATTTGATATATCCGGGTTCGACTGTTACAGATTGACCTTCCTTGGTCTTGACTGTAAGTTGCCCTCTAATTAAAAAAAAAAAAGAAAAAAAAAAGAAAACTGCTGAGGAAGGAGGTAAAACTTGGGTCTATATTTTAATAAATATTTGTTGTTTTTGCAGTTTATGAAATTAGAATCTTGAGTTCGGTGTTCATAAACCTTGAGGGGGGAGGGGGGATATTTTTATTGACAGATGTTTGAGTATATACTGGTTTTTTTTCTGGAATTTTACAAGAATTATGTTTGTAGGCTAAATAAAGTAACAAGTGTAAAAGAAAGATGTAGAGGGGCTTTATATCAACTAAAGTGTTGTGCTATGCTTCATTTTTCAACCAATTTTAAAATACCCATTGTAAATTTAACCTAGTCTGACCTGAGCCTCATTTCTAAAAGATGCTGTGTGTTCTTTTTAATGCAAAAGCATTAACTATCCCATGGAGTGGAGCTGGCGACTTCTGTAACCGCAAAGATACGTGAAAGAAATGCCCATTCTCTCATTGGCTGAGCAAAACGGCTCCTAGATAGCCATTGGCGGCCGCTTCACAAGAGCGCGAGCTCGGCCGCCGCTCTCGTGTCAGGCATTGCCGGAGGGGGGTAAAGGGCTGCGGCCGCTTCTGCTCCTCTCGGCGCCAAGGAACATGGCGGCGCATGAGGCATCTATATCGTCGGTGGCCACAACTTTGGCAGTAGCGAAACATGGCCGTCCACGCCTGTACACCGCAGACAAACCTAAGGAGCGAAAGAACGACAGTCATGCTTTCGCATTCACAACTCATAAGAAGTGCTCAGGTATCCTCGGAATTTTGTTTTTGCATCCTATCTACTCTTACTACAAAAAAAATAATAAGTAATATGCCTCAGCGTATCCACGAGGAACCCTCAATCATTACCAGATAGGAACTCGTGTAGCGATGCAATCACATTTTTATTTCAAGGGATGGGCTCACTCACACTTGCACTACCACCAGTTCCTTGCTCTCTCCTTCGGTCCGCTCTAAGGAGTTGACCAGCTTCTTTCCTTCCGAGTCGTGGTAGGGTCGGATCAGCTGGGGCACACAGGTGCCCCTTTAGTATGGATGCTTGTGGTTTATGTTTTATGTTTAATATTTGTAGACAAAGTTTTTTTATTCCTGTTAAGTATGATGTGAATCAACTATCGTATTTTCTGGTCTATAAGTAGGGTTCGGAGTTTTCGGTTTAAACCGATAGAAGTTCGCCGAATCCGTTTTCAGAAATTCGGTTTTAACCGAAAAAGGTCAGTTTTTAGGTTCGACATTTTCGATTTAAACCGATAAAAGTACATAGAATCCATTTTTTAAAATTCAGTTTTACCGGAAAAGGTCACTTTGACTTTCCAGTCGTACCTGCACAGCCGTGGCGAAAAAGTGGAACGACAGTGTCTATCGAAACGTGTCCGAATGTATGGGATACACGGGTGCCATATCACGACGTTTTAGTTTAATGTGCTCATCATCGATTGGAACGTGAAGTCCGAAATGCCCCATGACTTCGCCATGTACGAGCGCGTTTTAGAACTCCTTGTAAGGAAGACTGACTTCATGCAAGCTCTGCATGTTGTGTTGAGCTTCAAAACGTCGCACCGTATCTCTTTTGGCGGTCACAATTGGTTGATTGGCCGATTTTGGCTCGGGCAGCGCTTCATCTCCTCAGCCTGCCAGTGTTAGCGTTGAGAGGGCATTCTTGAAGCTCAGGGTTATATTAGCAGGAAAGAAAGAGTGCGGATCAACGAGGAGAACCTGGGAAAGTACATGTGTGTGCATACTATAATAAGATCACGTAATCCTGATATACAGAAGGTGAAGTTCCATGTTTTTTGGGCATAGGCTTCCTATCTGACTTGTTTGTACTTCTGTGTTTTTTTTCTTGTTTCTTTTACAGTCGCACACATTTTCCAAATAAAGTGTCTATTTCTTTTTCAATGTATATGTGCCGTTATTCTTTGAGTGATCACGAATATCAGACCTACAAGGATCATCTGATCCGGTGTCCGTTGGTGCTTATTTCATATTCACCGAAAAAAGCCGATAAAACTTTTGTGGGCATAAATATAAGCCGAAAAAAAAAAACGAAAATTTAATTTTAAAATAAACACAGAAAATGTATGCCGAAATTTGAAAAATTAGAAACCGAAAACGCGGAACCCTATCTATAAGTCACATGAGTTGCATCCCTCTATAAACGGCCATTTCAAGGGAAAAGTTGGTACTATATATGTTGCACCTTTGCATAAGTCACACTTCTTTGTATGGCCTGTGTGGTGCTGCGGCCACAGGCCTAATGGCTCCATTCTTCAGACCTTCTTTGAACCACCAGAAGAGCAGGCCATCGGGGAGGGGCTCCGCCTTTTCACTTTTGTAGTAAACGTCGATGCTGCCTGAACCTAACACTGTTAAGGTCCATATCTACAAAAGTGCAATATAAGTCGCATCATTGTATAAGACGTACCAACGGAAATTTAGAGAGAAAAGAAATGCCACTTATACACTGGAAAATATGGTACTACCAAGCATAGCTAGCAGCCATGCTAAAGGCTTGATGTCTTCCCTCTTTGCAATGTCTTACATCCATCACAAAGTATAGTAGTTACGGCAGAAAGAAACAAGGAGCGGGTTTCACGCATCCTTGAGGGAACATTGAATTTAATTTGTGTCACCTGTGAGAAGGCTTGCTTGCATCTAGAGGTCAACACAAGAATGCATCTTGTGGGTTTCCTAGTTTAGGGGCTTACCGAATCAGACCGATATCAGTTCAGGCCGACGCCAACAAAATTCAACGGTCTTTCCCATCACAAATCACCTGGAAGCTACCTGTCGCCGGCCGACCCTTGCATAATCTACTTCAAAAATATCCTTTTTGGGGACCAAGACAATTTAATGGCAGTTATACATAACTCTGTTTGATTAGATAATGGATTAATTGTTCTCAGGAACATGGGTAGAGGAAACAAAGCAGCATAAAATTGAAAAACTATGCTGCGAAAAGGTTTACGTGGAAGATGTATATGCCTTCTCAATAAACATGAAACAAGAACTATTTTATATAACTTTTGAGTCATCATAATGAAACAAAAAGATAAGGAAAACAAAAAGTGCTTATCATAGAATACCTCACATTTGCCCATTCCACACCAAGCGCCCATTCCCAAATCTGTAAGATCTGAGAAAATATGCACAGTACATTTATATGTAAAACTGATGACCGGACAAGCGCCCATCCCCCATTTTCCCGCGATTATCTCTCAATTTTGAGTTGGCGCTTGCAGCTTTTGCAGTAGTCAAAATTCTCGTAAATCTTGATATCAAAACAAATACTACTACGCATAACAAACACTTGACATTTTTACGCATACAGGGCATTGAACATGAAATAAAAGTCGGATTGCACAACAGCTTGGCAACACAAAAAGCCACTGGACAAAAAATTAACATCCGAGATAGCGCAAGAGCTTGGTAGCGCTGGAATTGACCCGTCACCAGTTAGGTCTGTGGAGTTGTCAGCAATGCTGGAAATATAATGTTGACAGTCGTGGAGGTCGTGGCTCTCTTCTTCCAAGTATCGGGGCAGTCGTCTTTAGAGTTTCCTCCGAGTTGCCGAGGGATCATCGCTTACAAAGTGGCCTCGTGCCTCAGAATTTCGCAGACTGTTTGGATTCTTCTTGGTGCCAACAACACAGAGAGGAGTCTCTGTGTTGGTGGCACCAAGAAGAATCCAAAGAGTCCTTGCCTCTATTTCAAAGTTCCACTGCTCATTCACCTTCTATGTTTTGTTTTTTTTTTGTTTTTTTTTTTGTCTCGTGCTCACTGCTGGTAGTTTGTCTTCTTTTCTTCTTTAAACAATGTCATTCTGTCGGTTTCATATGGTCTTACCACGTTTCACCACATATTGACTGCTTACCACATTTCACCACATATTGACTGACTGTTTGACTGCTCACTGTGTACTAACCATATGTAATCATCCGGCACCTCTTGAGTAGGGACGACAGTGAGCTCCTACGTGGTATCTGTGTTGCAGGCGGCAGAGCGCAAAACGTTCCACTTCAAGCCCCTGGTCATCCCAAAGGAACTGCAGAAGCACCTTCCCTACAAGGACAAGCCCAAGCTGAAGTCGATCACAGAGGGAGGCAATGCCCTTCAGCGAGTGGCTGTGGTGCTCGACGAGCCAGAGAGAGAGGTAGGTCTTTCTTTTTAATGGGAAAGCATTAGCTGTCCCATAGAGCGGAGCTAACAATGTCTGTAACCGCAAAAAATTTGCAAGAGCCGGCGTCTTCTGTAACTGCGCAAAACATGTGCACAAAACATGCAAGAAATTCCCAGGAGCTGGCGGCATCTGTAATAGCTGTAGTAACCGCGCAAAACAAGAAAGGAATTCCCAGCGAAACGGCTCCTAGTTAGTCATTGGCTGGGACGCGTTAGCCATTGGCTGGGACGCGTCATAGTTCAAGGAATGCCACCCCACAGAGAAGCCCTCTTCCTGGCGCTCCGGCCTGCACGCCAGGAAGGAGCGCGCTCCGCCGTTGCTCTCGTGTCGGTTGTCGCCGGGGGGGTGTTGCTTCTGTTCCTTTCGACGCCGAGGAACATGGCGGCGTCTAAGGCACCTATGCACCCGTCCACGCCAGTACACTGCAGACGTACTAAGGGAGCAGAAGAACAACATTCATGCTTTCGCATTCACAACTCATAAAAAGTGCCTAAGTGTACTCTTTTTTTTTTTTTTTGTGTGAAAGATACTTATAGATATTATTTAAACTCAGCCATATATGACACATGTTTTAGCTGTTTAACCACAGGCTGTGTCTTTTTCAGTGACATACTGTAGGTCTTAAGCACTGCATAAGCATGGTAGCATCCCCATTGATGTCGCGGAAATATGAGATTGCATTTAAATTTTGAATGAATGTCAAATAAAACAAAACAAAAATACTTATCTGCATCATTGCATTTTTTTTAATGGAAGGTGTTTCTTTTAAGATAAACTTTTTACAGAAAGGCCATTTTTCAGTTTACATTTACATTCAAATATTTAAGGTTTTTCTTAGTTTTAGTTTCCAGGCTGGTATACTGATTCAGCACCTTGTCCTGCGTGTAATTCTCTCCTTTGTGTCCTTGTGTTTTTTGTGCTGTTTTTCATCATGATTTCTTAGTATTTGGCTTTCTCGTTCATAATAGTATGGTGTATTTTCAATTGTATGAAATATTATGAGATTGTTTTCCCAAGAACAGAAAACTTAAAGGAAATATACTTTTTTAATGTCAGTTGGTCTTTCAGGTATGCCATATTCTTGTCTTATCTTTCCAGAAACTGAAACTGGTGGAGATGATGAAGGTGGTGAACCAGGAGAAACACAGGAAACTGAAGGAGAAGATGATCCAGAGGGTGAAGGAACACCGTAACGAGCGCAAGAAGGACGAGTTAAGGCAGCTGAAGCGACAGAAGGAGCTCAAGAAGAGGATATGCAAGGTCCTTGGCAAGATGAAGAAGAAGCCAACACCCTAGATGATTCGACACTCATGTGCGTCCTGTATTGTACATAAAGTGAAACAAAATGTGAGATCCCTCATTTTTTACTGCCTTCTTTCATCATTTCTCAACATTGCAGGGTTGTTTAGTTTCACGAGGCAGAAACATGTATAAATTAGAACGAGGGTTTTTAATATTTTTTTGGCACAAATGCCTTAAAGCTACCTTGTGCGGCTCCCAACAGAACATGTCCTGCACCTTTGCGACGCAACAACACTTAGTTTGACACACTCTTGTTTGTATCGAAGTAGTGAACCAATGATGTGTGCAGTACCTTTTAAAAAATATACATAAGCTTCGACTCATTTTACTTTTTCTGTGCGGAACATGGAGGGTCAAGAGTGCCAAAGTGCTCAAGGGTGCATATTGCAGTATGTTAAATCTTGAGGAAACGAATGGGAGTTCTCGGTTTCAAATCCCAAGGGTGGTTCACCCTTTGGGATTCTGCTCTGCAGCACTTTTTACAGCGAAGCTGTTATATGCTAGGGTCTGGGAAAAAATGCATCCTCTCATGTCGACAGAGAACTCCACATTGGTCGTGGCAAGTATGAATAAATAAAAATGAAAAGAGGGGTCAAGTATGAATAAATAAAAACAAAAAGGGGGCAACTAGCATGAGTCAGCCTTCCTTGGCATTATCAGGTAGTGAGGTCCTGATCCCTTTTTATCATCTCTAGGCATCGTCTTCGAGGTCGTCCTAGAAGTTGTCCGAGAGGTTGTCCTCGAAGTCATCCTTGAGGCCGTCGGAGAGGTCATCCTCTAGGCGTCGTCCTTGAAGTCGTCCTAGAAATCGTCCTCAAGGTCATCCTATAAGTCGCATGAGAGGTCCTAGAGGACGACATCTAGGACAACCTCGAGGATGGTCCTAGAGGTCGTCTTCTAGGCATCGTCCTAGACGTAAAGGTAACAGCTTCGCTGGTCCTCCTATCTTCATGTGAAGTGGAAGGGCTCTACAATTTAATTTTTTTCTCTTTCCAATGTGTAGCATTTTGTGTTCTTCCGTCTGCTGTCATTTTTGGAAAAGGACTAGCTGTCGTATCCAAGCAGGCACCAGCCCGAAAAGGAACAGCTCTTAATTTGAAATTGGAAATGACTGTTCATTCATATCGCTCTCACCTAGGCATTTCTGAATCCGTTGATTTTAGTCTGAAGCATTAGTTTGAAACGATCATGCCTTATGGCACATGAAGGAGGGAAAGGAAGGTGTGATGTGTTGGAATGCTGTCGGGGGAGTGTATGCAGGATGCCTGGAAAAATTTAGGTCAAGTAAACTCGAAAAACAAACTGATCAGGAAACAGTAAAGCTTAAAGCATGAAATGCTTGTTAAAGGCCGACGTACAACCTCAGTTTTCTGCAGGGAAGATAATCCTAGCTCTTAGTGCCCCCGTCTCCAAAGCTGCGAGGAGAGCCAAGTTGGGGCAAGCTAAAAAGTGGAGAGGATATAGGAAAGGAGGAGGCGGGAAAAAGTGAAAAGCACGAAGTGTACGTCGGCCTTTAAAGGGACACTGACAGAGTATTTATGCTCGCCGAGGTTTTTAGTTGTACGTGACTTATGAGAGCCCAACTAAAGAACAGATTTTGCTGCTCGAAATTCGGTTTCTTTCCGCCCGAAAACCGCCGATCGAGAACTGGCCAGTTTGAGTCGCGCTCACTCTCTTTTCCGTGGTCACGGGCCGTTTTCTATGGTTTAGGCACAACCACTAAATTTAATCAAAGCCGTAGGTTATCGAAGGCATACACACAATATTAAGAATAGAAAAGAAATATGATCCCCATTTTTCGTGGCTTCTGAAAAGCTCCAAATGTGCTGTTCGGGGGCAAAAAAGTGTCACAGCCACGTGACTTCCGCCACCTCTCTCCGCCTCTATGTTTCTGCTTCCTCCCCAGTCCAGTTTCGGTTTCGAGCAGTTGCATTTTTTTTTTTTACTTTATTAAAAATATACGCGACGCTGTAGCAAAATATTGATTGGGTAGTCTTCTGACACCATAATAAATGGCCTGGCAATATATATATATATATATATTTTTTTTTTTTTGGGGGGGGGGGGTGTCAGTGTCCCTTTAATGCTACCCCCAATCCCAAAATTTCGTCCGTCCGTCTGTCCACGCATTCCCCACTAAATTTAGCGGGGAAATTGATATCACGAGACCTATGCACGAATTCAGTTTCTCAGCTAAGTTTAGTGGGAAAATTGATGTCACGTGACCTGACGTCGCGGGACATACAGATCAATTCAGTTTCCCGCTAAATTTAGGAAAATTCACGTCTTGTGGCCGAAACATCAATCTAGTTTCCCCGCTAAATTTTGCGGGGAAATTCATGTATAATAGAACTTTAAAAATAAAGGTCGCAACTTTTTTTTTATGCATAAGGCTTAGTTCAATAGACCTTTCGCTAAACTACCCAAGCATCAAGGGGCACGTAGGTACAGGCGCTGCACGCACTTGTCTTCTCTGTACAAAATATTTGAAGTAAATAGACAGAATAAAGCGTTTGTAGAACGCATGTGCGAAGTGCCATTTGTTTTCACTGTTTGCTTTCGTACAGTTACTGCTGCAGACGCCAGCACGCGCAGCGCGTGTGCCTACGTTTCTGACATTCTCTTTGATGTTCGCGTAATTCTGCAAAAGGTATATTAGTTGTAGTGTGGTGCCTAGCTGTAGACTGTAGTCGCCATGTATTTATACAAGGAGGGATTCTTAGGAATCTGGATTATTTATGTTTTAATGGCGAAAGCATTACTGTCCCATGGAGCGAGCCGACGTCATCAGCTTTGAAGCCGCGCCAAACGGCACCTTATATCCTTTTTCCAAGTGAAGCCAGCTCCCAGCTATAAAACCACGCGAAAAGCCTAGCCAAACTCTACTTCGCACCCAAAGGAGCGGAGTAAAGCTGATGGATTTCGGCTTTGGTCCCATTGGCTGGCGCGCGTCGGCGAGGATCCCATTGGACGCTGCACGCCAGTTTCAACGACCGCCACCTTATGGCGCTGCGTGTCCGCGAGCCAGCGGCTGCCACCGCTCCACGCCCAAGGTCAGCGCGCAGAGGACAGCGCTAGCAGCGCGCTAGGCTCGACCGTCGACGCAAGTACGTCGCAGACGAAGGAAGGGAGCGGAAGAGCGGCGTGCATGCTTTCGCATTCACAACTCGAAAGTGCTTGGTGTACCTCGAACCTTTTTCAGTAGCGCTCTGAGAATGATATATATATGAAGCGTTGACCAGGGGGGCTATGTTGCACGTTTTGGACTCCCAGGAGACTAGGGAGAAGGAAGTAACGTAGGTGTGAATGAACGTATCTTTGTTTTCTTCTGCAGATACCGTCATCAGCGACTCCACCAATCAACATTCAAAGAGCGTTGCTGACGTCACTTCCTTCTCCCTAGTCTCCTGGGAGTCCAAAACGTGCAACATAGCCCCCCAGATGTTATCTGCTGGAAAACCAATTCGCTCAAATTTACCTATCAACTTTTCTTCCTAAAAATATTCGTCTTAGGTAGCACATTCCAATCGGAGATTTGTTTCCCGTCGCAAAACTAAGCCATAACAAATGTTGAACAAAAAATTGACCGCATCTCCACGTGGTGAATGATGTTGCTTGGGGCGAAGCTCTGGTGGTGCTTGTCTGCGTAGACGCCGAACCGCAGCATGCCGAGCCTTTTCATTCATGTCAGTAGGAGAATGTGTGGTTTTCTTCTTTTTCTTTTTTTTAAGAAGACAGATGGGATGGCATCTCAGAACCCCCTACTCTTTTTCTCTTTTTCTTTTTTCATAATTTTTTTCATCTTTTTTTTTCTTTTTGCGCTACACGAGCACGTGAACTCACGAGAAGGAGCACGAGCACCCGACGGACATACGGACATGGCTAGCCTAAAGGAGCTTCGCCCCTAATAAGGTAGTGCTGTGAAAAAGTAAATTTTTTTCTTCTTTTTCTTTTTTCATATTTTTTTTCAACTTTTTTTTTTGTTTTTTTTTTGCCCTACACGAGCACGTGAGCATGTGCTCACGTGCTCGTGAACACGTGATCTCACGAGCAGAAGCACGAGCACCCGACGCCGGCCTTGGCTAATTGGAGCGGTGAAGGGCTCGAGACACCGAAGCTAAGACGCACGAGAGCTACAAAAGCTATGTCTCCATGAAACGTGGGGCGGTGCGGGAGCGGGCGTAGTGAGCCATCGCGAGCCGATTCTGGCAGCGGCACGATATCAACGATATCTCCGGGTCACGTGGTCGTAGCAAAGATGCTTCGCACTGAAGTAGCTTCGAACACGCTCCGGAGCATTCGGCGTTCTTTCTTGCCTCTAGACAGCCTATATATACGGAACTAAACAGAGTGGAGCAGCATATTTTTATTTCTAAAATATAGCAACTGCCGTGGCGTATTTAATTTCTGTCACGTTCCTCCGGATGCCCCTTCCTCGCACGTTGGTTTCTCCAAAGGGCTTCAATGCAATGCGTAAAAGCTTTACGCTCCTTCGTTGCAATCGCTGCAATAGTTGCCACTGTCTTCACTCACGCTCACGGTACTAATTGGAGTTTTTTTTTTTTAGAAAATGACTCACATATTTGCAAACTTTTCGTAGTGATTCTTTCTTAAACTGTTTTAACACTCTTCCTCTTTTGGATGTATTGCTGAGTTTACAATAATTACAAATAGCTTTTTTGTAGCTTTTTGAAGATATCAATGGTATTAGAATATCTCAAATAGGTAGCATAAAAGCTTGCGATACTTTATCGATTTTTGTCGAATTGCTATTGAATTATCGATTTTTGACAATTTGTAGCAAATATTTTGTTAGATTACGTTTTAACTAAAGCTACCTAAAACGAACACTGAACGAATGCCTGCCATGCTAGGCAATGAAAAAAGAAAATACAAGAGGCAACAATTTTTGTGATGAATGTATTTCTACAACGCTTTTATAATCCTAACGTTATTATTTTTTTATAGTTCTCTACAATCTTTTGTTGCGAAAAGAATAGAAACAAATTGGCTTTAAAAAAAAATTGATTCTGAACTTACAAGATTTTCGAAACACAGTGCTTATTCAAATGATCATAACGCCCCCCCCCCTCTTTCTCTCTCTCTCTCTCTCTCTTTGAGATACAATATTTACTTTATAATAAAGAAAAAGAGCTCATTTCAAGCTTTTCAAAGATATTCACATTGATAGAAAACCTGAACTGGGTCACACTGTACACTTTGCCAAACCTTGCCAAAAATCGCCAAGAGAACAGTTTCTCTTTTTAAAAGAAACATTAAAAGAAATCATTAAACATTCAAAGTTATTGAGCATAATAATCCTCTTTTTTTTTTTGTTGTTGTCTCAAAGGAGTTCGAACCATGGTGGTTCGAACGCGGTTACTTATGCAGGAAAGAAAGGGAAGGTCAAACATGGGATCCCTGACAGGCAGGAAATTAGTTTGCGTTCCGCCTCTGCCGCTTGAATGGTCCAAAACTCCAAAACCTAAACCGTGCCGAACTTGCCGGTTGCGCCGTCTTTCTTTTCAGAAATACCCCCAACACATATATGTAGGGTGTGTTCAGATAAGATCATGCACGCGTGTTCAGTTGACATTTTTGTTTTTCTTCGTATTTTTATATGTTACTCCCCAATGTGTGGAGGGAACGGAATCACAAAAGGTTTTGCGAGAAAAATTTTATTTCTCGAGAAAAAAAAAAAAAAAAGACTACATCAAGGCGGCAAACCCGTTTTGGCGCTTTGTTATTTCTGCCAAATTTGACGGCACGTAATAGACAAAATAAAAACAATATAAAACTCAAAACTTGTGCTCAAATAGTAGTCTATAATGGCAATACATAAAATAATTTATGTAGTTTTGGAAAATATATATCGCGCGTAAAAAATGCACAAACATGACTACTTTGACGTGGCATTTTACACTATGTCTTATCATTAAAAACATGTTGCATTATTTTGTCTCTGTCAGAAATACAACACTTCGAAGTGCATGAATTTGGGTACTTTGACATTTTTAACTAATATTAGCTCGCTGTTGTCTCGTAAGATTTTTAAGCTTTACTATTTATTTTTTACTCACATATTCTTCTCAAAAGGCTCTATCACAGATGTATATTTTATTGTTCTCGTTTATAACTGAAAATATTTACAGCGCTTCAAACCTGTCTCAGCGTAAAATGCTGTGCAAACTGAGCGTGCAGCTAAAAAACCAAAACCAAGCTGATTTTTTTTTTTTTTTTTTACGTTTAGGTAAAGTATATTGCACCACATTGCCGTGCTTTTCATTAAAATGTTTGTTGCTTTATTTTGTCCCGGTCAAAAACACAGAGCTTCGAATTGTACTATGTATACCCTCCAGATGAACAATTTTGTCGCTAGCTGCCGCGGCCTCAATTACTCCTACGTTCTATAAAAGAAATATAATAATTTTATACTTTGTTTAGTTTGTGGCCAAGTTCAAGTTTGAGATATATGACTCTACGTATAAACACATTTATTAAGTGGTAGTTCAAAGCTTCAACTGCATCCTCGGCGTGACGAGCCCGCCCCTCGTGCTTATTTCGAATGTCGTTGCTCGGTATATGCGTGAACTGAAACACAACTCCCCACGAAGAAACGAACGCAACTTCTCGGTTTGCGCCCTCGGGGTAGGTTACCGAACGCAACACCTCAGCGCTGTGAGCATGCAGCACGCGGACATTTTCCTTGGCCTCGCTCGAGACTGGCTTTCGCCGCTCGTTACAAGACAACGCGGGTTTAAAGCTAAGCAAAGTGCGTAACCCCTCGTTGAACTTTCGCCAGGTTGAAAGAGCGAGTCCCGCGTGAATGGACGACTGGAGCAAGGTATCATAGAGTCACGAGGTCTGAAATGCGTGCATGCGTAACCCGAAATGCAAACGAGCGTGACGAGCACAGCTCAGAGGGACTTGTCGCTTTTACTTGCTGTTCACGCGGGTAATAGAGAATGATTTCGGCGGCAAAACTAAAGCCGTAGATCCTAAAAGCGCCGTGTCTGGCGTTTTGGAACCAAGCCCCTAAAGGCTTAACGTGTGGCGCTGGTCACCGGATGACGCTGTCGGCAGCGACGCCCAGCGCCGACAGAACTTTATCTGGCGGCGGCTAAGGGCGCACTGCCCTGCATAAATATTATTCTTTTAGCGCGTCTGTCTGGTCTATAGTCCGTTGCAACCTAAGAACGAAGGGAGAGGCCTTACACCTTGGCTAAAGTAAAAATAAAAAAAAACAAAGCTTGTAGAATTGTGTGCAATGTGACTCTTGGTTGTGTTTGAAGTCCTGCCTTCCTTGGGCTTATTGAAAGAGAGATAGAGAATGTTTATTGAGGTAAGACGTTCAGCGTTCATTGCAGACGTAACTTTAGCCACTGCGTAAAAAAAGACACGGTGTTGAGTTCTTCAATTTTGAACGCCACCATCCACAAGCCCCGTTTCGTTGCATTGTCGCACAACGTTCATCAGCTATGGCAGCGACTTTCAGCGTCGGCAGAGTTTTTTGTGCTGACTACCTCAGTAAACACAGACAGAGGAATTTCTGCAGCGTGCAAGATCTTGGTGTCAATCTCCTGAAGCAGAGTTTGCCCCAGGAGACATCTGCAGAAGTGAAGGAACCTCTGCCAGAACTGTTTCCTGCACTTCAACCGTGAAATACAGCGTGTGTGCAAGAAACCTCTGACAGTGTGGAGGACGCGTTTATCCCAGGTATTGAGGCCGTCGAGAAGCTGAAGCGTTGCCTACTGCCAACAGAAGTGTCACCACTGAAGCCACCAAGTCAAGTGAAAAGCCGTTGCAGAGAATTCTACAAAAAAAGAAAACAAGCCGAAATAGAAGATGCCATAATCACCGATGTTCGCACGGGGATTCGAACGGCAAATGGACCATCCGACGTCCCAGGACCATCGCGAGGGGACTGCAGCAGGTACAGAGAGTGGACGCAGAACTTTTGGCTCGCATACGCTGCATGTGCTTCCCACCAAGAACGCTGCCGGCTACTGACGTTCCTTCCCCCATCTCTCACGAGGAAAGAGATCGAAAGTATTGTACCGGAGGCAACTCGGTACATCATCGACAAATGTCGGAGACGGAGAGATAACCATGGTGTGTGGTCGATACCGGATCCTTACTCAATATGCAAGGTGAGCGAAGAAGAGTTGTCTCTAGCTCTTGATATTTATACTAAGAGTAAGGGCGAACTGGGCTGCTCTGGACAAAGCCCCAACCAGAAAGACGTCGTTTCTGTGTTGGTCAGTGACAAAAAAACAGTACATGCCCAAGCGTTTGTTGGGACGCAGCGTGGGAGAAGTAATCACATAGGCGTCCCATACCATAGCCTCCTCTATCCATACTCAACTAACCTTATTTTTATCTGTTGCTCCTCTCTCCCGAGTTCACTCCCTTTCCCAGTCGTCCTTTCTTTTCCCGAGCTGCGGGGGAAGGGAAGCTCTCGGGTGTGGGAGAGAAGGGAAGTCTGGTTCGCCGTTTAGTTCGCCCCGCTCGGGCCGCGTTCGGACGTGGTTTGGGGCCACTACACGTTTCATGACAAGGTCAATTTGCGAGGCGTTTCGTCTGCTTAAAAGTGCACACACAGAAACTACGATTGGCCTCACTAAAAGTTTCACTCCTTGCGACACCGGTGGGTCAAGTGTACACCCCAGAAGGAAGTTTGCGTATGTATATATTGCGCAAATTTCAAGTTTTACGTTGCAGCTCTTGAAAGCATAACCAGCAAGAACGTAAACATCTCTGACCTGGAATCCATGTACATTTGTAGTCTGCCAACCAATGAATGCCGACGGGGAACCGTGTGAGATGCCCAAAGGGTCGCCATTTTACGCTTGAACGACTTGACATTTCAGAAGAAGCAGAGGTTCTGGTAGAGGCGTGGGAATATGGCAATCTGATTAAGTAAACGTTGAATTCAGTGGCATTTATAGAGGAACTTCAGACAGTCATAGGTAGGCGATCTTTCATAATCATATCAGGCAAATTCAAGAAAAAGCTATATACATGGAAAAGCGGTGCGAAGAAAAGGAAGCCTCGCGCTACATTTCGATTTCGCGGAGAATAGGACCGTCGTGCTGCCCGATGAAGTCCAGGCATACCACTGGCACAAAAAGCAAGTTTCAGTGTTTACATGCGTTGCAAGTTGCTACCACTCGAAAATCGACGCGCAGCTTCGCCGTCATCAGCGACGATGTCTGTCACGACTCTGCCGTACGCCTGCTTTGCATTCAGGG
Source organism: Ixodes persulcatus (assembly GCA_013358835.2). Lineage (NCBI taxonomy): Eukaryota > Metazoa > Arthropoda > Arachnida > Ixodida > Ixodidae > Ixodes > Ixodes persulcatus. The sequence continues at coordinate 707,571 of JABSTQ010011378.1, forward strand.
AAGTCACAGATTGGCTCGATGACAGCGCTCCTGTTCACTCGCAAGTGACTTGTGTCAGCGATGGAGCAGCGAGCCATTTTAAAAACAAATATTAACTGCGCGAGTTCAGGAAACCGAAAGATCCTCTAGCCAGATGGCTGTTTTCTGCGACAGGACACGGCAAAAAGGCGTGCGATGGTGTTGGAGGACTTGTAAAACATCAGGCCACTCTACACAACCTGCGACAGCCAGCAAGCATGGCGATACAAAACGCCCAAGACATGTCAAGTGTATTGACTCAGCGGCTTCAAGGAGTCAAGCTGATTTACTTAGAAGCAGGCCAACTAATGGAGTTCCGAAACCGGAAAAAGGAAGAATGGAAGAACGTGCGACCCGTCGCTGGAATGCAAAAGTGGCATGTATGGCAAAGTCGTGCAGTGGGGCTGATCTTGGAACTGACTGTCTCTCGCACCACAGACAGCGCAACGACGACCATCTTTTTATAGTTCCCATCACATAGTGTAAACGTAACTTCCGTTTTTTGTTTTGTTCTTTTTTTCTTTTTTAGCGGAAGTGAAGTGGTAATTGTATGACCTAACCGAAGTATTATGTCAGGCACCTACCTCGACGGCGCCGACCGAGGTTTTGTGTTCGTAATTTGTGTTTCAATTAAAATTGACATGTACTGCAAGGTTGCACAACAGGACTGAACTTGAAACTGACTTTTCCTGGGACCGTACAGCACCCAATACAGCGGCATTTCTTTATAACTACTGCTTGAGCATGCTGAGTGCCGACCGCGTTTAGTATTGTGCATTTCTTAGAGAGTGAAGTATTATTTTTTGGCCCAAGTGAGACCGAGTCGTATCAAATGAAGAAGCTCATGCAGCCGTTTAAAGTTGGGGAAGACGTGGGCCTATTCTTAGTTAACTTTGAGAGGACATGTGAGAAGTTGAGCTTCGCCCAGAACGTGGCCGCAACGGCTTTTGACTCTGTTGCCCTGTGAGGCTGCAGAGGTTGTCGCGCGCCTTAGTGCTGGAGACGCGGACGACTACGACAAGGTGAAGTCCAGCCTTTTGAAGCGGTACCGCCTTTCTGCCGAGGCGTTCCGTCAAAGGTTTAGAAAACGCATCCAAAAAGAGCAGCGAGGGCTACTCGGAATTCGCGTACGGGCTTAAAACCAACCTGATAGAATGGTTTGAAGAGCGAGGAAGTGTACGAAAGCCGAGACAAGGTAGTCGAGTGTGTGTGCCTCGAACAGTTCTTTCGTAGCATTCCGCAGTCAGTCAAGCTCTGGGTGCAGGACAGGGTGGGAGTCGACTCTGTCGAAAGGGCCGCTGAGCTAGCCGAAGAGTACGCAACGCGTAGAAAGCTGAGCGGAGAGGAAGCGAATCCGGCCGAAGCGATCAGCGCAAGACCTTCCGACAGGGTAACGGCTCGCGAGAAAACGGGCCCGAGAAGCCCGAAGCAGGACAAAAGGTCCCAGAAAAGAGCGCAGAACACTCGAACGGAGACGAGGCGCGGAAAAGCCCAACAGGGCAGTTCGAGGCAAGGAAGCCGTTCCTGTGCTACAACTGTCAGGAGCCGGGACACACAGCGGCCAGATGTAAGAAACCGCGGGTTGTGTTCTCGTACGTGAACGTTAGTGACAAGGACCTGAAGCTTCTTCGTCCCTATCTTCACGAGCTCCATGTAAACGGAAAGCCGTGCAGGGGGCTTCGGGACAGTGCAGCGACGATGGACGTTGTCCATCCGTCGTATGTAACGCCATCCGATTTTACGGGAAAGGTAGTTTGGATCAAGCAGCTGCTTGAAAAGCACAGTGTCTGTCTGCCTATGGCGACAGTAAGGATAACTGGCCCGTTCGGAGAGCTAGTGACAGAGGCGGCTGTCTCGCAGACAGTCCCGTTGGAGTATCCTTATTTGTTTTCTAACGGTCAGATTTCCTGCTGCGCGAAAGGGGTCAACAACTGGGAGAAGGGCTAGTTCAGTCGTGTACGAGGTCCAAATCGCGTCAGGTCGCCCCTTTGTTGACAAGTGATCCAGAGCCAGAGGCAGCTGACGGGGAGCAAGCACTCCCAGAGTTGGAGGCAGAAAACCGGGATGAGAGGGACCAGGTTGTAGAACAGCCTGACCTCGTAGCACTAGAAAGCGTACGCCGTCCCAACGCGCCGGCGAAAAAGGCGGAGGAAGAGGGTATCAGTGAAAGATCTCTCGTAGCTCCGGCGTCGCGTAACTTTGGTCCTCTGCTACGAGTAGACAGAGTGTCTTTGACAGTCGAGCAGAAGAGCGACCCTAGTGTGTCAGGGTTTCGCTGTACGGCTCAGGAGATTGCTAGGACCAATGTGACGGGGAATGAAAGAGGCGGATTGTTTTATCGGCGCTATAAGGACCGCATTTTCACGTCTAGAGATCACGTGAAAATCGATCACTATGACTTCAGGGTAAGAAAAAGGAAAGGCAAATTTAACGGCAATGCCGATGGGTTGAGCAGATTTTTCTGACATCACGAAAAATAGTAGGGATGATCTCAGAGGTCTTCATCATCCACGGGAATGAGGATCTAAGTGGGGGCACTTCGTTGAAACCCCAAAAGGACCTCACAAATTGCGAAAAGTTTTTGTCTTTTGTCTTTTGTTCTTAGTGACCTTGTTGGAAAAATGAGTTTTTTTGGCGACAGGGGGTCTCGATACCCGGAATTGTACCAAATTTTGGTAATCCGTAATCCAGTCTGGCGGGTCTTTGGCGAATTCCGAGCGTTTGACTGCGGTGTGGCGTGGTGTTGTGGGGGACGTTTCCGCTGATGCCTCCGTTGTGAGAGGTTTGGGAGTTTGTTTGGTGCTTGCAGCGTCTTCTCAAGGCCTACTCCAAGCCCACCTCTTCAGGCCAGCGATTGTACCACCGGCCATTCGAGGTTTCCCTGGCCCCGGAGGGGCTGTTAAGAATGGAACCTTCGGCAACCTTCTTCCGAGTTTCAACGCTGCGTAAACGAGTCCCGACGTGTTCAGGACTGACGCCCACCTGTCGAAGGCTGCCCAAAACGTGTCTCAACGCGTCCGTGACGTCAACGGGACGTGTGTGTGTGTGCGTGTGGGTTCGTGCGCTCCGGAAGGGGAGAGAGGCCTGGCCTAACTGCGGAGAACCTTGGCTATGACTCATTTCTGACTACGTCGCGACGGACCCAGCTGCAAAGCACGTGGCTGTCGCACCTGCTGCCCTGGCGGAGAGAGAGGGAGAAAACGGACCCCTATATAAGGCGGGGCGTGAGAGCTCCATTTGTTCTCTTGGATTTGACGACTGTATCGCTACCATGTAATTAAACCGTTCGTTACGTTACCAATTCTCCCACCTCCACTGGACCCCTGGGTTCTTCACTTCGGGGAATGGTCGTCGTCACGAGCCAGGAAGCTCCCGGACGTGCGGCCTAAGCCCCGCCTCGAACACCACCAAGTCAAGTGAAAGGCCGTTGCAGAGAATTCTACAAAAAAAAGAAAACAAGCCGAAATAGAAGATGCCATAATCACCGATGTTCGCACGGGGATTCGAACGGCAAATGGACCATCCGACGTCCCAGGACCATCGCGAGGGGACTGCAGCAGGTACAGAGAGTGGACGCAGAACTTTTGGCTCGCATACGCTGCATGTGCTTCCCACCAAGAACGCTGCCGGCTACTGACGTTCCTTCCCCCATCTCTCACGAGGAAAGAGATCGAAAGTATTGTACCGGAGGCAACTCGGTACATCATCGACAAATGTCGGAGACGGAGAGATAACCATGGTGTGTGGTCGATACCGGATCCTTACTCAATATGCAAGGTGAGCGAAGAAGAGTTGTCTCTAGCTCTTGATATTTATACTAAGGGCGAACTGGGCTGCTCTGGACAAAGCCCCAACCAGAAAGACGTCGTTTCTGTGTTGGTCAGTGACAAAAAAAACAGTACATGCCCAAGCGTTTGTTGGGACGCAGCGTGGGAGAAGTAATCACATAGGCGTCCCATACCATAGCCTCCTCTATCCATACTCAACTAACCTTATTTTTATCTGTTGCTCCTCTCTCCCGAGTTCACTCCCTTTCCCAGTCGTCCTTTCTTTTCCCGAGCTGCGGGGGAAGGGAAGCTCTCGGGTGTGGGAGAGAAGTGAAGTCCGGTTCGCCGTTTAGTTCGCCCCGCTCGGGCCGCGTTCGGACGTGGTTTGGGGCCACTACACGTTTCATGACAAGGTCAATTTGCGAGGCGTTTCGTCTGCTTAAAAGTGCACACCCAGAAACTACGATTGGCCTCACTAAAAGTTTCACTCCTTGCGACACCGGTGGGTCAAGTGTACACCCCAGAAGGAAGTTTGCGTATGTATATATTGCGCAAATTTCAAGTTTTACATTGCAGCTCTTGAAAGCATAACCAGCAAGAACGTAAACATCTCTGACCTGGAATCCATGTACATTTGTAGTCTGCCAACCAATGAATGCCGACGGGGAACCGTGTGAGATGCCCAAAGGGTCGCCATTTTACGCTTGAACGACTTGACATTTCAGAAGAAGCAGAGGTTCTGGTAGAGGCGTGGGAATATGGCAATCTGATTAAGTAAACGTTGAATTCAGTGGCATTTATAGAAGAACTTCAGACAGTCATAGGTAGGCGATCTCTCATAATCATATCAGGCAAATTCAAGAAAAAGCTATATACATGGAAAAGCGGTGCGAAGAAAAGGAAGCCTCGCGCTACATTTCGATTTCGCGGAGAATAGGACCGTCGTGCTGCCCGATGAAGTCCAGGCATACCACTGGCACAAAAAGCAAGTTTCAGTGTTTACATGCGTTGCAAGTTGCTACCACTCGAAAATCGACACGCAGCTTCGCCGTCATCAGCGACGATGTCTGTCACGACTCTGCCGTACGCCTGCTTTGCATTCAGGGAAGTCACAGATTTGCTCGATGACAGCGCTCCTGTTCACTCGCAAGTGACTTGTGTCAGCGATGGAGCAGCGAGCCATTTTAAAAACAAATATTAACTGCGCGAGTTCAGGAAACCGAAAGATCCTCTAGCCAGATGGCTGTTTTCTGCGACAGGACACGGCAAAAAGGCGTGCGATGGTGTTGGAGGACTTGTAAAACATCAGGCCACTCTACACAACCTGCGACAGCCAGCAAGCATGGCGATACAAAACGCCCAAGACATGTCAAGTGTATTGACTCAGCGGCTTCAAGGAGTCAAGCGGATTTACTTAGAAGCAGGCCAACTAATGGAGTTCCGAAACCGGAAAAAGGAAGAATGGAAGAACGTGCGACCCGTCGCTGGAATGCAAAAGTGGCATGTATGGCAAAGTCGTGCAGTGGGGCTGATCTTGGAACTGACTGTCTCTCGCACCACAGACAGCGCAACGACGACCATCTTTTTATAGTGCCCATCACATAGTGTAAACGTAACTTCCGTTTTTTTTTGTTCTTTTTTTCTTTTTTAGCGGAAGTGAAGTGGTAATTGTATGACCTAACCGAAGTATTATGTCAGGCACCTACCTCGACGGCGCCGACCGAGGTTTTGTGTTCGTAATTTGTGTTTCAATTAAAATTGACATGTACTGCAAGGTTGCACAACAGGACTGAACTTGAAACTGACTTTTCCTGGGACCGTACAGCACCCAATACAGCGGCATTTCTTTATAACTACTGCTTGAGCATGCTGAGTGCCGACCGCGTTTAGTATTGTGCATTTCTTAGAGAGTGAAGTATTATTTTTTGGCCCCAATAAGGTGTGTTTGGTTTTTAGCTCGAAAGCGCAAGCCGGGATGTTTTGTTTCTTTGTTTCTGGGAAGTTGTGTTTCAGGTCACGCGTATATCGAGCAGCGACATTTGAAATAGGCATGTGGGTCGGGCTCGTCACAGGACGGATGCAGTTGAAGCTTTGAACTATTGCTTAATAGATGTGTTCATAGAGGCCATATATATCAAACTTGAACTTGGTCACAAATGAAACAAAATATAAAATTATGATGTTTCTTTTACAGAACGTAGGAATAATTGAGGCCGCGGCAGCTAGCAACAAAATTGTTGATCTGGAGGGTATACGTACAATTCGAAGCTCTGCGTTTTTGACCGGGACAAAATAAAGCGACACACATTTTAATGAAAAGCACCGGCAGTGTGGTGAAGTATACTTTACCTAAATAAAAAAAAAGGAAAAATATCAGCTTGTTTTTTTTTGTTTTTTTTTTAGCTGCACGTTGAATTTACAGAACATTTTACACTGAGACATGTTTGAAGCGCTGTAAATATTTCGGTTATAATTGAGAACATCAAAATATACATATATGGTAGATCCTTTAGAGAGGAATATATGAGTAAAAATAAATAGTAAAACTTGAAAATCTTACGAGATAACATGCGGACCAATATTAGTTAAACATGTCAGAGCAGCCAAATTACTGCACTTCGAAGTGTTGTATTTCTGACAGAGACAAAATAATGCAACATGTTTTTAATGAAAAAACAGGGCGATATAGTGTAAAATTCTTCACCAAAAGTAAAAAAGATTAAAGATGTTTTTTTTTTATTGCACGTTGAAGTTGCGGGACTTCTCGTTTTCAGCTATGTTTAGAGCACTGTAAATATTTTTCTTTATAAGTCAGAGCGGCACATTATATATAGACAATAGACCCTTATCTGAAGAACCTGTGAAAAAAAATGTAAACGATATATCTTAAAAATTCTACGAGATGGGCAAAGCGGGCTTGTTTGTAAACAGTGTGTTGGTTTATAGGGGATTTGTTTTCTAATAGTTTGTATAGATTTCGGATAAAGGAGTGCTTCGGTTCGAAACGTTCATGCGACGATACATTTTACTGGGTGGTCAAGACCTCTGGCCATTTTGTTACCCCAGCGGTCAATATAAGCTGCTACACTCAGTCTGATCTTCTTCTGAGTCCGCGTCCATCCAGAAACTCCTACTTATCTCTCGATATGTCCGAGTTCAAAGAATTGGAACGTAACTTTGCGTTCCATCACTAGTTTGGCACCAAACTTTTTCAGAAACCGGCAAATACGCCATCGAAGGATGAACGACTCTTGCAGCTTATATTGTCCACGATGATACCTTATATGGATTGATGGCAGCTCCGCCATTTTACTGTCCGATGATGCAACGGGCGTATGCCTTGGCGTCTCACAGTGTGTAAGCCCTTCTTTGACTATAGTGTACTTACTGGCATTTTACCGCCAAAAGCCCAATGATTATTTGAAGGTAAAGGGACATCAGAACTAAAGCCGTCCAGTGAAGATCTCGTTCTAATTGTCGAGCTCTTCAACAAAATCTTAACGTGCGTGGCGGCCAAAAGACGATGCTGCCGGGTGAGGGCACTCGACAACCGACTTCGCGCGTGGAGGCTCGTATAAGCGGAATTCAAGATGGCGGACGCACGTGCCTTTGTTTTGCGGCGCTCGCCTTAAGCCCACTGTCAACCCAAGGGAACTTTAATGACTGAACGCATTCTTACAGCGATTCGCTATTGTGGGCTCTTCCCACCACTAGAAATGACGTCTGTTGTTGATGTTGTAGTAGTAGTTGATGTAGCAGTTGTAGTATAGTTGTTGTTGTTGATGTGGTAGTTGTGGTAGTTTCCGTTGTTGATGCTGTAGTTGGCGATGTAGGGCATACGTCGTCGTTGTTGCCAAATCTTTGAAAAAGATCGCCAGCCGCCCACGGGAATCGAACCTGGGTCCGCTGCGTTTCAAGCAGAGGCGTCACCACTAAACTACGCCACGGCTTTTTTTTTTTTTTTTTTTTTTTTTTACATATACTCTACGTAACATTACTAAAGAGATGCTGAACGAGCATTTCAGTGTTCAGAATAAGTGGCGCACGATCTTTCCACGAGCCAGCAGCCGCCGGTGTGCGCGAGCGCACGCAACGAAAGGAAAATAATTAAAGACAGGCTTTTCCTCTCCACAGTGGGGTCGAGTGTAAAGGGGTAGGCGATTAATCGGTCTAACAAGCACCCAGCTTTCACTTGTGGAGATAAAAAGCATGTCTATCGGGAGTATTCACTGGCGGCCATAGCTGTGTACGCGAATGCTGAGTGCGTGCTGATGGCGAGCTTCCACAGTTCTTTTGCAACGTGCATCCCGCACCATCAAGAGTGCCGGTCTTAGCAGCCTATTGATGTGAGCTCGTTCTGAGCATGCGCTCTAAACAGTACCCACAAATATGGCGTCCATTGAATGCTCCCTATTCTCCTTTTGCCCGGAGCCCATACATTTCACTGTCAGCTTAAAGGGGTTATGCAACAATTTTTTTACTTTGCGCAAATACCGCTTAGAACGGATCCCTGACGTTAATGACCTATGAAATACGCCTTCGTTTTTCACCCGACGCATTAGAAGTCCCAGAAAAAAATTAAAAAACAACGAGCAGCGTTCACGCCCTCAACTCGCAGCCAGAACAAGCGGCCACGTGATCTGGAGCCGATTATATGCCGCCAATGTTGATCATAGCCACGCGCTGGGGTTGGCAAAGCACAGGACACGCGCTGAGTTCCAGACATTGTTATGGCTCGGCTATTGTCGTTGTTGCAGCGATTGGACACGGGCCACTACTCGAATGCTTCTCGAGCTATCAATTATCACGAGCCTAAATCGAGTGCCCACGCAATGCTCGGGTCCAATCTATGAACCGCATTCAAATATCGTCATACGGGTGTACTGCGATCCCCGCGTTACGTCATCGAATTTTGCAAGGGAGAGATTGAATGAAAATGATCGCTTTTGTCCTTGCAATTACACCGCAACAAAGGAGTTTCTTGGCCAGTGGCATTGCATGCGAGTATCCTTGAGTCCCACTAGTGCCAGTAAGCTCGTGTAAAGTGAAAAACATTCCAATTGAATATCGTTGCACAGCTCCTTTAAGCGTCAATAGAGAACTACGTCAATTTCGTTGCGTGTGCTCGCGCACATCGGCGGAAAGATCGTGCGCCACTTATTATGAACACTAAAATGTTTGGTTCAGTATCCCTTTAAACTTAGGGGTTTTGTGTACGCAGTACCATAGCCTCGTCTATACTCACAAAGCCTGGCAGTTCGACGACGGAGCTATAGAGTGCCCGGTCGCAGATTTGGAGGGCGAGGATCTGGTAGCACATCATTTCTCGGGGAACCTGGTCGTCAGCGGACAGCTTTTGCAGCGGCGAGGACCCGAAACGTGGTTTTCCAACCCGACGAGAAAAGAAGCGGTGGCGCGAAGAACGCGAGGAGCACAAGCGGACATTCCATCGCTGGCGAGAAGTGTGTTTCGGCGCCTCGCCGCAGCGGGGCGCCCGTCACCTGGCTCTCCTCTCATCCGTTGTCTGCCGCTCTACCTTTTCAATTTCGGCGGCCTCGTCTCGTGGCGATCTGCTGGGCTTTGTCAGTATTAGCGGCGAGATGTTTCGGTGGCGCCCTCGTTTGGTTACTTCTCGTGATGTCATTACCATGTCAACAACAAGTTCAATGGTGTTTGTAATGAGCAGGTGGAAGCCTGAAATCATAGCGCTCTCAAAGCAACAGTGCCAACACCGTCAAAATTGAAGTTCTTACACCCCTCTTATTTCCGACGATGAGACATCCTTTGCTGACGTCATAATCAGCATTCGGCCAATTGTGGTGGGCCGAGCACAGCGACGCCTTCGACCGCTCCCGTCGCCAATAGAGGAAGCTAAGGGGGAAAAAAAAGAAAAAAAAATATAACAAGATGCTGTTGTAGCACTGTCAATGCCAAGAGCTCGTGCCGGGAGACACGCTTTCACCTCCGTCTCTGGAGTCGATCGGCACGAGCGGAGAGCGCGTGCAGAACGCAGGCCATTCGTAGCCGTTCGTTTTCTCTGTCGTCCGCTACAGGTCAGATGTCTCTTCTGTTCCGAACGCTTTTGTTCACAAACGCACTCCACGGTGCGGGAACGCGACGTCGAGGCCCAACGACTTCGCCGTGACATGTTGCCATCTTGTTGCAGTTATCGCTCTGACTGCACTGTGCATTACCACAGGACTACTCGATTTTCCTGCTTGGCAATGCCTAAATTACTTATTTAATAATAGCGTAAATAAATTGAGAACATTTGTTTTAAAACCATACTGTCGGCGGCAGCAACAACAAGTGTTCGGTGTCGCGATGTAAAAGTAATTTCACTTATGGTGTCTGTCTGCCACGTGTCCTTACTAATTATTTCTTCTTTATGCACTACGTGTAAGAGAACAGTATTCTGAAAAGTGCTCCAGCTTTAGAGGGAATCCATGTTTGTAAGGCGAGCAAAAGACTTTCTGGATCATTCTTTAGTCAACTAAACGAATGGCAGAAAGCAGAACTTTCGGGCTCATACGCTCCCTGGGAGTCTACAAGCACTGACCTACTGACCTTTTTATGCGAAAATCGCGTCCTCCTAGTCACTACGAAAAGTTACTCCTCTCTCTATCCAAGTGTTAACCCATGTCCATTTCCATCGAATACCGATCGCGCGTTTCATGAGCCTGCGCAGAGCCGACGGTAAGTTGTAATTACTGGCATTACTTTCTCAATACGATGCCATGCCTTCTTCGATGATTATCCTTATCTGTATTTTTTATTTTTTTATTTGTAGTTTTGAGAAGCTTAAATATACAAGTATCAGCCTGTAACTTCTCTCAATGCGGAGAGCGAGTCGTCTGCTTCTTGCGCAGGAGTTGCGGTGACGTCAGAAGGACACCGAGCTCTGATTGGCTTTGATTGAAAGGATAATGGATAGACCTCGATGCTAGATGGCTTAAAAGGTCTACCCGCTACTATTTTAATCAGCCAATAAGAGCTCAGCGTTCGGACATAATCGCAACCCCTGTGCAAGAAGCAGACGAACTTGCGCTCCGCATAGACCCGTGCGGTACTTCTGAATAAAACCAGGCATTCGTAACAATATGAAGCGATATAAAATTCGAACTGATAAGACTGACAGTCGACGTTGGCTGAGATACCTAGCTTCTTCAGGGCTTCCCCGGGGATTCCCCTCCGTGTTCATCTTCCCCTCATAGAATACTGAATGAACGGAAGAATGCATATGCTCCGAGATAGTGAAGGAGAGGATGAAGAGCGCTTGGGGGCGGCGTCAGAACGCCGAGCGAGCTCTGATTGGAACGATTAGTGGGCAGACCTAAAGCTAGCTGCCTTTGTCTCCACTGCACTCGTCGAACGCGTTAGAACGCGGAACGCCGGCGTCCGGCGTCTGGCTCTTGTATTCGAACGAGTTCGACGAGTTCACTGAAGACAAACGCAGCCAGCTTTAGGTCTACCCCCTAATCGTTCCAATCAGAGCTCGGCGTTCTGACGTCTCCGCGCGCTCTCGTCTCCTCCTCTCCCTCAGTTTCTCGGCGCATTAAAATAATGTCTAGTCAATTACTAAAAAAAAAAAAAAAAAAATAAGATTCTTTTTTGTAACGTTATTAGAAAAAAAGTACTTTTGCAGTCGCCGCCATCTTTTTTGTGGCTATTTAATAAAAGCGAATGTAGAGCGTAAGTTCGTCTGCTTCTTGCGCAGGGGTTGCGGGGACGTAAGAACGCCAAGGTCTGATTGGCTCCGTTTTGAAGGACAGTGAGTAGATCTCAATGCCTTGAGATCTACCCGCTGTCCTTCAAATCAAAGCAAATCAGAGCTCGGTTTCCTGACGTCACCGCAACCGGCAAGAAGCAGACCTGTGCGAACTATGCAAGGATTTGATGTTTTCTAGATCGTTTGTTATGACGAGGCTTGACGATTTTTGTGAATGACAGGGTACGTTAATGACGATTTATATATGAAAAAAGCTTTTGTGTGACCTAATAAAGCAGACATGCACCAACTTTCTAAAAAAACAAACTTTTTTTTTTTTTTTTTTTTTTTCAATTGAAATTTGCCACTGCGAAACCATACACCGAGTGCGGACTACGATCCGAAAAATACGGTAGGTATTTTCGTTCTTAGAGCACGGGGGACGCGAGTGAGGCGCATTGCAGCGTATCTCTTTTTGGAGCGGCGGCAACTATGGCCGAGCTCCGCGGTCGATCCCCAGATGGCCCAATCGATTCCGGCAGAGCAGCGCGCGGCTAGAACGCTCGGAGCACGGAGTAAACAACCTGTCGGCAGTCGCAGCTCGCGCTAAGATGGTCGGCAGCGTCGTCCTCCACTCGCGTGTACTACTTGTCGGTTGCCTTCAGTGCCTTCTTCCTGGGCTAACATCTGCCAAAGGTAAGCTGATGGCTTCATGATACCCGATGATATGCTCTTGGGCAAGCTCCGCGTATCTGGTGTGGAGGTAGACCGAGCGTCGAACGTTGGTTAAGCAAGACCTCAACGTTGTTGCTATCCGCTGTCTTCGATGTTTTACGGTGGGCTAGAGAGGCTGACACGCGGAAACTGGCGGGAACGATATAAGTTGAGGAGGAATTTGTGCGTAACCGGTTATGTTATGACTTGTGTGACTTCGAGGCTGAGGTTTGATTGGATGGAAGTGGCTACAGGTGGTTGCGTTCTTTTTGTTTGGCAATTGGATCCTATAGTGCGTATTCTTTTTCGAAAGTACAGGTAGAGCCATTGAGATTGATTGCGCATCGACGAAAAACGTGCACGATTCATTTGAAGATGTCAGTTAAAATTGTCGACATTTTTGTTTTCGTTTTGAGTGAGCAGAATTGTGTCATCAATACAGAGTTTCAGCTTGCGCTGCAACATTGTGTATGCCTCAGCTTTTTCTAAAATTAAGTTTATGGGGGGGATAAAGGGAAATGAAGTATATCTGTAAATTAGCTAATTTGCTGGTTACCTAGGGTCGATAATTTTATAAAATTTTCTGGGCACGAGGTGTGTGAGCTGTCCAGCATGGCAAATATTGGATAAATGATTTCGCGTGACAGAATGTCAGTCCGCTTAAATAACTGCAGTTGATAGAGACTGAAATAGATTAAGTTCATGCAAGTCGATGCCTGTGGTTTATAAATTCGGGTTGGTTCAAGTTCTCGTGTGGATAGGCCATATGCGAAATCCTTGCCAGCTATCATAATCATGCCATTAAGAGCCGCCATATTGGGGGTTTATCAAATCTTCCAGTTGTGGACGAGGCGCATCTGCATTTAACTCGGTTTTTATGATATTAGGGCAGTTTATTTGTACACTCAATCGCTTGCTGGTTAGTTTCGGATCAAAGAAGAAAAGAAAGACGGCCGCCAAATTCAGGAAAAGGAATTGTCAGCAACAAGGTCGCAAGACTCGTCACTCAAGCAGTGAACTGGGCCATCCAGGTCAATGCACGGTATTTATCGAAGACGTCCTGTGAAGGGTTCGTACTGGACTTGCAGCAGGTGATCATATTTTAGTTCTACCCCCTAATCGTTCCAATCGGAGCTCGGCGTTCTGACGTCTCCGCGCGCTCTCGTCTCCTCCTCTCCCTCAGTTTCTCGGCGCATTAAAATAATGTCTAGTCAATTACTAAAAAAAAAAAAAAAGATAAGATTCTTTTTTGTAACGTTATTAGAAAAAAAGTACTTTTGCAGTCGCCGCCATCTTTTTTGTGGCTATTTAATAAAAGCGAATGTAGAGCGTAAGTTCGTCTGCTTCTTGCGCAGGGGTTGCGGGGACGTAAGAACGCCGAGGTCTGATTGGCTCCGTTTTGAAGGACAGTGAGTAGATCTCAATGCCTTGAGATCTACCCGCTGTCCTTCAAATCAAAGCAAATCAGAGCTCGGTTTCCTGACGTCACCGCAACCGGCAAGAAGCAGACCTGTGCGAACTATGCAAGGATTTGATGTTTTCTAGATCGTTTGTTATGACGAGGCTTGACGATTTTTGTGAATGACAAGGTACGTTAATGACGATTTATGTATGAAAAAAGCTTTTGTGGGACCTAATAAAGCAGACATGCACCAACTTTCTAAAAAAAACAACTTTGTTTTTGTTTTGTTTTTTCAATTGAAATTTGCCACTGCGAAACCATACACCGAGTGCGGACTACAATCCGAAAAATACGGTAGGTATTTTCGTTCTTAGAGCACGGGGGACGCGAGTGAGGCGCATTGCAGCGTATCTCTTTTTGGAGCGGCGGCAACTATGGCCGAGCTCCGCGGTCGATCCCCAGATGGCCCAATCGATTCCGGCAGAGCAGCGCTCGGCTAGAACGCTCGGAGCACGGAGTAAACAACCTGTCGGCAGTCGCAGCTCGCGCTAAGATGGTCGGCAGCGTCGTCCTCCACTCGCGTGTACTACTTGTCGGTTGCCTTCAGTGCCTTCTTCCTGGGCTAACATCTGCCAAAGGTAAGCTGATGGCTTCATGATACCCGATGATATGCTCTTGGGCAAGCTCCGCGTATCTGGTGTGGAGGTAGACCGAGCGTCGAACGTTGGTTAAGCAAGACCTCAACGTTGTTGCTATCCGCTGTCTTCGATGTTTTACGGTGGGCTAGAGAGGCTGACACGCGGAAACTGGCGGGAACGATATAAGTTGAGGAGGAATTTGTGCGTAACCGGTTATGTTATGACTTGTGTGACTTCGAGGCTGAGGTTTGATTGGATGGAAGTGGCTACAGGTGGTTGAGTTCTTTTTGTTTGGCAATTGGATCCTATAGTGCGTATTCTTTTTCGAAAGTACAGGTAGAGCCATAGAGATTGATTGCGCATCGACGAAAAACGTGCACGATTCATTTGAAGATGTCAGTTAAAATTGTCGACATTTTTGTTTTCGTTTTGAGTGAGCAGAATTGTGTCATCAATACAGAGTTTCAGCTTGCGCTGCAACATTGTGTATGCCTCAGCTTTTTCTAAAATTAAGTTTATGGGGGGATAAAGGGAACTGAAGTATATCTGTAAATTAGCTAATTTGCTGGTTACCTAGGGTCGATAATTTTATAAAATTTTCTGGGCACGAGGTGTGTGAGCTGTCCAGCATGGCAAATATTGGATAAATGATTTCGCGTGACAGAATGTCAGTCCGCTTAAATAACTGCAGTTGATAGAGACTGAAATAGATTAAGTTCGTGCAAGTCGATGCCTGTGGTTTATAAATTCGGGTTGGTTCAAGTTATCGTGTGTATTAAGAATATAATTAGACGCTAGTATAGCAAGCTGGTCTCGGGTGTTAGACCACTGGACATACTGGGAAAACTAACGGGGTATAGTATACAGTGCCACGAATCGAGAAGCTCGCTCTAAAGTAAGCTGGAAAAATGTTGAAATTTAACCCGATAAAAAGCGCATGCTTTATTGAACTTCTAAACAGTTCAAAGTCACACGATTGTGACGGATCTAATCAGAATAAGACCCTATACGAATTGATATGGTCATCTCCTGAGCTGCAAGGCAACAGGGATACATATACCAGCACAAATAATGGAACCCCGCGCGCTACTCTGCATTATGATGCTTTGTCAAGCTTGTTTTCCACCCAACTCGCTGTTTAACAAACGCATGGACTGTGCACTGGATTCTAAGTCATCAGATAGTTTTAGGGAACCGTTTTTGCACGTCCGATACGGTACGATGGGCCCTCGGGTATACACTCTGCGCATGCGCGAGTCTCATGCGGTAGCCCATGCGCAGTTCCTAACGGTGGTCCCATCGCAGCGTATATCGGAGTTCCCTAAAACTCTCTATTTACCAACTGCGTAAGACACAAATCGGACGCGTGTGCTGTTTGAGCGTTCCATTGGGACTCATGTTGAATCGGTGCTTCACTGGCTCAAGTCCCCCCCCCCCCGAACGCTGATAGCGGCCTAAGACAAAAACAATTTTGGTTCCTGAAACTTCGTTTAGGGCTACAAATCACAGTAAGTCTACCCTAACCAGAAGTAATTTATGCTCGTTGTTCGCCACACAGCTGAAATGAACTGATAAAGATGTGACTGACTGTTCAATCTCGATATACTGTCCAACGAACACTTATACACGTTTCTTCTGTCCATGAGTACGTGGCGTTTTATTAGTAGGAAAAATAAAACAGCGCGTGTGCTTAGCACACACACTCACTCGCGCACACACAAAAAAAAAAGTTCTCAGGTTTTGCGCGCCTGTATAGGCCGTTGCATCGCTTATCATCCGAGCGAAAAATGCTGAGTCACTGAGTTCTGACCGCATGCGCAGCGTCCGATATACCGCACAGCAGATCAACAGCGCATGTTCAGAAGGCGTTCCACAGACCAGCAGACAAAAGGAAAAACACCGCGCAGAAAACAGTGACAAAGTAGAAGTGAACGCAGGACAAGAGCTGTCCTGTGTTCACTTCTACTTTGTCCCTGTTTTTTGCGCGCTGTTTTCCCTTTTGTCAGTACGAACCAACTTCCCCACATCGCCACCCTAATTCAGCAGACAAAGATGGCAACGTGCAGAAGGCGATTTTTTCGAAGGTCTATACAGGGTGTCTCAAATAACGGCCAGGCTTTCTAAATCGACTGCAAAAATCGGTTTCTTAACGTATAGCGCTACGATTTTGTGCAGCGTTGCCCACAGGTGGTGCATTTTTTCTATAAAAATTGCAAAGGGCGAACTTACCCGAGGAAAAAGTAGAAAAAGAAAAAGGCTTAACTCCTATGGAAACGCAGCGAAGCCACCGCGGTCTTCAAAGAATATGGGCGCCCTATTGTTTGAAGACCGGTGGCTTCGGTGCGTTTCCATTGGAGCTAAGTCTTTTTTTTTTTTCAGGTAAGTACGCTCTTTGCAAATATTATAGAAAAAATGCACCGCCTGTAGGCAACGCTGCACAGAACCATAGCACGATAGGTTACGAGACCGATTTTTGCGGTCGATATAAAGAGCCTGGACGCTATTTGAGACATCCTGCAGCTTGCGATAGGGATGTTTATATATACGCCAAAAGTGCATCGTCACAGCGCTCATCGCATTCGAGCGTTTGGGATCGCCGATTGAACCAAACACGCGCAGTGAATGCGGCGCCATCCTGCGTTTTTCTCTTTGCGTGATTGGTTTAGCTGCGTGACAGCAGACGCACAAAAAAGACGAGCGCTGGGACACTTTTGGCGCTGCTTGATTGGCTCCAACGGATCTTATAGCGTACACTGCGGTTGGACTTGAGGTGAAACGGAGTGTAGTATAGGACCTTTGCGTCGCTTACCACCCGGGCGAAAAATGCTGAGTCATTGAGCTGTGGACGCATGCGCAGGGTTTGATGTACCGCACAGGAGAGCAACTGCGCATGCTCAGAAGGCCTTCCACAGCCCAGCAGACAAAGGTGGCAGCGCGCAGAAGGCGATTTCTGCAAAGGTCTATATCAGGGGTGGCCAGGCTTACCCGGCCTAAGAGCCGCAAACAAAACCCCGAAACTTCCAAGAGCCGGGGGGGGGGGGGGGGGGGCAAACGTTTGTCCTGAGCAATAAACGAAACTCGAACTACTTTCAATCTATCCTAGTCAAAAGCAGTCCAACTGTACGTAAGGTAGCAGTGGCACAAGACTACCAAACCGCAACCTGTCTTTCGATTTAAAACGCGTTCCATTTCTCTTTGGGGGGAGGGGAGGGGAGGGAGCCGCGAGCCGCACTTTAAGACGCGAAGAGCCGCATGCGGCTCGCGAGCGGCAGCTTGGCCACCCCTGGTCTATACGTTATTGAATATAGGATCTGCAGAAGAAGCTCTGACTCCAGCACGCACTTGTTGTCTTCCATGGTGCCAGAGATGGCAAAATTACTTTCAAAAAGTAATTAAATTACATTGCTAATTATTTTTATGAATACTGCAAAATGTAATTAAATTACATTACAAATTAACGCAGACTAAAGGTAATGACATTACATTACAATTACTTTCCAAAAGTAATGAAATTACTTTGACATTACTTTTGAATACCTCGAGCCAGTAATTCGCGCTCATTTTATTTACCGTACACATCAACACAGTGTTTACAGAAAAAGCCATCGTTTGCCCTTACAGCGCGTGTGCAGGAACCAGATCCGAAAGAAGCGAGGCACTGCGCATGCTCAGTGCCGACAGCAGCGCCACCGCAGTGATGTGACGTCGAAGAGCTGAGTTGGTCTATATGTACCAAAACTCAGATCTTCCTGTTTACACCGCAACTTCCTTATGTGCCTCAGAGTGAACCATCCTGAACAGTGGTTTTGCTGGCGCACACGACATAAGAGTTAAACATGATGAATAGCTTCTTTAGATGTGACTCAGAAAGACAGTTGACTCGCCAGTTTCGCTGTTCATTCAGCGGTGAATTTTCTTACTAAAATGGTGATATGTTTCCGTCTTCCTGGTTTAGAAGTTGTAGTCCGTGTCAGTTTGTTAAGTCGGGCAATGGCAGCTCGTTCTTGCAAGGAGTCATTACGTGAAACGTTTCTCTTCCGCCTCGGACGCAATTTAATTCTATTCTCCCGAGAGCACTTTACTCGGCGATAACTTTTCTTGGCAATGCAGTGGAGAGGAGGAGAGCCTGCGCACAGCTTTATTCAGCGGTCAAAAAAGGAGAGGCAACGCGTGCCTGTACCCTCCACTGCATTGCCAAGAAAAGTTGTCGCCGAGTATAGTTGACCTATTCAAAATCATTCCTTTCAAGGAGCATTTTTCGAAAAACCCGAAGAGTCCAAGTTTTTGCGCATTGTCACATAAAGGACCCGGATAATTGCTAAGCAAAAGCGTCGCCAGTTGAGGAATAGCGCGAGCTTCCTAAATTGTGTACTTTCCCGACAAACGGGGACTGATATCTGCTTGTAGGCTTGTTTTCAAATAATCTTCCCAAGGGAAGGCAGCGAGGCATACCGCGAGCGGCACCTGCTTTGCTCGAGGACGCACGAAACGTTCTGGGTCTTTGACGAGGCATTTGGAATTAACTATTTATTCCGGTCGTTTGTTGTTCACAATGCTCGAAGCTTACGGTTTGACCTTGCTTGACGAAAGTACAAGGCTGGGGATCTGTTTGTCCTGTCCTCTCTGGTTTTAAATTATGTTTAACTCACTGGTGTTGTGCCCGTCGCCTTGTAGCCTATGAGCCGTTCATCCCTAAGCTGACGCATTGTCAGCTTAGGGGTGAACGGTGGCTGCTACGTGTTTGTTGGAGCAGTCACACGCCTATCGTTCTCCACGTAACCACGCTCTCGTTCATACCCACGCGCAAAGAAAGGGATGGGACACGTGATTAAAAAAAGGTGTTACATTGGTTCTGGTTAGCTTGCAGCTCCCACAGCACTGTTAGCTTAGAAATGAAGAAGGTATAGTATCGTCGTGATGACGCAACGCCGTGAATCCGTCGTGCCTAGAGTTCGTAAGCCGTTGCCTTCCAGCGATGTCTACACGCAAGCTTTTCTCCCTCGCCATTCCAGTCCTCCTTTGTGCGTCCCTCCAGCTGTTCGTACAGGACTTTGAGCTCAGGTGGCCGTCGATTATTTCCTCTGATACTCTTTTACAGCATTTCACCATGCAAAATAATTTTTCTCTTCTTTCCTAAAGCTTGCAAACGAATTTCCTAATTTAGGACAAAAGTAATTTCAAAAGTAATGAGTAATTTTATCCAAACTACTGCCTGAAAGTAATTCATTACATTACTAAATTACTAGCCTAGAGAAGTAACTCATTACATTACTCATTACTCCAAAAAGTAATTTAATCACTGTAATGCCATTACAGTAATGTCATTCCTGCCATCTCTGCACGGTGCTTTGGCTGCGCGCTTGCCGAAGTACTATCTGAGGTAGAAAGCTCGCGCTGGAGGAGGAGCTTCGATTACAGGTCATATGTTACAGATGTATTCTAATGAACACTTTCAGGGTGTTGTGCATGAACGCCGCCATAAATGGTTGCCCCCGTGCTAATGTTCCTCGTTATCCCCTTTGTGTTCAACAGGTTAAGAGTTTAGGGCGATGGAAAGGAAGGCTGGGGAGGAGGAAGCAGGCGGATTGCTGGGGAGGAGATCAGGAAACATCCCCCTCGCTTCAGCACTCCGTCTGCTTCCTCCTCCCCAGCCTTCCTTTTCCTCGCCTTAAACTCTTAACCTGTGGTGATAAGTTTTGCAGCAGCTTGTCCGCCTATTACTTCCTTAACTGACCTTAACATTCTGGATTTTTTTTTTTTCGGTACTGGTCTTTTGGTTACCGTTATCTTTCGAGAAATTACTGCTTTTTACAAAATGTTTTTTTTTTGTCGCTAACAAGGATTTTGTGTGGCTTCGCCATTGTTTCGGAACTTTGGTAAGAGGCTTATTCCACTAAAGCGACCAACAACAAATGGCACTTGAAAACATCGGTACTGTGGAAGGTCTCTTGGGTCGAACTGGGCCATTATAAACATTAGGTCAAAACTTCGTCGCGCGCTGAACAAGCCCTTTCTCGCGGAATTGGAACGTGCTGGTAAGTTACAGGGATAAAAGAAAAGCGATATAAAGATTTCATTTAATTTATTGTCCTCAAAGGCATCTGGCGATGCATTACATGAGGGGGATAGCAAAAAATGGGGAAAAGTCGCGATATACACATTACATGAGTAAAGAATGATCTTGGACTAGTTTTCACAGCAAACGCCATACACACAGAATGCATACCAACAGTTGAACATAAGCGAATTCCGTACTCTAAAATACTACAAAAATCACAATGGGATAAAAGGCGATTATTATGAATACAAAAGGACATCAGGGAGCAACAAATTAACAAAACAGTTCTTCACACCTCTGCTTAAATCGATTCGGGTCGGATAAAATTACAACGTCGTTAGGTAGACTATTCCAGTCTTTTATAGATAATGCGAGTGGAGAGAACATGAACAAGTTGGTGTGTGATTTAATGGGTTCCACTTTGCACGAGTGATCAAGCCTAGCAGACGTGAACTGTGCAGGTGAACCTAAGAATTTGCTAAATAGTGTTTCGTCGTAATATATTTGATGAAAAAAACATAAACGAGCAATTTTTCACCGCGTTTCTAACGGGTATAAACCCAAATTTCTTTTTAGTCCAGTGGCACTTGTTAGGGGCGAATACTCATGACTGATAAAGCGTGCAGCTTTATTCTGCAGACCTTCTAATTGTAGCGTAAAGTAGTTTTGGTGAGGATTCCATACTACACTAGCATATTCTAGCTGCGGAAGGATAATAGTTTTGTAAGCAACAAGTTTTGTTGATTGTGGGGCAGAATGAATGTGGCGTTTCAAGAAGCCCAGTTTCCTTGATGCATTGGCGACTGTGCTTTCTATATGTGTTTTCCAAGACAAATTGTTAGTGAAATGGACACCTAAGTACTTATATAATGATACATTTTCAATATCCTGTTTCAAAATTGAATATTGGAAATGGGATATGTTTTTCTTATTTGTGACTGTTAATACGCGAAATTTACTGGAGTTTATTTTCATTTGCCAGGTAGTACACCACTCGCTAATTTTGTTTAGGTCGTTTTGAAGAATTGCATGATCAACTGGGGCGGAAATTTTTTGATAGACAGCACAATCGTCAGCAAAAAGTCTGATTGTTGACTCGATATTCGCAGGGAGATCATTGATATAAACTAAGAAAAGCAAAGGTCCGAGAACACTTCCTTGAGGTACTCCAGAAACCACGGGCACCTGTGAGGAGACACTAATTGTTTACCATTACTGACTGAGTTCTGTCGATGAGAAAAGCCGATATCCAGTCAAGAACGTGGGGGTCGATTTGGAGACGACAAAGTTTTGAAATTAAACGATTGTGGGGTACTGTGTCAAACGCTTTCACGAAGTCCATGAATGTAATATCGGTTTGTGTTCCAGCGTGAGTATTTAAATGCAAATCATGTACAAATTCAATGAGCTGAGTGTTACATGAGTAGTTTTTCCTGAAACCATGCTGATTAGGAAAGAAAAAGTCGATTTGATCCAAGTGTGCCATGATGTGCGTAAAAATAACATATTTCATTAGTTTGCACGGGACACTTGTGAGGGAAATAGGACGATAATTCGAGGGGTTTGATGAGTCACCTGATTTGAAAATGGGTTTAACGATTGCAGAACGCCAATCGGGGGGAACACGTCCCGAAACTAGGCTCTGTTGAAACAATTGTGAAAAAATAGGAGATACGAGGCCTTTTATCAACTTTAGAAACTTTCCTGATATGGAATCTTCACCCGGGGCACTGTGAGTGGGTAGTGTATCTATTATCTTTATAATGCCTTCACTACAAAATTCAAGGGGGGCATAGCGATAACAGTACGCTCGGAAATGGGAGGAAGAGGGAAGTTCTCTTCTGTAAATACGCTAGAGAAAAATAAGTTAAGTAGGTCTGCTGCTTCATCATCGTTCGTGTGGCGATTGTCATCTGTTAAAAACACGGGGTCAGTACGGCCATGACTCGGATTAATCGCCTTCCAGAACTTGCGAGGGTCGGTTTGAAGTAAGTGCGATAACTTGGGGCCGAAGAAGTCTCTTTTTGTTTTGTGCTGTCTTCCTCCTTTATGTAACCTTTTTTTTATCCCTGTAAATCTTCACTTTTGGCCTGTAAGCGCTGGCTGCGCGCTATTTGTTTGCACGGCATCAACAGTGTCGTTTTTAGCTCAAGTCAGACTGTATACAGGTAAGAGATCATTCCGCGCATTTTACGGGTGATGCCATTAAACGTGCACGAACGTCTGGCAAACTGTTGCAGTGGTCCCGGAAAGCACGAGCCCAGGACCCGTGACTGCATCCAGCACGAGCACCAGCACGACGGTGCCACGGGCCAGCTGTCCCCCTCCCGAGATTTTCTTCAACGGCTCGCTCTTCCAGACGGACGGCAGAGAGGACTTCGGCAATGTTTACGAGGTCCGCTTTATGGGCCTCTTCGGAGGCGTGGACAAGAAACGAGCGTGCAAGATCAAGTGCATCAACGGGCTCTGGTTCGGTCCCCTCTGTGCCGTAGAAAATCAGGTCGGAGGTACGAAACCTTGGATTTCTACAACGTGTCCCCCCTCAAGAAAAAAAAAAAAAAAGTGTTATTATTATCGGTAGGCGGACGCGTAGCGTCCGCCTACCGATAATATACTGCGCGTCAACGCACTTGCGTTGACGCGCAGTATACCGCAGCTAAGGGGCGATAAGAACGCGCGATCGTCGCTAGCGGCTCACCAATAGTAAGCTGCAGGGAAACATGGCGGCGCCCGGCGACAGCGTTGAAGTAGCCAATCTTGGGACGATATCCCGATGGCATCCGCGACTTGTGTTCAGCATGAACTATCGCAGCCTTGGAAATACCTGCTCCTGTAGTCCCCACCGCTTCTCAAAACAAAAAAGCGAGATATCGAACGGTAACCGGATACGCTTCGCCGACGGGCGCTAGCGAGCACGTGGCCCCCTCCCTGTGTTCCTCGGCTTCTGACTGGTCGACCGCAACGCTTTGGAAAGGTTAAGCACGGCTGTACTTTCTTGCGTCGTGCTGCGGGGCGTTGTGCAACGGTGCGCTTACCGTAACTTGGCAAACGGCGAGGGTTACGGTCCCACTGAGCCAATCAGCGCGTTGGAGGGAGAAGACACCTGACTATTCTCTACCTCACCAGTTGCGCGCAGTGTTGTCAAAGCCACAGACGGCAGAAAAAGAAAAGCCGCCTTTGTACGAATTTTGAGCGGCGGCCTAATCTTCGGGGTGGAGAATAGCGACATCTGGGACACACAAAAGAAGGTTATTAAAGGGGCACTAGAGGGGATTTTAAGATCCTCTTATTATGGCGCAAACTCAATCTTTCCGCTCTAGGTGTAATCGAAAACCCGAAATTACAATCACGTGCGGCCTTAAAAACGACACAAAGGGGCGTGTAGCGGTCTTTGGTCGCGTTTTTAATGACAAGAAAGGCCACGCGCGATTGTAATTTTGGGTTTTCTAGGATGCTTAGGGTGCATAAATTGAGATCGCGTCAAAAAAAGACTGTTAAAAAAAAAGGCAAGTTTGTCCTTTTCCTCTTTTTTAACGACTTGGGCTACGCTCTTGCCCCTATACTTTTAAGGGCTGTCTCGTGGTTCTCCTCCGTCGCTGTGATTGGCCCGAAGAGGTCGTAACGTTCGCTCTTATCCAAGCCACGGATGATAGTAACCGCTTAATGCTGCAAGGACGCCGTTCCGCTCTCAAGCGCTAATGTGAGTAAGGGGCTTTAGTCTCTGCCCAAGTGTATAGCGTTAGCGGTCCGGACCAGATACCGAAGTTTCAGAACTAACAGTTAACCTATTCAAAAGTTGTAAGTGATTTCCTTACCTTAGGCGAGGTGCCCGCAATTTGACGGAGGCTTATTGCGGAGCAGACGCCGTGTATAAACCCGAAGTTTCGGTTGCACGTCAAAGGGTCCCCAGGTGGTCGAAATTAATTCTCAAACTTTCACTGGGGCGTGCCAGATTCCCTTCGTTGGTTTGGCACGTAAAACCCCCAGGTTTAATACCCCATTCACAGGATCGTAAAAGTACTCCTAGCTAAGGGACCTTTATGGTCGGCGGCGAAGCAGTTCGCTACCCTCCATGCGTGGTACGCTCGTTCTGATTCGCCGATTGCAAAGGAAAATATCTTTAAGATAACTTTATGCTGGCCGTATAAATAGAGTATACATACACCATTTCAATATTTACAAGTCCTCAGCCCAGCACGCGCTGGTTCGTCGCTTCGAAAAGCTAGCAAGTCACGCGCCATACGCATGAACACTGAATGGAACCGCGGCCAGGCCCTTTTTTGGAAAGGTCTATTAGCCCCGTGCGCGACCGAAAGCGTCGCTGTGGTCGGCCTTCCACGATTGGCCGAACGCTGACTATGACGTCGGAAAGGGGATTATCATCGACGGAAATAAGAGGAATGAAAGAACTTTAATTTTGACGGTGTTGGCAGTGTTCCTTTAAGAGCGCAATGATTTCAAGCTTCCACCATGCTAATAACAAACACCATCGAACTTGTTGTTTGCAAGCTAATGACGTCACAAAGGGGAACCTTTGTGACGTCATTAGCTTGCAACAACAAAATTTTTTTTTTTTTTTTTTTTAGCCGCAGATATGCAACTCTGTATTAAGAGCGACTGTGCCACGTATTGATGAACTGACCAAAATGAAGTGAAGTGATGTGGCACCTTTGTTTTATGTTTTTCTGCTACGTAGCAATAAAAGGCACCATATCTGTTAACTTACTTACGTACCCCCCCCCCCCCCCCCCCCCCCCCCCCCCCCCCCCCGCTGGAAGGGGTCCCCCATCACTGCCAGCGGTCCGCAAGGGGTCCCCGACACATCCATGGCTGGGAACCACTGGTCTATAGCCTTGACTTCGTGCTTGTCTTAGGTTTTACTTGTGTTATGATTGAACTTTGTGAAGTTCTCTCTTGACTGCGTCGCTTCCAGATGGTGGTCGCTTCCACTCGGTCCTCAAGTCGTGCGCTCTTCGGCCTCCGAAGCCCAACGTGGTGGTGCACCGCGACGGTCGCCCCTTGACCGTGTCCGGACTCACCCAGATGGCGCACGAGACGGTGCTAAGCTTCCGCTGCGTTCAGCTCGGCATGCACAAGTTCGTGGGCAACGCCAGCGTTCGCTGCCTCAACGGCCACTGGTCGGCTGCCATGCCAACCTGCCTGGTCACTTCGCAGCAGAGCAACTTCTCGGGTGAGGAGGTGCACGTACACACCGTGATATTGAGAGAAGTATCATTATTTGTACTCTTTACCAGTAAACCTATGCGTATGCACACAACCCCCTCTCTACTGACCCTTGCTTTCCGCTGTCGCCATTTTCGGAGGGCACTGTCCCGCGCGACCAACATTGCCAGCCCCTATCTTTGCGCGCATTTCGTATTTTATGACGATTCCTTTTGAGCATCGGTAGTATGGGGCATAAAAAGCGATGAAAACCCATACATCAGCGCGATCACGAGTTCCGACGTGTGGGAGAACGTTGGGCTACCCTCCATTTGTAGGGTCGGTCGTAGAAACAGTCGTAAAAACGAAAAGGAAAACGAAACTGAAAATAGAATACATGGAAGATAAAAGACGTGTTTCACAAGCTTAAACAAGCGCGTTTTACTTGTCTCTGGTATAATTCTCAAGAAAACACAACTGAGGACACGTTGACCGTCGAGTGAAACAATGAGGACCCGATCGCAACATCGAACTTTGATCCCAGCTTATATGAAATTATAAATTATGTAGATTGTATCGTTCGCCCGTTGATATTTTTCTTTCTTTTAGATAATGACTCTATATTGTACGGCACTAAGCACGTTTTGGGGAAAATGAAAAATTTGGGTGCTAAACCAACAGGAAAGAAATTACGCAATTTTACGTTTTATTAAACACGGGGAAATAGAAGCAGAGGCGATAAAGGCGAGAGTAAATGGAAAGCTTAAAAATGTAAAGGACCACAAGTTCATAACTTATAGCATTCAATGACGCTTTTTTTGGAAGCGGTGACAAAATCACTAACGCACTTGGTAAGGTCAAACTCCCTGTTCAGTTCAGGTGCCCCCGACGATTCTGTACACCGTGGAGAAAGGCGACCATGGTGTCTCGGAGACTGGAGAGCTGGTCGTCCACCCCGAGACCAACGTGTACCTCTACTGTCTCTACCAGAGGTTCAGCGGAAATCCCCAGTGGACGTGGACATCTCAGAGGTACGTCTGTTTGATTTGCAATGGCCGTAGGCAGTGTTGGGTAAAGTACTTCAAAAATTATTTTTATGTACTTTATTACTCTATTGGATGTAGATTATAAAATAGAGGTTATGTACACTTGAAGGAAAGAGTAACGACACCAGACACAATGTACTTGCAGATAAGTTCTATTAGTACAATGTACCTTTGAAGTAAATTTGAAGTACTTTTTAACACAATCTTTCGTGATGCACTTTCATTTCCCAAGGTGTTTTATTATGATTTTAGCTGGTATGCATTACGCCAGGGTAATAGCTAGGTTGTGCATCAGTTATGTTTGGAAGTGGCGGCGAATACTGGATAAAGTCAAGCGACCACAGAGTAATTATTTTACTCTCGCTGATGACCTATTTAAAACAATCAACTTTAAGGCGCAAATTTGTTGACAAATCATTATTTTGTGATACAAAATTAACAAGGTCAAATTTGGGGAATGTATTTTGAAGTCGGGAGTCGTACTTTCCTCGGAAAGTACAAGAACAAAACGTTTAAGAAAAGTATAACTACATACTCAGAGAATGTACTTCAAGTAAAGTACACGTTTATAAACCTACTTGAAGTAGTACTTTAAGTTCAATGTACCTAAAATACTTCCCAGCACTGACCGTAGAGAAAAGGGGTTCGAATTGAATAGAGCTGCGTCATTCGAAGCCTTCAAGAATAAGGGTAAGCCATGACATGGCAGTTCTCTCTGCAGTGTTGAAGTTAGGATGATACTGTGTTAATCAATTCGAAGCAGCAGTATTCGCACACCTCTAATAGAAAAAAAAAATCAGTTCTTTTCTTACTTTTTTTAGGCTTTACCGATATTTTTTTTTAGAATATCCGCGGATTTTACGTTAATGCGCCTTGTGCAGGTGATTTATACGGCCAGGAAAAAGCTTATCGTCACGACAAATAATATAAATAACTAAAGTTTGTTAATTAACTTTTTATTAGTTAAAATAAACGCATGATTTCAATTAAAAACTTGTTGAGCGTAATCGAAAGCCCCTAAATTAGTAAATTTTTTGTAAAACTTCGTGAGAAGCGCGATAGTGCGCTAAAGTAACCACCCGTGCAGTGCGAATAACGGAAGGCTGGCGGTCCGGAAACACGGATGATAACTGAAAAACCTCGCGCGGGCGCCTTTTTGGAAACCCCCAGGCATCCGCGCTTTGAGTCTTTTCTAAATTTGAATAATTTAGTGTTTTTTTTATTACCCTCAGCGCGTTTCTATTCGGAACCATATGTTTATGTTTAACAAATAAGAGGTTAATTAACTAATTTTAGTTAATTATTTAACTTATCGTGAAGATTAGATACTATGTCCAGATGGCCGTTTAACCCACTTGCACAGACCACATTAGTGTAGATTCACGGATATTTCTTTTTTTTAAACAGTCTGTAAAGCCTAAAAAAAAAAAAAAAACATCACGTGTACACCAACATATGATGTTTATAAATAACGTTCCGTGTTTTCGGGGTTTACATTTCGTTTTAAATCGGGGGTGTTTTTTGGGGAATTAATGTTTTTCCACAGATTCGGTGTTTTTGGGACTCAATCTTCCGTATCGGACAAAAAAGCGGTCTTTATCGGGTCTTATGTTGAAGAAACAAGACACGGGCATGGAATTCCCGATCCTTCAGAGAACGTGCTCGTGGCCTGAATAGTTGGAAAACGTCCGGGTGCCAATAAAAGAAGGAAACGAAATGAGGAGTCTTGTTCCGAAAAAAGAAAAAGCGTCGCGGACAGTTCAGTGCGGCTGTGTTCGAAGTAAACAGTAAATAAAATTGTAGTTGAAGATTATTTTCTGGAAAGCTTGAGTTTTTTTTTTAGGTAAGAAAAGCTCCGATTCGAAGTTTTTAGAGATAAAACCGGCTCGGGGGTTAATTTTCGGGGTTTATCGGCATTTAACGAAAACACTGAACCCTATTTTTTAGTATCGGAAGTACTCTAAGTACACTGAACTCAAAGTACTAGTTCAAGTAGGTTTCGAAAACTTGTACTTTACCTGAGCTATATCCTCTGAGTATGTAATTGTACTTTATTCATAGTACTCTTTCTGGTACTTCCCAAGGAAAGTACGACTCCCGTCTTCAAAGTACATTCCCCAAATTTTATCTCGTTAAAATTGAATCACAAAATAATGCTTTGTCGACTCTGAAGCCACTTCACTTTGCCCAATATTCGCCGCCATTTCCGGAAATAACTGATGCACCCCAGATTATTACTGAAACAATGCATACCAGTTACAAAAAAAACAAACAAAAAGAACACTGTTTAGGGGATTGAAAAAGCACCATGAAAGATAGTGTTAAAATTACTTGTACTTTACTTTGAAAGTAGATTGTACTTAGAGTAATTTACTTCAAGTACGATGCGCCCGGTGTACTTACTAATTTACTTGAAGTACATAACCTCTCACTAACTTTGTACTTTCCTTAAAGTAATTTTTAGATGTACTTTACCCAAAACTGCAATTTACAAACAAGCACGGGTGTGCCCGCACCAGGTGTGGGCACTGCGCGCGCGCAGAAGCCAGATTCGCATGAGACGAAGTGTCTGCGCATTTGCAGTGCTGACAGCAGCGCCATCGCGATGGCGTGACGCCAGAGTGTTGAGCTGGTGTTTACGGCGAGCAAGTGTTCGAAAATGCGTTTTTGGAGCATCAGAACGCAAGGAGGGACACGCCAATCAAAGGACCACGTCGAGAGCGCGCGGGGAACGCGCGATTATATATATATAGGAACCTTTGTTTTCGGGTTTTATATTTTTCAAAAATCGGGAGGTGAAAATTGAGCGCTTTGATTCAACGTGGTGCCGTGTATTGTGTGCGTGTTCGCCACGCATGGCGAACACAACCTTTGGCCCAGGCAACGGCGGGCTGATGCACCCGGAGACGCCGGCGGGGGAGAGTGGGCCACGGAGAAGAACGTGACGCCTGCTCGAAAGAACAGACTGGGCGCGGTCGCAGACCGAAGAAGACGCTGTCAACCGAATGCAATCTAACAGTTAAATAAATATATCCTGCATTATCCCAAATTACCGGTACATCACAATGGCCGCGACGATGGGATCTATGCAACAAAGACGGATATAAACAACTGAGCGACATCGGAACAAAGGAGACAGCTGTAACGTGAGTGACGCCCCATCTCAAACCTAAAGAATGCCTCGCTTCGGGAAAATTGAAGAGTTCGATCAGAAATCGGAATCATGGTCTTCGTACATCGAAAGGATCGAAGTGTTCTTCTCTGCGAACGACATTCCGGAATCAAAGCGAGCCGATGTTCTTCTCTCTATCGTCGGACGAGAAATGTACGAACTAATACGGAACTTGGCGGCACCTGCTAAACCAAGCACCAAGACGTACGTACAGATCGTTCAACTAGTGCAGAACCACATCGACCCGACGCCCAATGAAACGGTTGACCGCTACAAATTCCATCACCGGAAGCAGCTGGAATTTGAAACCATCGCAGACTACGTAGCTGCGCTCAAACAGCTTTCACTGCAATGCAACTTCGGTGTTTCCCTCAACGACCAACTTCGAGACAAGCTCATTGACGGCATTTTTAAGGACGGAAACATTCTCGAAAAGCTGCTGGCTGAACCGACGCTGACATTCAAGGCAGCGGTGGATCTTGCCACTTCGATGGAGGTAGCCATGAAGGATGCGAAGGAAATAAGGAGCGAGACCGAGACCCAACAAGATGTCAATCGCTTGGTGCAAGGGCGGAAATACAAGACGTCACTTCCGAAAAAGGCAAGCGAGGGTAAAGGAAAATCTCGCACAAGCAGGATCCTATGTCACCGCTGCGGCAAAACCAATCACGACCCTGAAAACTGCTTTGCAAGGAACAAGACTTGTAAAATATGCGGAAGAACAGGACACTTTCAAGTGGTCTGCCGCGACAGGAAACGAGATCCACAAGACTCAAGAAGAAAGGGCAAGCCAAACTTCACCAACCATGTCGCTACACACAACTCGGGAGACGAAACTCCGTTTTATTTCATCGACTCAAGCTACCCGAAATCCATCACAGTAACTGTGGATATTTGCAACAAACCTCTTAAGATGGAGATTGACACAGGCTCACCCGTGACTGTGATCAACCTCGAAACGTTTCAAGAAATTCTTCCAGACATCCAGTTGAAACCTTCGGGAATAACGCTGAAGGCGTACACCGGCAAGCCCATGGTTCCAGAGGGAATGATTCAAGTGGAGATGCGGTACAACGGGCAAGTCAAGCGTCATGAGATCCAAGTAGTGAAAAATGGGGGACCTCCCATACTGGGTAGGGCATGGCTTCAGGATTTTCAAGTGAACTGGAAGGAAGTACAGAACGTGCGTGCAGGAACCTTAACTCTCGCAAGTGTGCCACAGAAACACAGTTCCATCTTTGAAGGTCCGGGAGAACTGAAGGACTACGCCGTGAAACTCTGCGTGAATGATGATGCTCAACCAACGTTTTTCAGACCAAGGTCAGTTCCATACGCCCTCCGACAAAAGATCCAAGAGGAGTTGGATCGTCTTGAGAAAGAGCACATAATCACTCCTGTGATGAGGA
This sequence comes from Ixodes persulcatus, assembly GCA_013358835.2. Lineage (NCBI taxonomy): Eukaryota > Metazoa > Arthropoda > Arachnida > Ixodida > Ixodidae > Ixodes > Ixodes persulcatus. Next base: position 738,663 of record JABSTQ010011378.1, read on the forward strand.
GTGAGTGGGCGACTCCAATCGTTCCAGTGATGAAGGCAAATGGACAAGTGCGCATATGCGGGGATTACAAGGTTACACTCAACCCAGCCTTGAAGCCAGATAGGTACCCACTACCGAAGACTGAAGATGTGAAGATTGCCCATGGGGAGAAGTTCACCAAGCTGGATTGCAAACAAGCCTACTTCCAGATCCCTTTAGTGGAAGAATCAAGAAACCTCACTGTGATCAACACACACAAAGGGCTCTATCAGGTGAACGGAGTGCCATTTGGAATAACCCCAGCATCAGCTATCTTCCAACGCGTCATCGACGGACTCGTGGGAAACTTGCCGTATACAGGTACATTTCAAGATGACATTGTGGTAACTGGCAAGGACGATCAACATCACATGCGGAACCTGGACATCGTACTGCAAAAACTCAAGGAAAGTGGCCTTCGCTTGGGAAAAGGAAAATGCTGCTTCGTGCCGGACTCCATCGAGTACCTAGGACATGTTGTAGACAAACAAGGAATCCACCAAAATCCCAAGGTGAATGCGATCCTACAAGCGAAGACGCCCAAAGACCAAAAAGAACTCGGAGAATTTCTGGGACTCCTGAACTACTACGGAAAGTTCATCAGCAATGCAGCCGACATTCTACATCCGCTACATGAACTGCTGCGAAAAGATAAAAGGTGGGAGTGGTCGAGATCATGCCAGAGAGCCTTCAACGAAGCGAAGAAGCAACTCACCAAACAGAGCCTGCTAGTGCACTATGACCCTGCACTTCCTCTCGAATTGCACTGTGACGCATCAAGCCATGGCATTGGTGCAACACGTACTACCCAACAAGCAACGGAGGCCGATCGCCTTCATGTCAAGAACACTTTCTAAAGGTGAGCGAAACTACTCTCAGATTAACAAAGAAGCGCTGAGTCTAGTTGAGGGCGTAAAGAAATTTCACCAGTATTTGTTTGAACGCCACTTCACGCTGTGGACGGACCACAAACCCCTGGTATCGATTTTCAATCCCGGTAAAGGAATCCCAGGTACGGTTGCAGCAAGAATACAGCGATGGGAAATCATCTTGTCAGGTTATGACTTCGACCTAAAGTACGTGTCGACCGATAAGAACGTAGTCGCAGACACGCTGTCGAGACTCCCAATGACTGAGAAGGGCGCTACAAAATCAGAAACTGCAAGAATGGACGAAATCAAATCTCTCCATCTAGAAACGTTTCTAGCACTTCCACTGACACATAAGCAGATCAGCAGAGAGACACGAAAGGACACCGTGTTGTCTAAAGTTTTAAGACTCACCATGGATGGATGGCCGGAACAAGTGAATTCCGAAGACCTCAAGCCTTACTTCCGTCGCAGAACGGAACTAACCGTGGAGCTCAACTGCTTAATGTGGGGAACACACGTCATCGTACCCTCGAGGTACCGAAAACACGTTTTGAACGACTTGCATCAAGGTCATGTGGGAATGACAAAGATGAAGGGACTGGCACGACACTACGTGTGGTGGCCGCTTTTGGATCATGACATCGAAACGATGGTCCGAAGTTGTCGGCCGTGCCAGGAAGTGAGCAATGAGGCACCCAAAGTTCCCATACACCCGTGGGAATATCCAAAAAAAGAAATGGAATTTCTTGCTGATCATTGATGCATATTCAAAATGGCCCGAGGTAGTGCCCATGACCTCGACGACTTCGGCAGCCACCATAAGAGTGTTTCTAACTTTCTTTGCAAGCTATGGACTGCCAGAAAGGATTGTGACAGACAATGGCCTGCAATTCCGATCAAGCGAATTCCAGGATTTCATGACAAGAAACGGAGTGCAGCGGTCATTCTCACTCCCGAACCATACCGCAACAAACGGTGTGGCAGAAAACTTCGTGGGAACATTCAAGAAGTTTGTCAACGAAAGCCTGAAGTCGGGGCTGACCGTGGAAGAGGCATGCCATAACTTCTTGGTGGCATACCGGACGACCCCTTACACGACAACTGGCTCAATACCTGCCAAAATGATGACAGGAGACGAATTTTGCACAAGGTTCTATCTTCTTAGACCACCAATAACGGATGTCGTGCGATCAGAACAGGCGAAGCAGCACGCCTCGCGCAGCTCTAAAGAACGACACCTTCATCAGAACGACCAGGACTGGGCAAGAGACTACAGGAACGGCAAGAAATGGTCGAAAGGAGTCGTCGCACGAGTGTTGCTTACATAATATTTTGCAGGCGCAACATCTTCGTCTCCATCCTGGACCTGTTCGGTTTATGGACATAGTATCCGAGTTGAGAGAACGCTCTTTCAACACATTTGCAATGCAAATTTCTCTTCCTTCTATTTTTCGTTTTGTTGCTATGATTAAAACAGAAAATGGAAAAGGGCTAAGGATACTTCACAATAGACATAAAGACAACGGTTGAAGGCTCGATCCATATCAATGCAGTTTACTAAATTCGAAATAATTTAGGACTGTTTCGAGGTCTGGAGCCTCCGCACGTGTCCCTAGTTTCTTAGAAAATATTTTCGGTGCAGAGCAATTTGGAAAATGCTGGAATTCAATTTCCAAATTCGGGGAGACGCGGGTTTAACCCGATTTTCAAGAAACATGTCCGGGTGTAAATATTGGGAAATATCCGATTTTATCGGAATACGAAGGACCCTACGGATATATGATAGACAGGTGGGGAAACGAGAGCCAAATGAGCGACCGGATTATGTCCCCCTCGATTTTCTCTTTTTCTGTGGCGCCATCTATGTGGAGCACCGCGAACTCTCACTCCGGGTGGGCTGTCCGGTGGCGACCGGCTAAACTGACGGAGATGGATTCTCGTGGATTTTCAATGAAGGACTGTCGTGCTCTCGGTTTATTTTGCGCAGTCTCCCATAAAGTTCTATGCAAATCCGATTCCAAATTTTTTCTTCTTGCCGCAGCGCCATCTGTCGCAAATCGGGGGTACCCGCAAGCAGACGAGTACACAATCCGGTCACGGCGCTGCGGTAGGCTTCTATGGGCCGTTTCCCCACCTGTCTATCTTACACCATGGTCTATACTTAGAGTACTAAGTTGAATGAAATTTATATTTGTGAAGGAAATATGAAAATGAAATTTTCGATTGGCGCGAATATCTATCAACTCAAAAGTACACAGAGTATACAGTTGCATATATATATATATATATATATATTACATAATTTTTAGGGGAGGGGAGGGGGGTCAAGCTTCCGACAATGAGCTGCGTTTAGAGTATCGGCACTCCGTTTCCCACACATTGTTGTGGGCGCCGCCATTTTAGTGCTTGTGCAGAACAGGCGCAACTGCCGATCGTCATGATTCACAAGTGCGACTTCTTCAGCATCAGGTTCGGTGTTAGGAAGCTCATGTAATATTGCTTTGCTCTGTCGCGAACTGTTTAAACATTTGTGGAGGACGAAAAAGCATTTCCTGTTATTTCAGATAAAGCTTCAGAAAACTGGCAACCATCATTTTAAGCCACAATATGGCCAAATGTCGTTACTCTAAAACAGGGCTGCCAACCCGAGGGAAATTTCCCAGATTAAAGGGGTCATGAAACGATTTTCCTACTTCTTCCTCCTTAGCTTTAATCCTCAACTCAAATGCGAATTGTGAAATCATGTCGCCGTGACATTCTTTGGCACCGCTGCGATGACTCCTAGCTTTCACCGTGCTTTTTATGCACACCATAGAACTTGTCATTCTCCAGTGACGATAGGTTCCGTCAGGGCAATCATTGGCCACGAACGCGAATCCGAATATTCGTCGACGGATTTATTGTTGACGAGCGCATACGCAGTTCTCGTGTCCAATGCGTGAGCTGGGTTCGGCTGACGTCAGGTTGGCACCGCTGACGCGCTTTGGGAACCTCGGATGTATCATAGTGAAAAGGCGGAGAGCTTTCGAAGGAAAGAAGGTACAAAATAGTCCGCTATATTTTCAAATTTTCGTACCGAAAAGCTGGCGTTTGACTTTCTGCCCTCTTTCTTTTGGCCAACTAAATGATATGCGATTAGTAAAGTCCCAATTTAAAATCATTTATCCCAGCCCAAAATTCGTTTCATGGCCCCTTTAAGGTGATATCCAGGTCTATGTGGGAATAAGGTAAATCTTGCTAGTTTGAGGAAAATTTTGGGCTCCGTATATATCTAAACTTTTATAGGTCAATTACGATTTGTTTTTTCTCGAAATAACATCGAATTTCAGCGACTTTGGCTACATTTGGGTTATTTCCTCCAGCGGTTTGTGGTGCGACCATCTGGCAACACTGAGGAGTACTAGGCTAGATGACGCAAGATACCACCCGTTATAAAAGGTGCATCCGTTAGCATCCATCCATCCATCCAACTTGTTTTGGCAAAATCAGTTTTCATCGCCCCCTGAAGGCTGAAAACTATATGGAGGAACGTACCAGCCAAGTCGAAGATTCCGAGAGTGCCGCTGTGCCTTCTCGAAAGAAATAAAAGCTTGAGTACAAGAAGAACTACTGCAATGTCTGGAGATATAGACTTACAACGACAAATAATATTTCGTGAAGTGCCGTCGTGTTCCGTGTGTTCGAGTTTGAGAACTTTCGCTTGTGTTGCACCTTTTGTTTTGGACTGACTGTTATAAAAAGCGCCAATGAAGTCATTAAAGCAGTATCATATTTCGATGACGTGCATAACATCTAAGCCGAAGATAGGGTTTCAATCGTCAGACTGAATCTCCCGGTAACACTTCTCGCCAGAATTGGTATGGCCACGGTTTTGGCCCGATAAACCAATTTATTGAAAAAACGCACTCGAGGCGTTAAGGCTATGCGGAGAGCAAGTCATCTGCTTCTTGCGCAGGGGTTGCTGTGACGTCAGAACGACGTCGAGCTCTGATTGGCTTTGGTCGAAAGGAAAGTGGTTAGACCTCAATGCTAGATGTCGTGAGATCTACGCACATTTTTTTTTTTTTCAATCGGCCAATAAGAGTTCGGCGTTCTGACATCATTGCAACCCTTGTGCAAGAAGCAGACAAACTTGCGCTCCGCGTATAATATATTTGTCTAGTAAATACGGAAGCGATGCAAAAGACTACGAATATATTGTATTATATAAATATTTGGGCAAGCGAGGGACATTTCGGCTGAAATAGGGAAATTTCAGGCGTCCGCTGGGGAAATTTCGACTTTCTGTGTTGGCAGCCCAGCTCTGAAGCGTAGCTTATTTAGTGACACTATCCCAGCGCTTTCGTCATTCCTGCTGGCAAAAACGAGAGTATTCGTGTGATGTGCATGTCGCACCCATTGTTGAGCAAAACAAGCCTGGGAACTTTCCTGTTCAGGGACTACGCAAAGGGCTGGATCTTATCGGCGGACGAGAAACAGTGGCGTTACGAGCTGCTCATCTACAAGGCCAAAGAGCGAGACTCCGGCACCTACACCTGCACCACACCCCGCGGACAGACCAACGAAATCCATCTCACAGTCAAAGGTAGGGGCGGGACAATTGGTGGCCAAACCTGCTACCGAAACTAAGGCCTCGGGTCATGGCGGCCATCTTAATTTTCGTTTTACTTTTGAAATAGACTCAAAAATACTTAGGAATTATGTTTGTTCGCCTAATAACCGTTGTGTGCGCAGGCTCACGTGCGCACACGCACGCGCTTTGTCATTTCACGTAAGACCCGCTTCAAACGGGGGCAATTTTGACGGCAATTTTCCGACTTGCTGACGAGTTGTTCCTTAGATCTCGGCGCTGCAACAGGAATTGCTGGTTTCGGGTCCGGATTGAAACGAGCCAAACTCGAACAAGTCGAAGACGTTCGAAGCGGCAGCAGCCAATCGGGGACGCGATATTTTCACGTGACCCCTGGTGATAACGATATAATTGAAGGCGAGGTTAGGCGCCGTTTTCGTTTGCGATCACAACGAAGTGGTTTCAGGGAGACTAGTTAGTACTCTCAACGAAACCTAAAGACATAAAAAAAGCACGTCATTAATTCGGAACTTTGTGTCGAAATAGTGCAAGAAAATTGAAATTTTCACGATGATGATGGCAAAACGTAAAAATTTACGACTCAGTGGTCGCGCTGCGTGTGAAAGCAGGTGACCCGCATTGCTGGTGTTGTGGCGGTAAAACACTATACAGGGTGTTTTTTTCTTCTTTTTTTAAGCCTAACAGATTCGTTAAAAAAAAAAAAAAAAAACGTGAAAACTACACTTATGCGGCTTGTACGAGTGAGTTATACAGCCAGGGGACATAGTATAGGGGTCTAATTGTAAGGATAAGTCGGCTAATTAAGGAAAACTTGTTAATTAACTTTTTAATTGGGGAAAAGAGACATGCGGTTCCAATTAGAAACTCGCTGAGCGTCATCAAAAATCACTGAATCAATGTTTTTTAGCAATATTTCGTGCGCGTGGGAAGCGTAGTAGTGCGCTAAAGGTACCGCTCGTGCAGCAGGTACAAGGCTGGGGCAATGATGGGAGACGGAAAAATGGTGCGGGGACATTATCACACCGGTAGCCTTGCTTTCACGGCTTTTTTTAAAACACATTTGTAGAGCATAAACACACACACACACACACACACACACACACGCACACGCACACGCACGCGCACACACACACACACACACACACACACACACACACACACACACACACCACACACACACACACACACACACACACACACACACACACACACACACACACACACACACACACACACACATACACACACACACACACACACACGCGCGCACAAACAAACACACACAAACCTCAGACAAACACGCACGCGCGCGCACACACACACACACACACACACACACCATATACTTCGTTTCACATTACGTTCCACCGCAGCCAACGCTGCGATCTGATCAAATTAAACAGTGAGCACAAAAGGTTTATCGTCGCGGTGCTCGTCGTCTTTGTGCGTTTTATATTACCAACTTAACCATTCATGCAAAAAAAAATAAAGAAAGCGCGGGATCACGGTGCGCATTTACTGTGCGCGATTGGAATTAGCCCGTGGTGCATGACAAACACGCGAAGAAGACAAGCACCGCAACGGTACACTTTACTATAATCTGTTTCACCTTGTGTTGTACCGCAGGAAAGGCTACAAGCGCGAGCCCCTTGCTCTAGGGCACATCTCGGCGGCACGAGCTCTCGTGCACCAAGGGCAGCTGCAAACATGAGCTCGCGCTTCTAGCCTTCTCTGCGGTACAACGTAAGGTGAAACGGAGTATAATAGACCGATCTCACCAGCCGTTTGACTACGCCACCGCTGCCGCAATGCATCGAGGGAACTTTAATCTTTCTGCACGCGCGACAACGTCGCTGGAGCTCTGCGAGCGTAAAGCACGAGATGGCACGAGCCCCCGCATGCACGGCTGTCTGCCTCCCGTGAACTGAAGTTATGGCGGCGTCATGCATGCGCCGAAGCACGGTGCGCCGAAGTGAGATCGGTCTATTCCGCTCAATCGTACCAGTGGCTACGGTCAGACGTAATGCGAAAAGGAGCATAAAAAATGAAAGCCGTTTACAACTTCCTGTAACGCCGAATTAGAGCGCAGCTCTTGAGGAGGGGGAGGGGAAGGTACGGAGAGGGGAGCCTACGAAAGCTCACGCCACCTTTTCCGCAGAGCGCACACAGACAGCCAACCACTACGATTCACGAAGAGTGTTCGACAAATAACGAAGACGACGAAGATGAGGGCAAATGACGATGACCGAAACAACATTCTAATATAAAAAATGAAGGCATTTATATGACACTAAGAATACTTTTTTTTATAGGTGACTGCTCGCTCATTGATGTTCCTGTGATGGGATAATTATTCAGTGTCCCATTGCGAACAATGTTTGCAAGTTTGAAACGTTCTTTTTTCTTTTTGTTTTTTGCCGAGCTTCCTTCGTCGATGGCAGTGATTGGCTGTCCGGGTGCTCCGAGGGAAAATGGACTTACGGGTATATTTTTAAAGGACGCTAACCGAGGGAACCCGCATAAATTGATGGTTTTTCCTTTCGCTGAATTGCCGTCTTTCTGGTTAGCTCCCGGCGGCGACACTTCGTGGGGTATTCACACGAGGGAGAAATCTCAGGGATTTCTCCACGGCACGCACACATCACGAGACGAAAACGCGAGGCTTTTGCACATCGCAAAGCCTGACGTTTTCGTCGCGGAATGCGCGTGCCGGGGAGAAATCCCCGGGATTTCTCCCTCGTGTGAATACCCCTTAAAGGGGTACTCCGGCGATTTCTTCATGGTCCCCGATTTGCTTGAAATTTTGCTAAACTCGCCAAACAACATCGCTAAAATAGTATCCCAAGTATTAGGTCAAAATAATTTTTTTTCACGAAGTTATTGAATTTACAATTTTGGTCCTCACCGTGTTTTTCAAACTGAAAGTCTCTATTGGCAACAACGAAAAAGTGACGTCAGTGGAAGGCAGGGGTTCACTTTTTGGGCTGTAGAATTTATTCCCAACTGATTCCAAGCAGTTTCATGGTGTCAAACCAATGCTTTGGAAGCTCGCTCCAGTACCCGCGCGCCAGCACGGATCAAATGATTGGCATATTCTATTTTTTAGACTGTTCGCTCGACTGGCAAGCCTGCCTGCCACTGACGTCACGGCACTGAAAAGTGCGGGTATATTTGAATGTTGGTTTTTGCATCATTTTCATTTGCCGATTTCACAATAACTAATATGAATTTCGCGATACTAAATATCATACTGGAAAGGGTAAAGGCCGGGGAGTCAGAAAATATAGTTAGTTGAGGTAGCTCAAAAAATCGCCGGAGTACCCCTTTAAAGGGACACTGAACCCCCGAATAAACTATTTTGTTTTTTTCTTAAGCTCTTGTATAGGACACGTAAGTCACAAAATTATCTAACTCCGCCGGATCATTCAATTAAGTGCATAAAGTGCGCCATGACTTTGTATACACCTAGTCTGGTTATGCGCTTGTCTGTTTTATGCGGAGCGCAAGTTTGTCTGCTTCTTGTACAGGGGTGGCGATGATGTCAGAACGCGGAGCTTTTATTGGCTGATTGAAAAAAGAGAAGTGGGTAGACGTCAAGGCATTGATGTCTACCCACTATCCTTTCAATCAAAGCCAATCAGAGCTCGGCGTCGTTTTGACGTCACACAACTGCGCAAGAAGCTAACGACTTGCTCTCCGTACAGGCTTTGACAGCGTTTCGACTTAAAGTGAAACGAGGTATATGGTGCGTTACAGCTTCTTTTTTTTTTTTGTTATAGAATTGTAAAATATAATACGTTTTGCATTCCGTTCACAGACGTGAGCTGTCCTCCGATCGAAGGCTACGGGGACGAGAACCGCGTGACGAGCGAGCACGGCAACCGCATGCACAGCAAGGCTAAGTTCGCCTGCATGGAGGGCTACAACCTTGTGGGCTCCGAGGAAGTCCTGTGCAGCCCTTCGGGACGCTGGTCCGACAAGGCACCGCACTGCGTAGGTGGGAAACGCACGCCACCAAGCTTCCCGGCGTCTCGCACGATGGCGTCTGCTCCAACGAAGCGTTTTGGAGCGGTTGCTTTCTATGGGAACTCTGCACGAACCTCTCTTACTCGTGTTGGCGTTGGTCGCGCTGTGGCAAGGCCATCGGAGAAGGTGGCAGCAACGGAGCACAGCTGTTGGTTTGACGTCATTGCGCGCGCGACCAATGACATTGCACCGCGCCGAGGGGAGAAGGGGGGCGAGGGATTCTCTCTTCCCCGTTCTCCGCTGCGTAGGAACGGGGGCTGCGTAGCAGGGTAGGAACTCCGTATTCGCGACTCCAGCGACCTATAGGGGGCGCCACCACCAAACAAACATGGCGGCTGAGTCCAGGTCGCGTCGGCTCGGCCGGGCCGCCTGCAGGGGTGGCGCAGTCAATTTAACAGATTTTCTTTTGTTTAATGCCCAATTTTATAGGTATTTGAACTGAGACGGTTAAGTGTAGCCGGTGCACATAAACTAGCAGCGCATAGTTTTGTTTTCCCGGAGTTTTTTTGTTCTTTTCATGTCAAACTTTCGTTTCGGAGATTTCGTTCAAAACCGAAACTATGGGCTCCGGAGAGACGGTAATAGACTCTAATCAGTTTTGATCATCTAAGGAAAGCGGCGATTACTACAGAATTGCTCCACCGAGAGTAATTTTCAGCTAACTCGCATGCCTCGACCCTCCGACTTATCTGTCCGCGAAATCGAGCTTTTGTGCGTATCCGCGTTTAAGAATCAGCTCCAATCATCTGCTCGGTCAACAACACAGGCTGCAGGAAAATTACGAAAATTAAGCAAGCGCTTCTTGAGCCAAGGAGCATGTTAACCCGCTGGCGCCTTATTAAGCAGCTGATACTCGTATTTCAATTCAGGTTTTAGTAGCAATCGAGAAGTCATTTTGACGAGCGGGCTATGTATTATATTACGTACTATGTCCCACTAAATCGATATTAGTATATTCTTCTGGTTGAAATATGAGCTTAGTTGACTAGCTATTAGGTGAACTGCTGAATAAAAGTATATTTGACAGACGAGAGCTACTTCTTAAACTTAGTCAAATCGTTGTAGCCGGTAGCACGGAGACGAATGCGGACAAACTGAAGAGAGTCTTCATCGAAGATTCACGCAGAACCTCTCTGCAGTGAACTTGAGTTCGAATCCTGAACGGATAAAATGAGTAATTTTTTGTGGCCGGTCAACTTGAGCAATGTAGACGTATATTGCTGCTGGCTTCGACGGGGGTATAATATAAATATTGGAGGTGCGATAGATCATATTAATGTCGTGACAGCTTCTAACTTTGCGAGACGCATCCCCCACCTTTTGAAAGCAGATAATTTCCCTCATTAATCATTCAGCGAGCAGGTTTTCCTGAATCAAGTAATTGCGAAATCAGCCCAACTCCTTCCGTGTGGTCCAGAGGCTTTTTTGGCGAAAAGCAGTCAAGATGAATAGCCAACGCACCGACCGGCGTGGGTGGCTCAAACTTGAAGCTAATCGAACACAAGCAAACTCAAGAAAAGCAGCTATCGAACCTTCCCATTCACTTGACTGCAACATTGGTGTTCTTCCAGTGAAACACCTCACCTGTTGTCCTTAGTCCACTGTTCTATATCCTTATAAAGAAACCACTTATCAGTTACCATGTAGTCGTCACTTTGAATGTGATTCGAGACAGACAAGAAATCAAAACGTTTTTCCGTGATTCCTCCCCATCCAAGAAATCGAAAGCACGCGACCGAGTGTTGCGGAGTGAACGGGCTTTCAAACACGTGATGGAAGGAAACAATCTACTCAGGCTTCACCACACTAATGAACACTCAGGCAAACTTAAGAAATTTTCGGACCTTCGTCAAATTACATTGTTCGCCACCGCGCCGACAACACGTGTCCGCCGCGAAAGCCACCAGAGACGCGGAGGGGCGCGGAGCGACCTGGTCCGGCTGGTTCCCGGTTTTCCCGCTTGGCGGCGTCCGTTTTGCTGGAGTCGCGAATTAGTGGAATAATCTAGTCTGCTGGAAGGCATTTCAGAGGGCTGCTCGTTAACAACCCCATCAAATGCTATCGCATCTTCACTGCATTTGACGGAATGTCTCAGCTAGGCGATTTTTTTTTTATACCACCGTTATAGTATTTAAGAACGCTATCGAGAGTAATGAAAGTAGGCTGGTAATCTGGTGTGGGAACTGCATTGTTTAAAACACACAAACTGGATAGATTGAGGCCTTGTGCAGTTTTCCCTCTTTCCAGTCCTTCTAAGACACAGTATAGAAGGATCGGGGGTCGAGTAAAACCAAAGAGGTCAAGGTCTAAATCTTACTCCTGCCGGATTCGATATGAACATGCTCTTACCGACGAGAACTTACCCTTCTGTGGTGAAGGCTCGAAGACTTAGGACTATGAATGACGCAGTGCTGTTTGATTCGAATCACTGTTTCACATCCCTTCTCGGGGCATCATGTTTCAGTGCAGACTGACGTATATAAACATTCATACAGCAGATTGAACTGAAGTTTTGATATGCGTACGTAGAAAGACATCCACTCGCTTTGTTTTTGTTTCCCACCCACCTTTATAAGTATTGGCAGCGACGGATGCTTTCCACTCCTGTCGCTGACGAATATTTGAAAAGCGACGCCCTAGCTTGGCGGCTCTCGCTTTGGCTGGCATCCTGTTGATTTTGTGGAATTGCATTTTGATTTGTCGATTTTTTATGTGACACCCTTTGTTGTTTCTTTGACGTTTGGTTCAATCTATTCATTCAAAAAGTATTAAAAAATTCTCCCAGTTTTTTTTTTTTTTGCGCCTGATAAACTTTTCTTTCGACTACCTTCGAATATTCCAAAGCGGCGTACATATTAAAAACGCTGCTGCTGATACTCGGCGAATATTGTATATTCCGGCAAAGTCAGGTTCAAAATTGCATTCTGAAGAAGAACAAAATTCGGAAATTTGGAAATATATGCATCAACGTTCGCGAATTGAAAGCAGCCTTGGTTAAAGCAACAACAACAAAAAATAAAAATAGAGAAGTTCTAGATTGTTTGATGAAAGTTTGATTTCGCTGGCATCCGCAACCATAGCCGGGGACAGGTCAAGAACGAAGTGGAAGCTCCTCCCACCCGTTTGCACTTCAGCGGAGCGAACGGTGGAGAGGAGGTCGCCTCCTTTCCAGCGTTCGCTCTACTAAAGTGGAAAGAGGGGGGAGGAGCTTCCAGTTCGTTCTTGACCTGCCACCGGCTATAGTACGCAACAACTATTCCTTGACTTCCGATGCCAGATGTGACTCTATCTGCTAAATACTTTCTTGTTTCTTCTTTTCTTGATCTGAAGTGGCTTGAGGCTTACACGTTGTTGCTTATGTCCGTTGATGACTACGTTTATTTCTATTACTTTGATTTCAATTGAAAACGAGGTGACAAACAAAGATTGCGTTAGAAAAAAAAAGCGATCGAGTGTGGGAAAAGATAACATGATAATAAAACTGACGGCGTGACAAATAAAAAAATAAAAAAGAGAGGGAAAAAAAGCACTGAGAAAGGCTAGCGCGTGATTCATTTTGAAAGGACCAAGAAAACAACAGAGATAGAAGTGGGCCTTTTCTGTGCAAAGGCAGGGTCTATCGGCGGGCGTACGAACTTACTTTGGAGGGGAACGCTCTTTCCGCTAACCTGTGCCAGCTTGAAGAGCAGTCGACGCTATTGATTGATATTTTGTCTGTCTCCTTCTCCCTAAAAAAAAAAAAAAGACGTAGTACGTTTTTTTTAGGAAAGGTTAGTTGAGTTGCCATACACAACAACCTTGTGTGCCTAAACACGGAAGCTTGCTTCTTCAGTGTATTTGTTTATGCATTCCATGATATAGCATATTATTTACACGCAACCGTTAATCTTGATTTAGATTTGCGTTAACCGTGGCTATAATTAGATAAACTGGAGTTTTAGTGCCTTAAATTACACACTCGTCCTTCTCACTGTTCCATTTTACGCGTGAATTGGAACAATGAGAAATAATTGGCTTTTCAATCTAAATTGTAAATACCCGTCGGCGCGCAAAAAAACAAAAACAACAAAGTTGGTTTCTTTCATCACGCCCCAACAATCGTTTAGCAGAATGCAGTTGTGATGCCAAATTGAAAAGAGCAACATTTAATATACGATTTTTCCAATAAACTTATCAAAACTTAAATAAATTAGATAATGCGTACGGTATGCTATAAGTACTTATATGATCTTGTATGTACCCATAAGTTATTAGTACTTCCCATAAAACCGATATATTTATGTTCTCTCGCAGTGATTCAATGTCCGGAGATTCCCAACTCGAACCACCTCCGGGCGAGCACTGTGAACCGGACGTACGGCATCCGCGTCCACTTCTCCTGCCCGCTCAACTACAGGCTGATGGGCCCGCCCTTCGTGACCTGCTGGAAGAACGCGTCCTGGTCGGACACGCCTCCCAGCTGCGAACGTGAGCTGCGTTCCTCTGCTGAGCACGTCACCGTCTCAAAAGATAAGGGTAGAATGCTTCAGATGGGGTGGGACGAAGTATTTGGGCTGCCGTTTTAGTGATAGCCATATTGATTGCGATTCAGGCACTGATAAACGCGAACAGCCAGGAGTGCTGCAGTACGCCATAACTCTGGCGTCCTGTTGTCTTTGCGCTCGTTTCCTTCGCGGGTATGTTCTCACTGGCAGAACAAATCACGCAGAGAAACAAAATGGGCGACGATCTCACGACGTGATGCCTTCAGCTGTGCTTTTTGTGTTTTTTGTTTTTGTTTTGCAGACGATAAATCGGAACTATAATTTGTTTCATACTTAGCGTGCAGCGCTGTCAAAGCTACTGGCGCGAGCGCGTGGCTTCATCTATAGTTTTGTTCGCGCGAGAACGCGCGCAAATGATCAACGAGATTAAGGCCCGTGCTCGCGCCAGTAGCTTTGACAGCGTTGCACGCTAAGTATGAAACAGAATATAGTTCTGAGCACGCGCTGCGCACAACGAAGAACAATATGGCTTACCGTGAATGCACCCTATACTGCCTATACATAGTCACAGGGGGTCTGAGAACGACAAGGTCTATCCAACTCCGATTATCTCATTAGAACTGCTGCAGCCTACAACCTCGCAGCATCATCCGATAAGAAGTATCAGAAACCGAGCAAAAGGGACGACTGTTGTCACAATCATACCTTCGCTTTCTCTATTTTAAGCCCTTGGTGCCCGTAAATCTAATCAGGAACCTCTGACAAAAAAACGAAACAAAATTAATAAAAAGAGCGGCGCTAATGATGATTAAGTTCGTCGCTCCTCGATTTGTCTCTCGTCGCTTATGCTTATACGATGGTGTTCTAATATTATCGTTGGTAAGGGATCTAGGCGTAATCAATATCAACGTAAAAAGAATATTTACAGTCTAGCAAGATGAAAAACAAACCAGTGTGTATTGCGAGTAAGTTGTCTATATTGTTAAAACCTCTGTAAATAGAATTTTGTATAGACTTGCGCTTCAATGTTTATAGCTCTTACAATTCAAAAGAAAGCTTACTGTTTACACTACCGAGACTGTGAATGAGGTTTTTTTTTTATTCGAGCCGCCATGCCCACCTGTTGAACAAGAGCGACTGAACAGAGGGACAGCACGAACAAGCGATCTCCGGTTTTTGCTGTTTTTATCTTAGATAATTAAAACAACTCTAATTTAAACTTTTATTAAGCTAGGTGCAAAGTGCTCGTTCGGGGGAACAACTTAACGGTAAAATATGCATGTTCTCTCCAACACGTGAATACCCCCAATACTGCCTGGGTAATGCCCCCTATACTGCCTGGGTAAAATGCGGAAAAATCGCTTTGCTTACACATTTCGCCAGATGTAAGATGTTGCGGTAGTTCGTGATTGGATTGATGGGATGCTCGTGTTGGACCCACCGTAAGGAAAGGGGGAAGGGAGAGCAAAGAAACGAGAAGGGAGCGCAAGTGGCAAGCTAACACTCCCCCCTTCTTGCACAAAATCTTGTAGCCTTCCTATTCCGTAAATAAAATATTTGTCGGAAGCTCACTCTTATTTGGTTCCCTCGCTAATCCCTCGAAATGCTGCGAACTAAGTAGAAACGATAATTTTAAGTGTGCTGCCCCGGAAGGAATACTGTTTGTTTGTAGGAAGCTGCCTGTGAACAAATTCGGTGTAGAAATGGTTCATCTGACTTTTGTTAATGTCGTTGAACTCCTCTTGGGGATTAAAACAATCGAGGTTGGAGTTGTCCTTTGTTGCTTAGGTCTATTGACCGAACAGTTGACTTATACCACCTTTTGTTATTTTTATTTATTAGGCTAATATCACTTTTTGGGGGCGTGATTCGACTAGCCATGGCGGAGCTACGAATAACACGTGCAGATTTAACTATAGTTAAATGTGCAGGTGTTATTCGTAGCTCCGCCATGTACTGACATGCGAGGAAAACAGTTGCGTATTAGCAATTCACCTCAAACGGTCGCATTAAGTGCATGAAATTACGTTGCCCAAATCTTTCGTACTCCACGCGGCGAGGTTTAGAGAACACAACAAAGTTTGTGCCTGGGCTGGGCCCGGAACTTTTTTAAAGGTGGCGGGCCGAGCCGGGCCGGGCCTGGGCCCGGTTTCAAACACCTAGGCCGGACTTGGCAGAGTAAATTACCACGACGCCAGGCCCAGACAGGTCCTGGACTAAAAAAAGCGGTCCGTGCAGTGATTCGCTTTCCCGAGAAGCTCAGCTGTGCGTGTGCGTGTGCGTGTGTGCGCGTACGTGCGTGCGTACGTGTGCGTGCAGGGGCGGATTCAGAGGGGGGGGGGGGGGGGGTCCGGATGTCTTGACCCCTTTCTTGAATTCTGCCTGTGTGAAAATTTAGAACTGGGAAACTGGAAAGGGGGGAGGGGTGAGTTCTTAAAGGGGCGGTGCAACGATATTCAATCGGAATGTTTTTCACTTCACACGGGCTTACTGGCATTAGTGGGACTCAAGGATACTCGCACGCAACGCCACTGACCAAGAAACTCCTTTGTTGCGCTGTAATTTCGAGGACAAAACCGAGTGTTTCCATTCAATCTCTCCTTCGCAAAACCTGATGACGTAGCTGGGCAGTAGCAGTACCGCCCAGTGACGATATTTGAATGCCGCTCATAGATTGGACCCGAGCATGGCGTGGACACTCGATTTGGGCTCGTGATAATCGATAGCTCGAGAAGCATTCGGGTAGTGGCCGGTGTCCAATCGCTGCAATGACGACAACAGCCGAACCATAACAATGTCCGGAACTCATCGCGTGTCCTGTGCGTTGCCAACCCCAGCGCATGACTATGATCAACATTGGCGGCATATAATCGGCTCCAGATCACGTGGCCGCTTGTTCTGGCTGCGAGTTGAGGGGGTGAACTCTTCTCGTTTTTCTTTATTTTTTTCTGCGACTTCGATTGCGTGTGGCGAAAAACGAACGGGTATTTCGCAGGTCATTAACGTCAGGGATCCGTTCTAAGCAGTATTTGTGCAAAGTAAAAAAATCGTTGCATTGCCCCTTTAATTAAACATATAATACGCTGACCCCCCCCCCCCCCCCCCCCCCCCCCCCCTCTCTCTCTGAAAATACCTGCGTCCGCTCCCCCGCGCGCAAGCGCGTTTGTGTGTGTGTTTGTGTGTGTTTGCGCGCGTGTGTGTGTGTGCTTGCGCGCGCTGGTGCGTGTGCGTGTGCGTGTGCGCGAATGTCAGTGTCCGCGTGCACGTGCGTGTGTGTGTGTGTGTGCGGGGAAGGGGAGGTCCCTCTTCCCCTCCCGGGAAATGTCGCGGTAGCCTTGGGCCCCGAGCCCCCCCCCCCCCCCTAGTCAGCGCGTCGCGAAGTGGCCATATACTCTCGCTTGGCGTGCGAAAGCGACACCTGAACTTCTGGGCTTCCTCGCAGCGATCCGGTGTCGTACGCCGCTGCCCCCTGCCAACGGGCGGGTCCTGTATGGAGGCCGGCAGTACCCGGGAGACAGCGTGCAGTACACCTGCAACGCCGGCTACGTCCTCATCGGCGACTCTGTGTCCGTGTGCGAGACCAACGGGACCTGGTCCAAAGCCGTCCCCAAATGTGAGCCTGCGATCTCAGCCAACATCAGGGATCAGAGCCCGTGCGTTAGCATTTTCACGTGACCTCGGTGAGGTCGAATGAAGTCAGAAGTCAGACAAGACTGTTGTGTCAGCGATCGGCTGGTCCTCCTCGTGTCCGGGCAATACGTCGAAGGACGCTCGGCGCCGGGCTCGGGCCCAGTTGCCGAGCTGACGCCATCCGAGCGTGATGACGTCACGTCCAAGTAGGGGAGGCTGTTCATAGGCTTTGAATATTCTGAGTGGTGCATTTTTCAGCTGGACGAAAGCGCTAGTATTGCTGGTTAGATCACAGTCCACCGTCACAAAACGTTGCCGACTGCGGGCTATAAGAAACCGGTAAAATAGAATGAGTTTTGTTACCATTGAGGGGAATCATCAAGGAAGCAGGTGTTTACAATTATATACCTCCCACCATGTTTAATTTTGCTGTCCTATGGCTTTATTTTATGATGCCTCTATGAGATTGGTATTTCCCAAATTCCACGTTATCTGTCTCACCTGGCCCGAATAGAAAACCCAGGAGCTTCATTTATTGGTATATTGACTGGTTCTTACACGTTGCGACGGAATGTACACAGTGGGACACTGTTAGCACGAAGAAGCGATCGCCAGTGTCTTTTCCCTCAAAATTAAAAGTCTGTCATCAAAACTACTAGTGTGGTGGAAAATGCTCAATGGGGACAGTAAGAACTTTTTGATGCGCGCTGACATCCTTCGGAAGTAAATTTGGAAAAAGTGGAGGTGTCGTGTTTGCGCCAAAATTGTCCCGCAGTGTACAATAGGCAACAACTTGGAAGGGAACAGACTTCCTCGATTTTTTGACGTTCCTAATTTGTTTTGGAACATGTTATGGTCCCAAGAAGGACTAGAATTGAAAGTTTATATCCCAAACTACACTCTTAATCTGGGGCCACCTAGGGAGCCACCTATAGCCGTGACAAATGAGATCCAACTTGTCACGGCAAATTTTGGGGCCACCTAAAATTGCCAGCCCGTTTGCCGTCCCTTTTTAGGTGGCCCTAAAATTTGCCGTGACAAGTTGGATCTTGCCGGCCCGTTTTTTAGCTGGCCCGTTTTCTAGCTGGCCCGTCTTCTAGGCATCCCTTTTTCTGCTGGCTGTAAAAATGTGCCGTCGTCCACTTCCCCGCAGAGTATCTCGGAGGGTCCAGGACTGTGATCCACGAAGAAAGCCAGGGGAATAAGAAGTACAGGAAATTTTCACCGTAAAAATAAAGCTGTGACGTGACACTGAGC
Organism: Ixodes persulcatus; assembly: GCA_013358835.2. NCBI lineage: Eukaryota > Metazoa > Arthropoda > Arachnida > Ixodida > Ixodidae > Ixodes > Ixodes persulcatus. The sequence continues at coordinate 757,541 of JABSTQ010011378.1, forward strand.
CTGACGTCTTCTTGTGAGACGTCATGCACATAGTCACGTCGCAACTTTATTTTTGAGTCGCAAAATATATTGGAAAAGCATTGCCAAGCTCAATTTGTATACTTTAGAGATTGACTTCCCGAGTGCTCTAGGGGAAAGTAAATATACATGAATTGTTTCAAGGGCAAGGCCGATGGGTTCTGAATATTTTAGAGAACAGTGGGTCCGCGGGTAAACAATCCATTTATTTGTTTAAATTAGATGCACAGATGAAGATACAGGTGCTGCTTTGTTGTAATAAATACCACATTCAAACAATAAAATAGAAAAGTATATGAAAACTTGTGTCACTTGCTGAAACATTGGTGGAAGCATGGTCGTTGCTTTCACTTGACACACTTGGCGAACCCGCCGCAGTTGAAGGTGCGCTATCCGAGCCAAGTGTGTTGCAGTCAGCCGGAGCTTCGTGCCACAAGACGGGTCTCCGCGGCACGTCCGAAGGCCAGTTGCCTCTGTCGTCAAGGCATGATGCTGGTGCGATTAAAAATTTTCAGCATTTTATTATAAGAGAATAAGGGAGAGAGAACATGTCTTGTATCTTAATTACGTTCTAAAATTTATCAAACAGCTGGTTTTTTAGAAAGTATCTTGCTGGACGTTAGAGTCTGTTCAGATGCTGAGTCATCGGTCACAAACATGGCCGCTAACATAACGTTTATTCATATGCTCTACGGAAAGCAAAAGAAAGCTAAAGAAATTCGGGAATTAGATAACCGTATTTGCTTTCGGCGGCCATGCTTGTTTGTAGTTACTCGACATTAAAAAGCAGTCTGACGTCATATGGATAGACCCTGTAGGGTCTATCCATATGACGTCAGACTGCTTTTGTGATTTGTTGGACCTATAGATCCTGGCAAGTGACCCGTAGAGCTGTAGATCCTGGCAAGTGGACAGCCTCAGCTCCCCTGCCTGGTGGCGTCAAAATGTACTGTTTTGTTCCCACTCTTCAAACTGCCACCAAAGCTAACTGCCACCAAAGCTATATATAGCTTTGGTGGCAGTTTGAAGAGTGGGAACAAAACAGTAAATTTCGACGCCACCAGGCAGGGGAGCTGAGGCTGTCCACTTGCCAGGATCTACAGGTCCATGGCTATATCATACAGGCTGCGTCATGAAACGCCGGCTAAATCGTTGCTCAAAAACTACACGTTGCACATAAAAAGCCAATTTTGTTTAATATGAAAATTCATAAAGTTTGACGTTCAAATAATTATGGTGTCAAAAGTTTGAATAATTAACTTTCTGAAATTACTAAATTTGAAAGTATTGTCAGGTCAGGGTAAAGACCTTGCTAAACTGCGTTAAATATTGTAAAACAGATAGTTTGACTGTTTTTTTTCAACAATAATACAATACATTTCTTAAAGTCAGTTAGCCTAATAAAAGCTTATGAACTCACTCACACAAAAAGAACGTTTCGGCCGACGTCGACGGTCACGTGAGCAAACGAGGGTGCACGCACAAGGGAAAACTTAGTGTATTCTAGATGTTACATTCATCATCAATTTTAGTATAAATGTTCCTTGTGCGGCCGTCCTCCTTCGCTCAACGCGATCGTCGACGCCGGCCGAGACGTGCAACTATACACCTCGGACGGCAAGCTGATGAGTGCGCCGTATACGCCGTGCTCTATCGGCGGACACTTCGGCAAGAGAAAAGTACCCCCCTATAAACTATTTACACCTTGTCGCTGTAAAACGCTGGTGGCCACCGTCGAGGCATAGCCGGCTAGCTTTCTTTGCCTCACCTTACCATAGGCAAACAGTAAGGCCTGCGACTTTGACTCGATAACTTTAAAAATTGTCACCCACCACGAGTGCTTGTGCACAGCCGAGCCGGCGTCAAACGCGAAGAGTCCGCACTTGTAGCCGTTGGTGAAACGAAGTAAACCTGTTTTCCGCTTTCCACCGGCGACGCCAGCCGGTATCCGAATAATATGAAAAGAGGCGATTCTAAACGTGCTTCTTAGAATACAAAAATATAGTGTATAGATACCTGTATCGTCCAGGACAGGGTCCCACTTGTACTCTGTTGGCGAGAACAAAAGTTACTAGTTAGGAACTCTTTCAGCAATTGACTCTAATCCGTTATTAGCCAGTGAGCTACATAATTACCCAGTCGGTTATGCTGAAGAGGACTGTGCCCGCAGTAACGGCACCAGCCAAGTTGGCTCAGTAGTGGTGGTCGTGCTGGTCGTGCCGCCAGATCAGCGGGCCGTGTGAACCCATCGCATTCACATGTTTCCTCATGGTTACACCGCCCGCGTCGAATTCCTTTGGTATCATTCGATGTGAGCATCCTGAAGAACTAACTCATGCACTGTCCCGCGGCTTCGGCGCATTCTCTAACATAGGGTTAAATCACCATGATAAGAAAACAAATGTCACCCGCAGATGCTTCCGATTAGATTCGTACTTCGTATGTTCGAAATTCATCGTCCTTGCACACCGAGAAGAGAAATGATCGTTATGCGAATGCGTGCCCGCTGGCTGCGCCCGCAGGGAACGCAGGGCAGCCTCAACTGCCGCCATCTAGCGGAGAGCATAGTGTTTTTTTTCCGCTATTATGCGCATAGCCGGCCCGTTCTTGCTGGCCCTGCACAAACGGCCCGCCAAAAATTACAGGGCCGCCTACGGAGCCACCTATATAGCTATTCGCACCATCAAAGAGGGGAAGGGCCAACTGCAGCCGTGACGTTGTACACGGCTATTTTGACGGGGCCGGATCAGTTCGCGGCTAAGTCCTAAAAACTTTGAACGTCCCGGCTATGAACGTGACGTTTGATGGCCCCAGATTAAGAGTGTAGGCACTGTTCGACAGGTTGAGGTTTAACGAAGGTTGTGGGAGCCGTGAAACTGGAAATAAGAAAGACGAACTGTTCCCTTTCATATTGTTGCCGATAGTATATACCAGAGCCAATAAGACGTACATTATTCTAGGTTTTTCTTCTTTTTTTTTTAGTTTCTTTTTATGATACCTTTTTGTTGCGCAGGCAAGCCTGCCTGCGAGTTCCCGGGACAGCCCGCGCACGCTCGCCTTCTGCCGTCCAAGTTCCACTACGACATCGGCGAGGTGGCGCTGGTGGCCTGCAGCCCGGGCTACCGGCTGCTGGGCTCGGCGCGGCTGCGCTGCTCGCGGGACGGCCACTGGTCCAGTCCGCTGCCCCACTGCCGCCGGCTGCTGGCCGTGCACAAGTAGTACCAGCGGGTGCAAGGGGGCATCATCATTGAGCAGATGGCGCCGCAGCGCCTGCCGCCCTAGCAGCGCTCCCAACGCGGTCGTGCGCAAAGCTTCGCTCGCGAGCAGCGCCCGACTCTCTTTGTGCGATACCACCTCGAAGACATGGCCCGCGCGCGACGTCATCGTTATAGTTCCCGAAAGGATCAGAACAGCAGGGATGTCCTTCCATTGTTCCGCTTCTAGCGCGGGCTTCCTACCTTCGATAACGCTTCGGCGTCTCGTGTGCCTCGAGACCCCATGCGCAGCTGAGGCATTGCTAAAGGCAACGAGCGCGTGCTAAAGACCGGCCGTTCGAGAGGGACGACGCCCCACCCCGGCGTTCTCACTCTGTCAGTGACTGTAGTGGATACCCGAGCCGCTCCAAGCGTCAAACTCACTGAAGCTCGACTAGCCGCAAAGGGTAGACGCGCGCGTCTTGGCGTCGCCCCGCGCTCGTGTGAGACGCTGCAAGATGCGTTGGCGGAGACGCTGACGCGAGTTGGACGGTCTTGCGCGGATCCAGCTCACGAGGCCCGTGCCTGGTGAGGCCGCTGGAAGCAAGTGGCGGCACGGCGTAGCTCTTAATTGGCGTTGAAAGGAGCGGCTCGTGGAAGCAAATGGAGGTAGAGCACTCGCTCGTGGAAAGTGTCTGGCGCGTTCGCGCAATGATGGATGTCGGGACTTGTAAAAAACGCGAAGCGTGTTGTTTGGTTTTTTATTAAGGGGTTTTAACCTCTACGCTGCTTTCTAATGTGTACAAATCACAGCTCAGCGTGCAATCTCCACAGCCCAGCTCGCGCGTGTGCATCGCTTCGGAAAAGGAGCAAAGCACGCACCAAACGCACGAACATTGGAAGTGTATTCACCGGAAGCCCGCGGGCGCAGCCATAACTGACCTTCACATTTTTGTTTTCTTCCATTTCCTTCGCTTTATTTTAATATTGTTGTCGCGCGACAGTTCACTGACCTTTTAGACATCATAGTGTCCTCGTCCAGCCTAATTAAGGGTGAACGAAGTATAGCAAGCAACCGTGATGTCGCGCACGTGACCTCGAAGTGCGATGACGTTTGCTCCTCTCTGTGGAAGAAATCTTCGTCGTGGGAATACACCCTAAGTGGTCCACGAGTACAGGTATGGTGGGCTAGAAGGGGGAAGTGTGACGATCGTTCTTGCGAAACTGACTCAGTGATTCAGCATGCGGAGCTGTGCTGCGTTAAAGCGGGGTGGAGAGCCATCGATAAGTAAAGCCTCTTCATGTTTTAAAAGTAGCGCAAGGTGCGTCGATGCAAGAGGCCCGTGCAACGTGCAACCCTTAGGAAGATCAAGGCGGCAAAGCGCAGCACTGAGCTAGATTTCAGACGCCATGTTCTTACCAGAAGGGGTGCGCGGCACGTGTCTTGAGCGTTTTCAGAACAATGAATGGCGACACTTTTCCCAGGATAGAGGGGTTTTATCGATAAGTGGATGGCAGGGCCACCCTGAACTGTGGGGAATAGAAGGTGAACGAAGTACATCGAGGGGCTTCACAAGCCCACCATAGCTTCGCTGCAGCCTTTCTTCCTTGCATCGAGCTCAATGTGCTGTGCCCAATTTTGTTATGGCTAACAAGGAAATATTTATTGTGCAGCACTTTATGATTGTGATCAACGGTGAAGACGTTTTCTTCTTTTGTGTTTACAGTGCGAAGGAGTGCCGTTGTGGCGCTGCTGCGGGCATATCGATGCTAACTCTGCGTGCTGAACATCCTGGTTATTTTCCCCTGCTTGTCAAACCTCCCATTCTAGCCCACCATAGTATACGGAGTGTTCATTGGCGGCCATAGCTGTGTGCGCGACTGCTGAGCGCGTGCTGATGGCAAGCTTCCGCAGTTCTTTTGTAACGTGCATTCCACACCATCAAGACTGCCAGTTTTAGCAGGCTATTAATGTGAGCTCGTTCTGAAAATGCGCTCTAAACAGCAACCTCAAATACGGAGTCCAGTGAATACCCCACATAAGGACCGGCGCGGGCCTTGTCTTCTAGATGGTATTGGTTCATGGCCCTTGCGTAGAACACTGCGAAAGTCGTCGTGCGCGTGGCCGCACCCTTCGTGAACGACCAACACCTTTTCGACGTGACGTCGAACGTTTCGACGAAGCGCAGAACACAGCGTTTGTCAGCATCATGCAATCAGACGCTTTTGTCCAGTCAAATTTTTGGGAGTGGTCGAGTGTGTTAAGGTACGTTTATACTCCAACGTAACGTCGACGGGCACGGCGTAGCGCAGCGCGCACAGATGCTGATTGGTCGCAGATGTCGAGTTCCTGGTTGCCGGCCAATGAAAGGCACGCGTTATGCGCTACGCTGCGTTCACTGCGCTCAACATGGGAGTATAAACAGACCTTTAATGTCCACGGAGTGGAAGGAGGGTACTGGCTGTTGGGTCGGCTCAGTAAATTGCCGCCTTGTTTATTGCTGCTGCTGGTGCAGACAGGTCTAGGGGCATAATAGTCTCACTGGCCGAATTCGGCTATTTGGTTTAAAACAAGGATAAAACAAATCACGTATATAGCGCGACCCTGTTAACACAAAAAAAAGCGATCGCCATTTTTGTTTTCCTCTCTCTCTCACGTTTTGAATTTAAAAAGTTGCCAAAAAAATACAGATAGAGAGAAAATTCCTTACACGGGGCTCTAATTCAAGCGGTTGAGATCGGTTCCAGTCAATACGTTGTGTGGCCAAGGCGCAGATAAAAAAATATAACATAAAATAAAAGATAGCCAATGTCGTCCATGCTAACAGAGTCGCGCAGTGTTTATGCCCCTCTTTCTCTTGCCCTCACCGGCCCGGGGTTATTTCGTGTGGCACCGCTAGCATGTACGCCAGTTCGGCGCTTGTTGACGTTTCGCTTGCATACACGTTTGCAAATACAACCTCCGGGCAACGCCACCGTGCTCAGTTCGGGTGAGCTTGAGCGCGGTCATAATCCGATTACCATACCTTAGCAAGGCGTCGTATTCGGATCATGGCCGCGCCCAAGCGCACCCCAACTGAGCAAGATGGCGGCGCCCTGAGGCCCTACTTCCAAACTTGTGTACGATCTCTTGAGTTTACCGTTTGCACTCCATTCGCTCACGTTTGCGTCGCACATGCGCACATTCGGTTACACTAACCTAATATTTTCATAGTGGTAATCATCACCTGTCTCTTCACGAGGCCGTGAAAGAGAGAGAGAGACACTATCAATTTTGAACATGAATTGTAACAATTTGAGGAAATGATTTTGGATTACACGAAGAGAGCGCGTGAAACCAATCTCACACTCGGTGTACAGTAAAGGGCAGAGAGTGTGCTTTGTGCTTCGATTACTATTTCGCTGCCATTTCGGAAAGTATTATCCCGCGGTACGTCGGTACGGCCACGGTCTGGTAGATACCGAGGGGTACGAAGGATACAATTAGTCTAAAAGTTACGAGTAAATATTTAAAAAAAAAGTATCATAGTGGTCACCGCATTTTTACGCAGTTAATTTGATCTGCGATGAGTAACCCTGTTCTTTATTCGTTCAGTATACGTTTGGTACTCGTTGCCTGATATCCAGTGGTGCTTATAGCATAACATATTTGCAATGGGTCGATAATGTGGTGGTATAGGTAGCCACGGCTCGAACTTCTTGGGCTGCCAGGTGGTGGTTGTTCATGTTAATATGAAACTTAGGGTGTTGGCATTTGCCAGTTGCGAGGAACGATTGTGTGCCGAATTGTGAAAACGCTGTTGAATATTTTAGGGAGGGGGGGGGGGGGTACGTTTTAAACGCGTTGCATCGATACGTCCAGCAGACAATCGCCTGAAATAGGAAATTTACACACGGTAAGCCCTCACAAAGTTTAAGCAAAAATAGCGATGTGCAAATACATATGTATCTGTATTTGTAGAATAGCAAGAAGTCGTTTTAAATAGTGGAGATCTACTCAAGCCATTCAAAAGTGACTGAATGTAAGTTACCTCTTCTTTTTTTTTTTTTGTTCGCCGATAGTGAATTGCTGTGTTTCATTCTCGCATTTTTCATTTAAGTTTCTGAATAGGAACGTTTGAGCTACAGAATGCCTGTGAAGTGATTGTAGTTCTGGCTGTGTTGCGCTCAACCCCCCCCCCCCCCCTTCCCTCCCCTCCCCCCCTTTTCTCCCGAAAAAGAAATGATAAAAAATGTTGTTATGTGAATCTTGAAGAATTCTATGAATGAATCTTGGGCGTTATTTTTTTACTCAAATATACGTATCTTAGGCATCATGTCAGAGATCCATCGGAGTGTTTTTGAGAAGAATAAAATAGTAGGATGTGCCCATTTGTCTATATAATTCTCCCCTTGTATCTTAGTGACACCATCATTTTTGGGATCGCCCTACAATGCCGAATTTCACCCAACACTAACAGTGCCAAAAAAGTGACACCACCATTTCTGGAATCGTACTACAATGCCAAATTTTACCGAACACTAACAGTGCCAAAGAAGTGACACCACCATTTTCGGGATCGTCCTACAATGCCGAATTTTACCTAAAACTAACAGTGCCAAAGAAAAAATAAGAATGATTAACCAGTAGTATTAAAAAGTAATTGACACTTTTAACTGTTTGGCTAAAATATGAAAAAATCAGTGACGACTTGTTCTGAAACGTTTGGACGATTTTAGCATATTCTTCAAACCCTTATGTTGACTGAACTAGTTGAGGTTCCTGAACAGTTTTTTTTTACCTCAAGACGAAACCCTGTGTGTGTGTGTGTGCGTGTGCGTGTGCGTGTGCTGTGTGCGTGTGCGTGTGCTGTGTGTGTGTGTGTGTGCGTGTGTTTGCAATAAACGTCGTGAGTTTTATGCTTGACCAATGAATGCGACGTCAGTACTATCTGATACGTTCTACTGTGATTTCCCGATTCATTCAGCGTCACAATATTCCAAACTATTGTTTTTATGTTATTCAATGTAATTTTATTGTTGCATATTGTGACCGTGTTTTCATCGCATGATGTTTTAAATGTGTTTCATACAATAGACTAAACATATATAAAGGTAGTTACGCAAGTACGCCTCTTTCAGAGTAGTGTTTTAAATGCTGCGTTTTTGCACTTAGAATTTTCTACTTGTAATATTTTTCAGTCAGTGCACAAATATTTTTTGGGCCTTGATCTACGTGAGCGGGTAAAACGTTTTGGTCAACTTCTACATGCATTTTAAAATTTTGCTGCAAATAGTGAGCTTTCCAAATGACGTAACCAATGAAACTGTTGCTGCATATTGTATTATTTAACTTTAATGACGTTTGATGTATAATATAATTTTTAGGATTCTTTCATGTTTGCGTTTGCTGCAGAGCGCATAGAACGTTTCAGAAAGAATAATTATTTAAGTTGTAAGTTGCATTAGGTAAAATAAAAATATGTAGGTGAAAGTAATTTTAGATTGCTTCGTGGGCGACTATATTCACTTGATACAAATAATCTTTTATATAATTCGTGAGTCATTTTTATAAACTAATATAAAACGGCAAGTGAAGAATGAGGTAGAGCTGTAATAGGAGGGACTGCGAATACAATCACCTAGCATCAAGGTCACTTAAATATGAATTCAGGGAATGTTTTTTTTTTTTTTAGTTCTCTGACGAGCAATCACTTTGTAATAAAAATGTCGAGCGCATTCTTCAGTATGTATACCAACAATTTTGTTTATATCGCTGCTTCGATATGAGATTATTCCAGCACATTTTGAAGCGTTGAAATAATGTGTGTTTTAAATACAGTTTATTTTTAACTTTTGTCACTTACATTATGAGTCGCTCATTAGGCTTCGTCAGACCAAAAAAATATTAAATTTAGCTCCTTCCTACATTTTTTTAGTGCCCTTGAAGTGAAATGTTTGATCTTAATTACAATCAGCATGTATCATTTGAATCTCTTGCTAAAATAGTCTAACTAGCCTACTAAAATAAATATGAAATACGGCGGTTAACATTTATTCCTCAAGACTATACAATAAACACAATAAACGTCGAGTTACAGTTACAATCTACGAGGCACCAAATATTGCGACTAACGTTTTTTACAACATTGTATTTCAGTTTAAAACCCTTGGAATAAGCCTAATTTACCCGTTTCGTCCAGTGGTTCTATTATAGAGTGCCAACGCAAAATGTTTTTACAGCTATGCCATACGAAACTTTCACATGTCCCGTTTACAGCTGGCCATTACTAATGGGAAAAGTTACGTGCCAATATTGTATGTTCCAAAAGTTACATAGATGTTAACAGTTCCTGTGATAAATTGCAATTTCTGCAGTAGTTTGTACTAGCTACTGCGGGAAATAACGTTTTCACTTTTTCGTACCTACTGTGGGTTTGCAAATGTTCCTGTTTGTTGCTTATGAATCTGTTGTAATTCGATTGCTCCTCATGTACATATGCCCATTCTGAACGATTGTGATCTGTGAATAAATAATTAACAATAAAAAACGTCTATGTATTCATGGGAAGAAGCATTAATCCAGTAGAAAACATAATGAGGTGCTTGGAATTTTTTCGTCGAACAAAAAGTAATATAAAAGGTATGTTCCTTCAGCCTCGAACCTCAATTCGCACTTTTGATGCTGCCCCTTGTTTCTTAAACATTTCAGAACATCACCTGTTCTTTCTAGGACTGGGCGCCGATTAAATTGTTTAACCCGATTAATCGACACCCTTTAAATCGAATAATTAATCGATTAATCGGTCTCGTTCATTTTCACGCACAATATTTAAAAAAAATCGAAATGACACTTTTTTTGTTGCTTTTCCTTAATATGTGATAAAACGGGTGAATATAAAATTTCGATTATGAATCGACCTCAATGTGTAGTTAAAAACATTAAAAAAATTGAGGTGTGTGTATGTTTATACAGCTTAGAACTTAGTCTGCCTCAACGGGCGACTTGTCTCCCAGCTGTAGATGAGAAATTTAGCCAGTGCAGTACAACCGCTAGCGTGTGGTGGTTTTTAACGTGCATCACGCAGTAGTAATAGACGACCGCACGTCGGTGCAATGCTCATCTAGATCGAAACAGGTAGGGGTGGGGATTGAGCCCAGGATCCTGGGTTTTGCAGCGCGAGCTTTCGCACGACGTGCTTTGAGCTGGTGTGCGCTAGCCCACTCGTCCACCGATTTTTTCTTCTTATTTATTTCGTGTTGGATACACGACACAGATGCACTCAGACACTAGACTTCTCTCTTACACAGACCCAGTCGCCATTTGCCAGTACATCAGGCCCTAAAACGGTTTCAAGTCAACAAGTTTGTCTAGCACAGACAGCCATTCTGGTGGTTCGCTCTGTGACTTTAAAACCTCTCGTAAATAACACACGCTCTCAATAAAGTAGTCTCTGACCGGTCGCCCGCTCGGCCACCGATGCCCCCAACTCATTTAAAAGACACACAGTATTACTTAAGCTGCATGAGACAAAGAGGTTCGTTGATATTCTTCCGTAAGAGCGACCTCGTTTGATCGTTCACAATTGTCTCTAGTAAACTAAACGGTCACTCGCACGGCATCGAAGTGGCCGGGAGACGTGTAACTTCCTTCACATGTCTGGACTTACAAATCTCGTCCCTACAGTTTACTTTAGTTTAAAAGTTTACCTAAAGTTTGCCCTTCATACAAGTGTACTCGTTTAGGTCTGCATGGTGAAAGCGTTTTATTTTTACTTTCCTTATGTTCGCAAACAAAAATTACCGAATAACCGGTTAAGAAATAATCGCGATTAAAGCATTAATCCTTTAATCGGTAGGTTAATCAATTACCCAGCCCCAGTCCTTTTATGTGTCCCATTTCATAGTACCTATAACAATGCATGGTGGGTGATATGTAGAGGTTGTCATTGACTTTATGTATTCCATGAACTGCACAGTTAAAAAAACAAATTAACTTTAATTTTACGACAGTGTAATGCTTGTTGGTTATGTTTCACTATAGACCGTTTTCAAACGTTCATCAAGCAGCATTGGCGGTTGCCATTGCTTGGACACGTAACGTGTGATTGGATCCGGGTCCTGGCCGAATGCCGACGCCATCCTCGTGGCCATTATATGCTCAGAGTACGTGATCAAGGAATGCCGGACAGGTAATGGCGCGGACTTTTGAAAGGGGTGCATTCTGAACCATTAAAACAGAAGACCTATCAATTCTCAACCGCAACTTCGACTAAAGAAAATGTTGGTAATTAATTTAACTTTGAATAGAGTTGGATATATGAACTAACTTTCCACGCCCTGATTGCAAGCGCGAAGCGTTAAAACAATGCTAGTCATATAATAGAAAGGAACGTCACACGTGCACCAAACCCAAGGAAAGAAATTGGTTTCGTTTCGTTATTGTGTGTCAGTGCATAGCCTCCTCTATACTGACCGAACCCGGCAGATCGCCATGAGACGCGGCCGCCGAAAGTGAAAAAGTAGAGCGGCAGACAACGAATGAGAGGAGAGGCATGTAACGGGCGCCCCGCTGCGGCGAGACGCCGAAACACACTTGTTTCGAGCGATGGAATGTCCGCTCGTGCTCCTCGCGTTCCTCGCGCTACCGCTTCTCTTTTAATTAAGAATTAAAACCTTGGGATAAGAATTAAAACCTTGAGACTACCGCTTCTTTTCTCGTCGGGTTTGAAAACCACGTTTCGGTTCCTCGCTGCTGCAAAAGCTGTGCGCTAACTATAGGGTCCCCGAGAAACGCCCTGTGCTACCAGGTCCTCGCGCTCCAAATCTGCGACCGGGCACTCTATGGCTCCGTCGTCGAACTGCCAGGCTTTGTGAGTAAAGAGGAGGCTATCATCAGTGTCTGAATGTGTGTATATGTGAGGGGGAGGATTAGAAAATTATGATAGAGTCTACCGGTTTGGCGTCTTCTTGAAATTGGCTTATTTCGGTTTTTGAATCAAACGCTGAAAGATGGCTATCAAGAACCTGATCATGTAACGAAAGGGTTCATGTTTAATAAATAAATCATAAAACAGCGGTATTTTCTCAGTGTGTTTTTTTCCGAGATGAATGCGTTTTGCGGACCAGAAAGGTCTAGGCGCTCACTGCGCCTGAAACTCTAACTCAGATACATCATTCCCTCGATGCATCTTAGGTCGACTAGATTAAACGCATTATCAAAAAGTCACAGAAATTTGCTTCGCAATGTATGGGAATGTCATTCTCATAAAGATGCGGCTGGTGTATTTAACACTTCGAACAAATCTAAGGTGTAACCTACTTCAATCACGTTATACATACAAATCAAATATGGAAATACATTCTGCAATTGAGAAATTTTGTTTAGCGAAAACTTCGAAATAACGGAAGACAAATATTGACACTTGTTTTCTGTTTCGTACACGAACTGCCCGAGTTACCCTCGGTGACCTTCGCTTACATTGAAGGGAAATTGGTTTAACTCATAGAATAAAGCTGTTTTTGGTTGGTGCCATTTCAGCGATATAAAATCTTCTTTGAATATGTTCACATTACACATTGTATAGTCCACTAAAAAAAATTTAGAAAAAAAAAAAAAGGTTTTCTTTAACTAGTCCGCATCCGGTGCGTACCAGTGACCGGTGCAATGCACAGTCAGCCATCAATGCATCGTTCATACGTGAACTTCCCATACACGGCACGGCGCACCTGCTTTATTAGCGCGAAAAATATTTTAACATGCAACAATCATCATTAGCATAATATGCCAATCACAAAATTATGACATCTGGTCATAAGGAACGATCATGAAAAACAAATCCTTGTATAGTCCGCAACTGTAGATAATCTGCACTGCGTAAAACTTCAACTTCAAAACAAATACATTGTCCGCGTACTACGCTCTGGAGAATACTAAGATCAGTCCTCGTGGATTACTTTACGGGAGTTTTTTTCACTTTGTGCACGCTATGCTATGTCAAAAAATAATCTATAGATCTGAATTTGACCATCTACATGAATATAAAACCTATACCCTATTTTGAAGGGTTTCATACCTTACTCGAGATACCGACTCAAACCTTGCTTTATAAAGTGAGTGAGATACGTAAGTCAAGTAGAGGTCACCAAGCTAACAATATAATTAAAATTTATGTAAAATCCTTAGTTCTCATCTCTGCTGCCTTATATAACTGCACTTTGGGCCTTGATCGCATTGTTTATTTATTTCATTTCTAATTTTAGTTTCTATTGATATTCGTGCGCACTGCGCAACGATAAATAGATATTTCAGAACGCATGAACATTTATCGTTTCTCCACATCTATTCCATGTAATTAAATGCTTAACGAGCCCGTCGGTAACGGAAGCAACAACAGTAAAGAATAAACACACAACGGACGAGATAGAATGTGCTTGTCTGCGTTTCTCGTCCGATGTGTTTATTCTTTCTTGTTGTTGCTATCTATTCGCGTCTTTCTTTTTCTTTTGATTGTTAGAGAAGAAATACCCCTTTTTGCTGTAAGGCAGAGTCAAATAATAACCTCAATATATTTTTATCTCCGTAATAATAAAGACAAAATTAAAGGAATTTGCCGCTTTTCAACGTGGTCTCCACCCCCCCCCCCCCCCCCCCCCCCTCCTTATTTTTTTCCGTTCAACACATGTGCGACAACGCTTCTCCAGCGCGTGGATTCTGCAGAAGAAAACATCTTGCTGATGATTCCGAAGCATCTTACACCTTGCTCCGAAACCATGGGGCGTATCGCCACTTTCAGCTCTTCCTCTGTACGGTACTTCGCTTCGCCGAGTACTGCTCTGAGTGGCCCGAACAAATTATGCCACGGTCACAGAAGACGACCGTGAGCCCAACCTTGTCCTGCGTCGGAACTGCCCGGAACTTTTTTGGTCTTGGGGACGAAGTGTGCCTCCACTCTTTGCTCGCCCATTAGGTCTCTGGCTGGGCATAATTGATTCAATATTCGTCCCCAGTGATAATGCGTTGAAGAAAATCCTCTCTCTGCCTTCGTAGCGGATCGAAACAGCGTCTCGCACTCATCCACACGGTGCTCGTTAATGACTGGCGTAAGTTGTCCTGGCACTCACCCGGCGGACAGTATATGATTATTGCAAAATATTGTGAATTATGTGGCTCACCATGCCACGACTAATGTTTCATTCTTCTCTCATTTTCTTCATAGGGAGGCTGTGGTGTTTGTGTACAAACAGTTCAAGTTCTGATATTGAGTGCGGCGTCGTCGAAGTGTCAGCCCGGCAGGAGCGATGTATATGTCGGTCAGACATTACTGAACGCTTTGAAAAATATTTTACCACTCGTACAAGTGCCGAACGCCTCAATGCTTCTTCAATATCCTACGATAAATACCCGCGGAATTGTCGCCCTCTGCATTCCAAAACCGGATTACTGGGCGCTATTCCTCCCTGGTACACGCTTTCAACAGGGTGGCCATTTTTAAAGTTCTGTGGTCACGTGACATTCTTCAGTGGGCTGCTGGGCCGGCGTGCGTCGTTTACGTTAGTGGACGGCCAAACATTATTTGACGAACAGCAAACTTCGTGGGATTTCGATTTTTATAACCAAATTGCGGTTACGTTTTGACTTGATTTATTTATTGATACTGTAAGCCTTATCGCAGGGCCATTGTACAAGTGCACAAGAGTTAAGATCTTGTTTCTACGTCTGACTTGGCGAACAGTGATGAAGTGTTTATCGTAATGTCATTCTCATCTATCATAGCACAGGAAAACTCGTAAAACGCACCATTCGTGGGACAAACTTTTGCTTTTCGGCTTTATAAACAATGTTAGGCATGCGTTGATTCAGTGGATGCAAGTTTCTGAAACTGCAAATACGGGTAGTGTTTAATTATCAAACTTCCAACTTAAAAAAACAACAAAAAAAAACAACTACGAATTGATAATTTAAACAATTAGAAATTCTTTCTTGTAAGGTAGGGTTCTATTAAGAACGAAGAGTTGTGCATGTGAAGCGAATTTTGGGACTATACCTGAAGGGGAAATTGTTCGACAATAAACTCCGAAGGTTCAATAAACTTTCCATTTATCCAAACATTTGGAGGGACGGCGTGCTACGCTACCTAATGTTTTTCATTATCGCATAATCTGAGATGTGTCCTTTTTTGTATTTTCATATCTTTCTTGTAGTGTCGATAACCACCTTTTTACATAAATACGGGCTTTGAATGTCCAAATTCTAGACACATCATTTTTTTTCTCCCGTGGGACGCATAGTTAATGTACACCGATCGCAATTTTTCGTGCTCTTTCCAGGTTGTATCTGGGAAATTTTATTTCAAAGCGTGCCGGAAAAGGTGGTCTGTCTCAAAAAACGTGAAAAATATATATGCATGGAAACTTCTTCACTAGAACGAAACTGAAAACCGTTTTTGCGTCATATTTTTAGCTCTTGAGTTTTTGACTACTAAAGAACCAAAGGAAGATTTTAGGATTTGTGCGATCGTCGCAGGTCGCGCATTTGGGAGCTTCTCTAGGCTCAGATACCTTCCGCAAAAAAAAAAAAAAAAAAATCCATTTACTTGGCTTTTTAAACTACCGGGAGCTCCAGAAAAAAGAGAACCGTGTTTTTCAGCCCCGGTAAGTAAACCACGCATCTCAGACAGCTCTAACTCCGGGATAATGTAACGCTAGCGGCTGGAATAGAACCTGACAGTTTGAGAACATGACGTTACTTGGATCAAAAGATAATTGAGAAAAACGAAATTTCTCTACGAGTCGACGTCCGCCTAAGCCTAATACCGTCAAAACAATGAATGACATTGTGGGCCTTTGTAGCATGAATTTCACTTAAAAAGACTTGTCAGCAAGAAAGATATGATATTTTCTTTCTTGCTGACAAGTGTTTTTCGCTGATATAAGTCCCACAAGCGTCCACAATGTCAGTTTTGTTTTGGCAATATTAGGCTTAGGTGGACGTCGGCACATAGACAGATTTTATTTTTATGAATTATCTTTTAATCCAGGTTACGTCATGTTCCCAAACTTTCGCGTTCTATCCTAACCACTAGCGTCACAATCTCACGTTGTTGGAGCTTTCTGCAATGCATATTTTATTTACCTGGGCTGAATAACACGGTTCCCTTTTCTCGGGAGCGCCTTGTATATTAAAAACGCGAGATACTCATAAAATATTTTGTTGTTTTTATTTATTTTTGCAAATAATCTAAAACCTGGCCCTTTGACGATAATTTACCTGGTATGGATGATGATAACTTTTGTAACAATCAATTTTATGACATACATTATATATCAAATAAAAGCTTAAACTTAAGCTTAAAATAAAAGCTTAAAGCTTAAGCTTAAACCTATTAAACCCGCACAATATCGACATATTCAAATAAAGTTATCTTGGTGAAAAATGCATTTCAATACAAGAAAAAACATTGAAAGTACAAATTTGAACATCAATTTTCTCAAAAAGGCCATTTCTAAAATATTCCATTTTTGTATAAAGAGGCGTTGGAATGATCAATGACACATCTAATAAAATCATATGAAAGATATGGTTTGGAACTATAAATTCATACAATCGAAGAAACGATATACTGTAAAACCCTTATTAATGTTCGTGAGCGCCTAATTTTCGCGAATTTCGCGACTTGTAAAATTCGCGATCTTTAGTTGGCGCGAATATATTTATATTGTCTGTAGAGGAGAATTCCAATTTTTAGAATTCACGAAGTTTAATGGCCGCGAATTAGACACCGCTGCCCAATTCGCGAAACATCAGGGCCGCGAAAATAAAGTGTTTTAAAGTATTTGAAGTTCTATGTTAATAATAATAATAATAATAATAATAATAATAATAATAATAATAATAATAATAATAATAATAATAATAATGTTTATAGTACACAAGTGACAGGTTCGTCTAAGCCGTTATAGGCTTGTACGACTGAACCGGGCAAGTCGGACAGGCGACAAACGAGAACCATAATCATTTACACATACAAGAAAGCTTTCAATAAACAACCCCAAGACAAAACAAATCACAACAACAAAGCAAAAAAAAAATTAAAAAAAAAAATTAAAAAATGCAAGGATTAGCACTACGCAATGTAGCTTTCAAAAATATTTGAACGAAGCCATTTTTTTAACATTGCCTTGCCAGTAATACTGTATATATCCTCAGGAAGAGCATTAAAGACCTCTGAAACATAAGAACGGCGCAGTCTTTTCCCATATCTAGTCACATATCTCTCTCAATTAAAGCGAGGAGAAACACGAAGAAGGCGTGCGGGCTTATGAAGCGTTTTAAAATTGTCATTCCAAAAGTGTCGGAGCACTACTGTTTCCTTAAATAAATGGAGCAATGAAGGCATCTGCATGTCAGTAAACAAATTTTCACTGGATGAGAAAGTAGAATTGTATGCAACACTACGCAAGATTCTTTTCAGAATACTATCAATTTTCACCCGCCAGGACGCTGTGCAAAATGCATGAATCGTAACTCCGTATCTCAAAACGCTGTAAGCAAGTGCATGGACAATAATTTTTTTAACAGTGAAAGGTACAAACACTTTCATATTATACATCATGCAAGCCACTTTTCTTAGAGCCCCACATACGTGAGCCATGTGTTTATTCCAAGATATGTCAAATTCAAAAATGAGTCCCATTTATCTAGTTGAGTCTACCCAGGGTACAGGCGCACAAAAGCAGGGTTTACAAGCAGAACTGTGCAGGCAAAAAGGAACATTAAAAAAACCCGGTTTTAAAGGATTTCTAAAACAAATAAGTTGGGTTTTTAGGGGGTTGACCTTTATGCGATTAGAACTATACCAATCCATTAGGTGGACAACATTTGATTGCAAAATGTTTACAGCTTTGGAAAAGTCTACATGACGTGAAACAAGTAAGTATCATCAGCATATTGAAATAATCTACATCCATAAAGAACAGATTCCAAGTCATTAACATAAATATTAAAAAGCAAAGGAGACAGCACCGATCCCTGAGGAACACCGGCTTGTAAAAACTGCGAGGTACTGTCTACTTTGCTTACAGAGACGACCTGTGATCTTCTGTCCAACAGATTCGCTAACAATGAATGGAAAGTGCCACGGAAACCGAATTTCCATAGCTTTTTTAATAAAAGTTCGTGGTTTACCGTATCAAAAGCTTTGCTCACATCCAAGAATACTGCACAAGAGAACATGTTACCTTCAAATGCCGAATATATCTCATCAGCCACATCTTCCTAAAGTTGCTGTGTGCCACTTCTAGAAACAAAGCCGTACTGCCTGCTGAATAACAGCGAGCACTTCTCAATAAAATTATTCATATTGTAAAAAAATGTGTTTCTCAAAAATTTGTCCAAGCACGGGTAGAATCGAGATTGGACGGTAATTTTCTATATTTTTAAATTGGCCACCCTTAAATATGGGCCTCACAACGGCAGTCTTCAACTGGTCAGGAATCACGCCCGACTTCATAAAGCTGTTCATCATGAAAACAATAACATCTTTAATATATTCAAAATTACGCTGAAGACAACCGACAGTTATGCCATCTATGCCAGGCGACCTGGTAGGTTTAATGCTGAAGAGCGAAGAGCGCAAGTTATCTTCGTTCATTGAAAAGAGAAAAGCAGAGGTCTCGTTATTTTCTATCTCAGCCTCAGGCTCAGATGTATTTTGTGGGACATTGATGGGATTTACAAAAAGAGAATTGAAACGTTCCGTTATTTCCGTGAAGTTTTCACCGCAATTACGCTTTATCACGTCGTCCACAGTTCGCCTACAATTCGAACCTCGCAAATCGTTAACAATAGACCAAGTCTCCGCAGAGCTGCCACGCGCCTTTGCAAACTTTTCCTTAAAATGTTGCCGTTTCGCGGAACAAAGTAATGCGTTAGCTCTGTTCCTCGCTACACGGAACTCGGAACGTAATTCGTCATCCGTCGGTGCGCGCCGACTACGAGCCCATCGGGCGTCTTTTTCTTTAATGGCGGCGAGGACGTCCTCATTTAACCAGACACACTCGGGTCTCCGTTTTTTTATTGTCACAGTACGTTTGGGTAAGTCGTTGAAGGATTTGATAAGCTCTACGAACTTTGCGTGAACATTGAATTCAGAAACTGACTCGCAGAATGACCTCCAGTCAAAGGACGAAATGAGTCGGTCAAGTACATTATTGATTTGCATTTTATGTTTATTATCGCTATCTATCCTCGTCTCCGTCTCCGCAATCGTCCCAAACTGACATGCAATGAAATAGTGATCGGCAAGTTTTTGGGAGATAACTGACGACATCACCACAGTATTTCGAGCTCTGACACAAATATGGTCGATTGATGACGACACTAATTTATCTACTAAAATTTCTTCTCTCGTAGGAGCATTAATGACGCATTCCACGCCATCATTCGCCAGTATGTTGAGATAATCACATACCTCAGATCTATCCTGCTTCGCTGTGTCTATGTTGAGATCTCCCACCAAACAAAACTGTCCCCTGTTATGCACCTCTGGCAGCATTTCCTTTAATTCATCCAGAAAGCCCCTCACATTTTGGGAGGGAGGCCTATAACAGGCCAACAAAAAAACTTCGAAGCAAACATTTTCAATTTTAAGGGCGATAGTTTCCGCGTGAGTAATAAATGAATCGCGCTTACTGACCAGCCACGTGTCTTTAACAAAAACCACAATACCCCCATCCCCCGTTTTTGATCGCGAAAATCAGAACTAGTTAAAGCCATCCAGTTTGAATTAGTTCCACCAGTCCTCAGATATATTAGTTTCGGTTAGTACAAAAACGTACGTATTTACCATGACATCCCTAGTCAAAACTTTAAAGAGATCTCAATATTTTCTTATGCTTCGTATATTCACATGTATTACCATGAAAAGATGTTACTTAATATTTAGCCATTTTTAGGACACTGAAATTCTCACATTGTTGAGAAAGAGCCGTTATTTCTCTAGCGTATGCTTCCGACGTCGTCCACAGTGCTCACTCGAATAATTGGAGCGCCTTCCTCCTTCTTTTCGAAAACCTTGCCCCCCTTGACCCGCACAAATTTAAAATGTGCTTCCTTCGCCTTTTTTCTGGCCATCCAGAAAAGTTCTTTGTTTAGACGTGTAAGGTTTTCATTAAAATAAATCTTTGGTAGGTCTCCCGATTGGTTTAGCGTACGCAGCAAACCACGACAACCCATCCACGCTTCCCAGACCCTCAAGGATGAAAACCTTATTAAAATAGCAGGCACGACGTCGCGCTTTGACGATAGCCTGTGAACAGCAAGAACGTAAGTTTCCAGGAGACGAGGAAGGTTCAATTTCGCTGCGAGATCGGCAATGACCGTTTTTAAATCTTCGCCCCTGTTGTGTGGAATTCCGTTGACTTCCAAGTTCGTCGAACGACTGCGTTGTTCCATGTAATTCACGTCACTACGAAGTTGCTGAATAATAGACTCTTGGTTTTTCACAGTAGCGGCTACCCCCGCTAGTTCCACTTTCCCTTTTTCAACGTTCTCCTCATTTTTAGTTGATTTGCTGAGTACCGAGTGATATTTTGTTGTGAGGTCATCTACTGTCTCTTGGAGTTTTTTTAACAGCCTCCTGAAGATTCTGCACGACAGGCTTCAGTGTTAACAGTTCGTCAGCCTTAGCTGGGAGGGTAAGCAATGTGTCTACACTTGCCTTCATGGACAATAAAACGTCTAATTTGGCCATTACTGCACTGAACTGGGTCTCCGAAGGGGAGTCCCCCTCAAGATCCTCAGCCACGCTTTCCGACGCAGATGCAGAATCAGAGGAACGGCAAGTGCGGCAACGCCATTTCGCTCCACAATAATAATAATAATAATAATAATAATAATAATAATAATAATAATAATAATAATAATAATAATAATAATAATAATAATAATAATAATAATAATAATAATAATAATAATAATAATAATAATAATAATAATAATAATAATAATAATAATAATAATAATAATAATAATAATAATAATAATAATAATAATAATAATAATAATAATAATAATAATAATAATAATAATAATAATAATAATAATAATAATAATAATAATAATAATAATAATAATAATAATAATAATAATAATAATAATAATAATAATAATAATAATAATAATAATAATAATAATAATAATAATAATAATAATAATAATAATAATAATAATAATAATAATAATAATAATAATAATAATAATAATAATAATAATAATAATAATAATAATAATAATAATAATAATAATAATAATAATAATAATAATAATAATAATAATAATAATAATAATAATAATAATAATAATAATAATAATAATAATAATAATAATAATAATAATAATAATAATAATAATAATAATAATAATAATAATAATAATAATAATAATAATAATAATAATAATAATAATAATAATAATAATAATAATAATAATAATAATAATAAATTTATTGACCCATTCAGACGAGAGAAGTAGGATGTGAATACGGGTACATCAAAGCCAATAAAGGCTTGTGTGATGACACCCTAAAAAAAAGGACATGTGTGTCTGCCTAGGTACAAAATAAAGTAAAATTCACACACAAAAAATAACATTTAAACTAGCACACAACTAGTATGTCACAAACAGTCTATACACACACCATGAACAGGCAGTTAACTAGTGTCCAAATTTAAGCACTTGAGTTCTTGTTTCAGCGTCTTCAATGATGTAACTTGGTAAATAGAGTCCGGGAGGGCGTTGAACAGAAACGGGACATAGTACTCCCGCATACATTTGCCATATCGAGTAGAACAAAGCTTCACTTCGAAACGAGAGGTGCGACGCAATGTGCGGGATGGAATAACTGGTGTTTTGAAATCGCTGTTCCAAAAGTACCGACGCACAACAGTCTGAATAAACAGAGAACGAAAATTCGGTAGTTTAAGGCTTTTAAAGATGTCAGCAGTGTTAGACAGATCCGTATTATATGCAACACTTGTTAATATACCTTTAAGTAAAATATTAATTTTCTCTTGCCACCGTCCTGAACAGTTACCGAACACCGTTACACCATAACGAAGTATACTGTAAGCAAGCGCGTGCACAATAAGAAATCGAATACCGACAGGCAGAAAAACTCGACTGTTAAAGAGCATACAGGCAATAGATCGCAGTTTACCACAAAGGTAAGACATGTGTGAGTTCCATGACATATCATAATCAAAATATACGCCTAGGTATTTTATATGGTCAACTGATTCGATGGATACACAATTACAAGGATTGCAGCTTGATGCATGGAGAAAGAACTGCACATTACACTGATGTTTTTTTAGGGGGTTGTGGAAACAGACAAGTTTTGTTTTAGAACTGTTAATGTCTAGAAGGTTGTTCGTAAACCAATCCATTAAATGCGTGGAGTTGGCCTGGAGTATGTTGAGCGAATCAGAGAAATCAATATGACGCGCGACAAGGAGGGTATCGTCGGCATATTGGTAAATTTTGCATCCATTTATAACATGGGCCATGTCGTTCACGAAAATATTAAAGAGCAAAGGTGAAAGAATAGAACCCTGAGGGACTCCCGCCTTTAAAGATATAAGAGAGCTTTTAAAGTCTCCGATTACTACACGTTGGGCACGATCAGATAGGAAGCTTTCTAGTAAGGAAAAAAACAGACCGCGAAACCCTAAATTTTGTAATTTTCTTAAAAGCAATTGATGGCTAACAGTATCAAAGGCTTTAGATACATCAAGAAATAGAGCACTAGCGAACATATTTTTTTCAAATGTTGAGTACAAATAATCAGAGAAGTCATCCAGAGCTGGTTGGGTTCCTCGTCCAGCGATAAAGCCGTATTGAGTGGACGTAAAGATATCATGCTTATTAATAAAACTGCTCATCGATTGAAATATGTGTTTTTCAAGTAATTGTCCTATAATTGGCAATATAGATATAGGGCGATAGTTTTCAACTTTAGATCGTATTCCTCCTTTAAAAAGAGGTCTTACCATGGCTACTTTGAGGCCAGTGGGTATGGTACCACTCGTAATGAAACCATTTAGCATAACTAAAAGAACATTCTTAATCTTCGTGAAGTTTCTTTGGAGGTCATACGTGCGAATGCCATCAACCCCGGGTGACTTGTTAGCTTTGAAACCAAACAGAAGAGAACGAAGATCTGTGTCCTCTATAGAGGGAAGAAACGCTGATGTTAATGATGTGTTATGCAAAGTGCAAGAGTGGTCATTATTGTTTCGACTCACACCAGAGTACGTAGCAAAGAAGTTGTTGAACGCTTCAGCTAAGGATGATGACAGTGCGCCGAAATTGTTTTTGATAGTGTGGTCAATAGATTGCGTAGTACCAGTGCATCGGAATTGATTAATTAATGACCATGTTTTAAAGGAGCTACGCTTGGCTTCTTCAAATTTTGATTTGAAATACTGTCTTTTTGCGCAGCGAATTATCGCGTTCACTTTGTTTCTAGCTTGCCTAAATTCATTCCTCAGGTTTATGTTATTTGGAGACTTTCGACACCGACTCCACAAGATATCCTTTTCCTTAATTTTTTCCAATATACTAAAGTTGAGCCATTTGTGTTGTAGTCTGCGCTTTTTCAAAATAACAGTACGTTTAGCCGCTTCAGTTAAAGAGTTAAAAACCTGCACAAACCGTGGATAAATATTATCGCTGTTGACAGAGCCCAGGAAGCCATCCCAGTCATATGAGGCAATTGATTTGTCCAGCGACACAATATCAATGATTTTGACCTGTTTAGAAATTTTAGGTTCAGGAGCTGACGCTGAGTTGTGTGTTACTCGGCAACCAACAAAGTAGTGATCTGCAAGTTTTGAATGAATCACAGCGCTATCCACCCGAGAGCTTGGCGCTCGTATGCATATATGGTCGATACAGGAAGAGACTAGTTTAGTGCCTAAGATTTCTTCTCTCGTTGGGGCAGTAATTACACATTCTAAACCAGAGGTGGACAAAATCTTTAAGTAGTCACATACGATGGTATTACTTGTGTTTAGTGTATCTATATTAAAATCACCCACTAAACAGAGGTGATGAATACACGATAACGTTGAGAGAGTCAGTTCTAGCTGACTCAGAAATAACCTAGCGTTTTCTGAGGGAGGCCTATAGAAACATAATAGAGAGAGCGAAAGATTGGAATAATCTAGTTTGAGGGCCAAGGATTCGGCGTGAGAAAATACTAAATCTAGGGTAGAGACTTGCCATCTTTGGTGCACGTAAGCTACAATGCCACCTCCACTGCGGGTTGGTCTTAGAGAAAAAAAGGTATTGTAATCTTTGATGGTGTATTGGCAAAGCATAGATTCAGGAATATTAGTTTCAGTGAAAATAAAAGCATCGACGTAAGACATCAAATCCCGGGAAATTAATAAAAAATAATCCCAGTATTTGCGGAGGCTCCGAATGTTAACATGTAAACAGACAAAAGTTGTTCCATTCGGTTTTCCTAGGAATGTATGAAATGCCGTTAAGTTACTAACAGTTGAAAAGTTAGCGTTCATGATCTAAACGATCTTTTCGATGTCCGCCACGGAATTAATCCGTAACAGAGGTGAACCTTCAGCTTTCCTTGCGTAGATTTGAGCATTTTTTGTCCAAATGTACCTGTAGTGCATCTCCTTTCCCCTGCTTCTTGCAATCCAGAACAACTCACGGTTAGCACGGGTGAGGTTATCGTTGAAAAACAGCTTGGAAAGAGCGCCGTCACGGTTGAGGTCTCTCAGTCGTCCACGACAACCCATCCACTGCTCCTTTAGATCGACCGACGCAAAGCTTACCAGGAGCGGAGGGACACCATCAGGCTTGTCCTTCTTGTTGGGCAGACGCCGGATGGAAAGGACGTTGGATGTTCGGAACTGAGGGAGGCCGATCTTGGAGGCTAGGTCACAAAGAACCTTGCCCAGGTTTTCCTTTGGAGTGAATGGTACTCCCTGGATTTCCATATTAGGTAACCGGTGCTGTTGGTCACGATCATTTAGTTCAGCTTTAAGCTGGAGGATGGTGTTGGCCTGCTCTCTAACAGTAGCCTGTAGCGCTCCGATTTCGCCACCCATTCCCTCTGTTGCTTCTTTTTGGGCTTTGGCTTCAGCTATTACAGAGTCATATTGCGCACTGAGGAATTTAACGGAATCTTCAACGTCTTGGACGGTAGTCCGCAGCCAATCTACCGTAGGTTTCAGAGCCAACAATGCGTCGACTTTTTCAGGAAGTGTTAAAAGCGTGTCTACACTTTCTTTTAAGCACAGCAGCCGGTCTAGCTTTTCGTTGACAGAAGCCAGTTGTGCCGAGAAACTGTTGGGGTCCTCTTGGAAGGTAACATCCCCACTTCCTGAGCCAGCACGGCTGTCTTTGCTGCGGCAGGTCTTGCAGCGCCATTTCTCACGCTTCGATGCTCCCATCGTCATGAAGGTAGCCTCTGCGATGCCGGCGCATTGCCCCAAATGTAAGGCGCTGTGGCAATCCGCACATGTCATAAACCTACCATCTGCCGATACACTCGCACCACACACACCGCAGGTGAGGGGTGGGGACATGTTGAAGCAGCAGGAAGTTAGTCCATAGATGGCAACGAGAGGAAAGAGGAAACAGGGGAAAAGCAGGGCCAATAGGTGAGACGTTCAACTCACCGTCTAGACCGTTGTGTCAGGGGAGCCATGATATTGAACGGGTGATACAAAGCCAGGTAGGGTGGTACCGCCGAGGGCAATAAAGGCGGCGGTGACTCGGTGTGGATCAAGAATCGGTCCCGCGATGTCGCCAGGGCTTCAAATTGCTGTCTAGATTGCTTGCTGGCGTTGGATAAGCTTAATAACTGAAACTTTTACCGAAAATTTGGAGAGCCACCGAAAGAACGGGTGATCTCGGTGACTTCGTCGTCGTCGTCGTCGTCGTCGTTATTAATAATAATAATAATAATAATAATAATAATAATAATAATAATAATAATAATAATAATAATAATAATAATAATAATAATAAGAATAATAATAATAATAATAATAATAATAATAATAATAATAATAAATTTTATTTCTCGTATTTCATAGCAACATACAAGAATGCGGGTCCGTCGAAAGCCAAAAGAGGCTTGTAGGACTAGACCCAGCAGCGGCGTGAAGAAAATCAAATTCTGACACACGATGAAAACATAAAACAAAAAAAAAAAAACACTTAACAAACAATTCCAAGAACTATGCATACATAACTCTTAAGAAAAAAATTACTGACATGTAATCATACACCACAATAATTACACTAAAGGTGATTAAGAACGGATGGCCACGGAATACACTCTTTGACCACAAAAAAATCTTCTACTCAAGAACTGGGAAGTGTGAAAAAAAAACAAAAAAACCACGAGATGCACAAAAGGACATGTTCAGAAGCAGGATATTTAGCAAATTGTTTTTAGTTGTTTTTTCAACTGACGCTTTGACCCGAGTTCTAAGAACGAGTCTGACAATGTATTGAAAAGTTCAGGGACATAGAAAGAGCGCATACGTTTTCCATATTTTGTGTATACACGAGGAATGAAAAATCTTTCACTTTCCCTTAAGCTGCGCTGCAGAACACGGGGCGTTTTGAAAGGGCTGTGCCAATAGTGTTTGTCAATTACACATCTTTTATAAAGTGCTGAAAAACGCGGGAGACACAACGAAGAAAACAACTCTTCACTTGGCAGATCAAAAGAGGTGTACGCTACGCTTTTTAAAATACTTTTCAAGATGCTATCTATTTTGTGATACCAGAGCATGGAACAATTCGCATATATAGTAATTCCGTAACGTAACAGGCCGTAGGCTAAGGCATTGGCTATCATCTTTCGGACAGACAGCGGTAAAAACGTTTTTGTAGTATATAACATACAAGATACACTCCTTAACTTTTTGGCTATGTAGCTGAGGTGTGAATTCCAAGATAAATCGCTATCAAAGAAAATGCCTAAGTACTTTGTTGTGTTTACATATTCAAGAGGCGTACAGGAGCAGTGAGTGCATTTCGACGAGTGCAATATAAAAGGAATATCAAGGCGTTTGCGTTTCGACGGACTACTAAAACATACAAGTTTTGTTTTGTGAACATTTATTTTAATAAGGTTTGCTTCGAACCAGTCCATAACTTGAGTCGAATTCTCTTGCAATTTTACAGTCGCACTGCTCAGATTTAAATGTCTAGATACTAGCAGCGTATCGTCAGCGTACTGATATATTTCGCATCCGGATATAGTTTTCGAAAGGTCATTGACATATAAATTAAACAAAAGTGGGGCTAAAACAGAGCCCTGCGGAACACCAGCTTTCAAAAGCACTTTGGCACTCCGGATATCACACACTGAAACTTGCTGTGTGCGGTTCGTTAAAAAGTCTTTGAGTAAAGAAAAAAATGGTCCCCTAAAACCATAGTCGAATATTTTTTTCATTAGTATCTTATGGCTAATGGAGTCAAATGCTTTCGAGACATCCAGAAAGAGGGCACAGGCATATTTGTTATTTTCAAAAGTTTCATGCAAGGTGTCCACGAGTTCTTCGAGTAAAGAATCTGTTCCACGTCCCGCAATAAAGCCATACTGACACGGCGATAGCATATTAAATTTTCCAAGAAACGCGGTCATAGTTCTCAAAATATGTTTTTCTAGTACTAATGCTAAACATGGTAAAATCGAGATAGGCCTATAACTTTCAACGCTATCACGAGCACCACCTTTGTAAAGGGGCCGAACAATGGCACTTTTCATGCCATCGGGAATGATACTAGAATTTATAACCCCGTTTATGATGTATAACAAAACTGTGCTCAGCGCTTCAAAATTACGTCGTAAGTCGCAGAGACGAATATTATCTGAGCCGGGCGCCTTATTGGGTTTAAAGCTAAACAAAATCAAGCGTAGCTCTTCGATTGTCAGGTTCGGTAAAAATGCAGAATGTAAAGAAGGACACTCTAGATTAGTCGGGGTCACGGTTTCGTCACACGCTACACCCGAGATTGAAGCAAAGAAGCGATTAAATTTATCAGTTATAGATGACACATGTGCACCAAAGTTTTTTCTAATCGTGTCATCGATCGACGATCTAGACGAGCACCCCTTCACTTCGTTAACCAGGGACCAAGTTTTAGCAACGTCATGTCGGGAGCGGAAAAACTTTTCATTAAAGTGTTGGCGCTTTTTAGAACGTACAAGGGCATTTACACGATTTCTAAGGCTTTGGTACTGTAACCTTAGCTCTTGGTTTTCAGGGAAACGACGACATCGTGCCCATAAAGTATCTTTTTCTTTGATTGCAGAAAGAACATTTGACGTTAGCCAAGGATGATTTTTCCGCCGTTTTCTTATCGTAACATGTTTTGTGCTTTGATCTCTAAAGTTCAAAAGAATTTCACAAAGATTTAAGTAGGCACCATGATAATCATTGTTCTCGATTAATGCATTCCAGTCATAAGTAGAAATTAGACTGTCGAGACGACGTGAATCGACAATGCTTACTTGTTTGGGTTGTTCTACCTTCTCAGGAGCGACAGCGAAATTAATTCGGCAGGCCACGAAATAATGGTCCGCTAATTTCTGTGCGATAACGGCTGAGTCTACAGGTACCCCTGAATTTCTAATGTTAATATGATCAATGCATGATATAACGAGGTTGCCAGACATATATTCTTCTCTGGTAGGGATGTTAATAAGGTTTTCAATACCGTGATTTGCAAGAATATTTAAGTAATTGCAGACAACAGATATCGATGGCTTCAAGATATCAATGTTCAGATCCCCTACAAGACACAAATTATCCGTAGGCACCATGTTCCCTAGAGTCATGTTGAGTTCATCTAAATAGTTAGAAACATTTTCCGATGGGGGTCGATAAAATGCCAAAAAGGAAATAACAAAATCACCTTTACTGAGTTTCAAAGATAGACACTCTGCATAGTTAAACGATACCCCCAACTCCACTGCTAACCAAGATTTCTTAACATACACAGCTATCCCTCCTCCCCTAGATGCACTACGCGTCAGAAAGAACGCCTCAAAATCGGGAAAAGAAAACTGACCGCGCGAAATTCCAACGTCCCGAACGTTTATCTCTGTTAAGACAAAAACGTCGACAGTATTTTCAAGTGCATGCACAACTAGTTGAAACTCATTCCAGTATTTCCTAATACTTCTGATATTTACATGTAAAACGGTAAGTGCACTAGCACTAGGTGGAAAGGAGTCAAGAAACGAAGGAAAATCAGCGCTCAATATTGTGTCTTCCATTTCTACACTATTTTTTCCAAGTCTTTATCGCTAGCGATCCTCACCAGTGATGCGTTTTCGTCCTTTTTCGCGAAGATTGTGGCATTTTTCACCCAAACAAATTTGTAAGATTTTTCCCTGCCCTTAGTTCTCGCCTGCCAGAAGAGGTCCTTGTTTGCTCGTGTAAGGTTGTCATTGAAATATACTTTTTGTCGGGTTCCGGACCGAGGAAGCGCGGCCAGCTTCTTCCGAGCACTCATCCACTTTTCTTTTACAGACGTCGAAGAGAACTGAACCAAAATGGGGGCCGCCCCCTCGCGCCTCGAGCGCAAGCGGTGGCAAGCCACCACTTCGGCAGGATGGTGTCTACCGATGTTCAGTCTCTCGGCAAGGTCTTCGATAACTGCCTTCACATCTTCGTCATCTGTGATAGGAATGCCATGAATTTCCATGTTGCACCTCCTACTGTATTGTTCAGTTGAGTTTAGGTAATAATAATAATAATAATAATAATAATAATAATAATAATAATAATAATAATAATAATAATAATAATAATAATAATAATAATAATAATAATAATAATAATAATAATAATACATTTATTGTATGGAGCACAGCAAAGTTTGCGTGACGGGCGCATCAAAGCCATAACAAGGCTTGTGGGATGCTACCCTAAAATTAACACTCTAAACATTGCTACCCGGTATACAAAAGGAAATAAGACTAATTGACATACACACGTCCTTAGAATGTCCCAAGGTCATAGTCAGCGATTGGGTGCATGCAACACACAGAACCACAACTCCAGTACTGATGCAAGTACATAGATAAGGTTTAAAAGAACTTAATATAAAAATAACGATAATCACAAAGACCAAAGCGTCGCGCCTGGTGAGGAAAAGAAAAAGAAAAAAATTGTCAGGCGAAAAACGAAATTGCAGTACACGGCGTCCAACGAGCGATTGTCCAGGACGTCCAGGCTACACAAGTGCAACCCCCACTTGGAAACACTAAACAATAATAATAATAATAATAATAATAATAATAATAATAATAATAATAATAATAATAATGTTTATTCAACAGGAATTCAGAAACTCAGTACAAATACGGGTCTGTCCAAGCCACAATGGGCTTGTGGGACAGGACCCGGCAAGTCGGACGACGAAAATATCAAGTGGCTATTAAAAAGAGATGAAGAAATAAACAATAGTTAACATTTCGGAAAAGCAGGTGGCACAAAGTACTAGAGGCAGATTTTGGGGAATCGCCCTAAATTGTTACATTCGCCAACAATGTTTTTAACTTTCTCCTTGTATTGGCGTTGATCACACTCTCCGGAAGTTTATTGAAAACGAAGGGTACGTAATAAGAACGAACTCTTTTGCCGTAACGCGTAACACAAGAGGGGTTAATAAATCGTGGCGTGCAGCGAAGGCTCCTTCTATGTACAACGGGGCGCTTAAAGTCATTACTCCAGAAATGTCGCAGCACTACAGTTTGCAAAAAAAGAGAAGAAAAATTTGGCATCTGTAGAAATTCGAAAACATTAGTGTCAGGTAAAAAATCCATCTGATATCCTACGCTCTTCAACAAAGCCTTTAATATGCGGTCAATTTTAATTTGCCACAGTTGCGCGCAATTCCCGAACACTGTAATACCATATCTAAGTAAGCTATAGCCAAGGGCATGTGCGATTGACTTCCTCACGAAGAATGGCATGAAAACTCTATGATTAAAAAGTATACAACTAACTCTCCGAAGTTTCCCACAAACGGACGACAAGTGCGAGTTCCATGACATATCGGAATCAAATAACACCCCTAAATATTTAACATGATCAACATACTCGAGATGACGACACTCACAGTCATGGCAACTCGAACAGTGGAATACTAGTGGCAAGTCAAGGTTCACTTTTTTTAGCGGGTTCCTGAAGCAAACCAATTTTGTTTTTGACGCATTGATTGCAAATAAATTCTCGCCCAACCAGTCCATTATTCGCATCGCGTCATCCTGCAATAGCCGTACGGCATTATCATACCTAAGATGACGGGATACCAGTGCGGTGTCGTCTGCATATTGAAAGATGGCACAACTAGATACTCTAGTGGAAATATCGTTCACATAGAGGTTAAAGAGTAACGGTGACAAGACAGATCCCTGGGGGACACCAGCCTTTATCATTACTTGTGCACTTTAATAATAATAATAATAATAATAATAATAATAATAATAATAATAATAATAATAATAATAATAATAATAATCTTTATTTTGGCTGCCAAAAACAACCACATCGGTCTTCGCTTTGGTGCATCAACACAAACAATAAAACCACAAAAAATCCTAAACACGAATAAAGTTAAAAAAACAAATGTAGATTATCCAAATGGCGGCGGTACATTGTAACATATGCAGATATATCAAAGTGAGGTGGAGCGATGGCGTTATATAATGACTGAATCCGAAAGAAAGGTGAGGTATTGCACAGTGAGCGAACAAAGAAGCAGACAAAATGTCAGGTTAGACGTGACGGAACATGAACGTTTATCCTTTTCAGGAGTTGTGGAGTTAAGATGCGGATCGAGGTCGTAGACACTTTTTTCTGCCAGATTGTTAATTATTTCTTGGAATTTACTCATAGTGTGGTTTGGCTTTAATTTTACAAATAATTAAGCACGTTATGTTCATATACAAAGGCTTTTATACGCACGTCCAGCGATTGTTTGCTTGAAAATATCGAAGAAATCTCAAGTAAAAGAAACATTTCCCGCAATTGAGTAAGGAAAATCGGCAGTTTATAAATATTACCCTCTTAAAGTCTCATCTGGGATGCTGTGGCAGTAGGGACAAACAGAAAATTATTAGTGATGCGCCAAGAGGCCTAGCACAAAATTTCGCCCTTTTCCAACTGCCGCTTCGTCAAGCACGCTAAGCCCGATGAGAAGCTGGGCTCGTTTGATCCGTCCAATCTTTGTTTTTTCTTAAAAAAGAATAATAATAAAAGTTTGCTTAGTCCTTGGGGAAATTCAGTGTTTCATAAACTTAATGCCGTTATGAGATGGTCCGTTATTTTTGCTCACTTTTTGTGCTATTCCTGGACCTACCAGTCTAACTACATCGTGTCGTTTTGATCTCCAATCACAACCTAGCATGGTGAATGAAGACATTCTAGTTTCTACAGTGACCAGTTTAGTTTTGAGTAGTCTGCAATAGATTCATATTTGGGTAACCGAGTGGCAGCGTTAAGTTTCAGGAGCACTATACATATAATTACATAAATTATAAATAATCAAATAATATTAAATAAAAAAAAAATTTAATAGGCATACAAATGACGACGACCATGATATTCGCATCTTAGAAGAGAATTAAAACATTTTGTTTTTTTAATTATACGGATCTATAGTTACCTCTTGTATTCAAAGGCGTTTTTGAACAAGATAACTTATTTGTTTATAAATATAGTGTAACTGTTTAATAGGTACTTCTTTAAGCTTTTACTTGATATACTATATCTCATAAAATCGATATAGACAAAAGTTATCATGCAAAGGGAGACAAAGTTATCATGCAAAGTTATCTTCGTCAAAGGGGCCAGGTTTTGAATATTTTGCCAACAACAAATAAAAACAACTGAATTTTTATGCATATTTTGCTCCTTTAGTGTAGTTTAAAAAGTGATGTAAAAAGTTACTTTCTTGTGCGGAAGGCACATAAGCCTGGAGAAGCTCCCAAACACGGGATTTTGACAATCGGCCAAATACCAAAATCCGTCTTTGTTTTCGAGTTAGGAGCCATAAACTCGAAAACTAAAATATGACGAAAAACAGTTTTCAGTTTCCTTCTAGTAAAGAATTTGCCCAGCATACATATTTTTTTTTTCCGAAGAGGTTTTGAGATATGGCTTTTTCTTGTCTTGCACAATTTGAAATGAAATTTTCCCTTTATAATTCGTTGGCACGTACTGTTTAACGCTACTACACGTTACTTGCGTTCGCGCGTTTTTTTTTTTTTGACAAATAAAACAACTACAATTATTATATATTCATATTTCTAATCCAATGTTTGCGATAAAACTTATCGTTGTCTTAGATTATCCTAATCAAGCCTAAAACGTTTTTGTTAACGGGTGTATTGGCCCTGTACAGTTGAGCGTAACTTAAGCAAAAGCCTAGATAACGATGAATTTCATGCTGCACATCTCACAATGTGTGCTCATGTAATGAGATGCCTGACTAAAATGTAATGAGATGCTTGAATAAAATATATCGACGTAAACATTAATATTATTCCCACGTCCAATTCCCATAAAACCTAAAATGCGTTTGTTCCTAGGAGTCAGAAAGCAAATAAATCTACCGCGGCTCAGGTAAGCAGGAAGTGGTGAGGTGCTTAGTTGTACTTTTAACGAATTGAAAACAAAATCAAATTTCTTTGAATGAACATACCTCTGTTGCTTAAATTTTCCGTTTTTTACTAAAATGGTAAAAAATGCTGAATAAAAAATTGTTTTTTTTTTAACGTTGAAGAAGGAAAACGTATGACTCCCAAACGCTTTGAAGGGTGTATTGGGTTGTATTATACAGTCGGCATTTCCCGTGTTATGTAAAGCGTGTATCGTGCGGAGTCAAGCAGTGAGTGCTGACTTCTATGTAATGATATACTATATATGCTACCGCAATAAAGTTTTCTACAGTTTCTGCTCGTCCAACCGACAGTGTCGCGTTGAACCGTTTGTATCAAACGAAGCCCGGTTGATACACTGGGGTATAAAATATAATTCAATATAGACTTGTATTAATCTACCGCGACTAAAATAAATGGAAAACTTGAATTGAAAAGTGACTACATTTCAAAATATATTATTTTTATTTTATATTTTATATTCTCGTAATTACCTTTTGAAATGTTTTACCACAATGCCCATTTGCTGAGCACACGTTGTACTGCACACGTGTTTTTCTGTCTCGTTTATTTTTAGTGATATCTAGATCGACAATAGAATTCCGACATTCAAATTAGTTATGCATCGAGCTAATTTCTTTGACGCAGAATTATAACAATAATTTTCAAGTAATAAATTTTACAACAATAATATTTGGCAAGTTGCAACAACACCAATGTGCTGCACTCAACGTCGACCCTAGAATTCTTCTACGATAACGTTTATGGACCCGAGTGCTTCGACAGCTGGACGCCGTACGTAGTATTCTCCTACATTTTCCCAGAAATAAGCGTGAGTGTATGGGACGCGGAAGAGTGAAATGCCACAAGAAAAAGTCGAAATTGGAAGATGATTTCCGAGACCCTAACATAATCAAGAGCTCATCCCTCTCTATAACAATACCATTCGAAGAAATCCTCAAGTAAAACCGACCCCGCCCACACACACACACGCACGCACACACACACACACGCACACACACACACACACACACACACACACACACACACGAACACGCACAGACACACAGGCAAATATCGAGCAGCGGAGACGATCAACAAAGGATCAGGCCGGCGGCTCCATCTGCCGGGCGTTCCGGGAGCCTCCTCTGCGCCCGATTCGTCCGCCTCCGCCTCGGTTCCGGTTCGACCCGAGCTGCGACTGCGAGCTAGGCCGAACCGAGGCTCTCCCCCCGGCGACGCGAACTGCGGTTCCCGCCCCGCGAGCGAGGCCTGCAGCCGCTTGCCCGGTCTTTTCCCCCGCCGTGCCGTGTTGTGGCGTCGAACCCGCGTGCCGCAGCTGGTTTTGTTTCCCGCGTTTCCGCCGTACTCAATCGAGCCGAGCCGCGGCCGCAACCTTTCCGTCTCCGCCGCAAGTTGTCCCCTACTCCTCGAAGAAGCGGACGGGAGATCCCGGTGGGAGAGCAGTACGCCCCCCGGCCGGTCGCGGCACCGTCGCATCAAGGGGCGCGTTGTGCGGTTCGATGCCGATGTGTGGGGAGTGAGCAGCGGCGGCAGCAGCCATCTCGGTCGGCTCGTCTCCCGTCGGTGTCGGGAGGAAGGCAGAGGGAGGCCTTTTTGCTGCTGCGTTGGCGTCGGTGGCAGTGACGCCCGTGCCGAGGCGACCACACGGCGGTTTCCGCCGCACGCAGCGGACAGCGGGGCTCTACGGCGGTTCCGGTGGCGACGCGGAGCCCGGTGTCAGGCCTAACTTCGCATGGAGGCGTCCGTCTCATCCCGTCGGCGCCTTGCCTGACTGAACAGGTAAGGAAGGCTCGGCACGGGTTGCCCCTTTGTTGCGGCGTCCTTTGGGCTTTCGACGTTGTCGCTGCGGCGATGTGCGGTCGTGACATTGCCGACAAGAGGATGCGGGGTATGGCTGCCGTGAGCGCGGCTCGCGTAAACGTTTGCTTTTTTATGTACATTATTTCTTTATATTTCTCGCGATAGTTGTTAAGATCTCGCAGTTCGGATGTTGATATTATGTTGCTGAGGTAGGAGCAACGAGTTCAGACATTTTAACCTAGGTTCTTTTGTTTTCGAAATATTTAGCGTATTTTTATTTTGGAAGGCGACTACACATTTCGTCGATAAAAAAAAGAACCGGTTTCTTTCTCTCTTGGCGTTGGCAGGTATCTTACAATGACCACAGCTTTGTTATTTTGCGTGTATGTGTCAGTGTATTACAGAGATCTGACAATCATCACATATGTCAAAACTATGCTGTTCGCTCGACTTCAAGCGCGATGCTTGTTTGTCTAATGATCAGTTATTGGTGGTCCCTTCTGCAAGATAGCAGGTGAATAGGAACGCTCGATCGTTGTAAAAATCACGAAATGTTGCGTTAAAATAAAAACTAAGAAAGCAAACAAAGAAAGGCGAGGAAGAACGGAAAAAAAAACAGATCAAGGTCGTGCAACTTTTTTTTTGCTTTTTTAGTGATTGCATGTTTAGGCCTGTCGCACACGTGTGAAACATCAATTAGTCTTTTGTTTGTTTTTTTGTTTAAATAGGAAGGAAGCAAACGTCAAACGTATGTCGTTGTGCATTTAAAGGATAACGACGATAGGACCGGTACTGTACTGGGAGTGCCAAATATTTTCGCTGCTTTACTTGGCGGTCGCGCGTTTTCGAACACGAGTTTCGACCGAAAACTACTGAAGATGTTCCACTAAAAGTAATAAAAATATATAAAAAAGAAGCAATGATCTACTCGCAGTCCCATAGTCAAGCGTCGCAGCTTATCTCCAGCCCAGCCGGTGCAGATCTACAGCGACCCAGAGAGAACGAGATAGAAAGACACAGAGAGAGGGAGAGAGAGAGAGCGAGAGAGGAGGAGTAGAATAGAAGGAGAAGAGAAACGCATTTTGCGAGGTTATTGATCGCGAACTGTGGAAGCGTGTCGATTTTGAGCGGACCAACGCGTGAAAATTCCGCGGAGAGAAGAGACGACGGAGACGTGCGGAACCGACAACAAATACAACCAACGACCAGCGAGACTTCAACGCGGAACGGGAGGGGAGAATATAGCATTCTTGGAGGACAAAGAAATCGCGGAGGAAGCGCCTTATGCGAGCGCACAATCGGGCCGCTTCTTTGGAAGGAGGTGTTTTCCGAGCGCACAGGCAGTGTGCGGACGTCGGTGGCGGCGGCGGCGGTGGTTAAGAAGGAGAGGGTGAAGGAGGAGGGTGGAGTGCTGCGGTGATTGGAGGAGTGTGATTTTCGGCTACCGGTCCTCGCTCGAGCCTGTTGCTGAATAAAACGCCCCGGCGATGGGAAAGCGAACGCGCTGCTAATAACGATGTTTGACGGCGTTGATGGCTTCGCTTAGAGAAGGACACGGAGATTTTCTGCGGCAAGGTATTCTCGTCCTCCATAAACCCCTACCTAAAGAACCGCGTTTCGGTTAGATCAGTTTTTATTCCGGAAAATGTGCCAATTTCTTCATATTTCCATAGTTTATTACGGCATATATTTATATATATATTATTTTGTCGTAAATGGCGGTTGGAACGACCTGTTCTACTCGCGTGTTTAATGATGAAGATTTTCGGGCCTCTGTACACAACAAACATTCCTATTTTGAGTTGACCGCCTGTAAAGCTGTCTTTGCTGCAGACGTACCCAAATTGAGGGGAAGCTAATTTTAAATTTGTAGGGGCTAGATTGTTTTAGACATTGCTTGTTGCTTACTTTGTGTTTATATTCGATTATTTGATAAAATAACCTGAATAATTGAATATAAATTAACCCGATGTAAAAATATAGAATACCATAGAAGCCTTTTTTGTCTGTACTTTCAGTTAGTTCCCGGAAAACTTCCTCAACGACTTCACTGCCTGTAGAGCTTTCTTCGCCGTTTAAACACATATAGCGTGGGAAAGCCGATCAAACTTTCCATGGGTGAAATGGTTATTATTATTATTTGCTTATTTATTTTTCGCTTTTTCCCATTGGGCGTATTGTAGCGCGAACCACGCTTAAGGTGTCTTGCATTTGTATATAAAATGTGACGCCATATATTTGTACACGTCAAACAAATCTAGTTTAAAAAATGGGGGAAAAATGAAAGCCGTTTACCACCCTCTGTAACGCCGAAATAGAGCGCAGCTCTTGAGGAGGAGGAGGGAAGGGTACTGAGGGGAGGGTATACCCCTCCTCCTCACCTCCTCATCCTGCCTGCTACTTCTCCCTCCGAGTGGCGTCGGCGTCACCGTGAGGTCACGTGACCCTCGTCACCCCACGGGGGTCACGTGACCTCACGTTAACACCGACGGCGACGGCGACGCCGCTCAAGCCGGAAACAGGCGCCTAAGAGCTGCGCTCTAAAAGAATCATGGAGGCCATGAGCACTTTGCATCGGATTCAAGAACCCGAATGAGTGGATGTACCAAAGGCTGGTCGCTATTGCTAGATCCGGAACTAACTCTAGCTTTCGTCGAAAACCTAACATCCAAATACAATTCATGGTGTAATTTTTCTAGCACCACTACTTGAATGTTACGCATTTTCTTCTATGTCTCTCTCTTTTAATTTGTTTTTGTAATTTAGACACCGACACGCTCAACTATACACATGCAAAAAATTACCACTCCACTTCTTAAGAGAAACACTGAAAATCTAGATGCCTTTCAATCAAAGAAACGTAATGCATATAAGCGTGAGCGTAAGTCATTATGCTCCACTGACGAATAAAGTATATTCGAGAAAGTAAAAAAGACGCGTGATATTTTTAATATTGAAATTGCCAGTTCAATTGGTCATTTAAAAGATCGTCGCTTCTTTCTCAACTAAAATCTCAGTGGTATACGTGGCTGTCACGCGCTACCACATACGTATATGCAACACACAGAAATAAGAAATCGAGCTTGAAGTGTGGTTGTGTTTATCTTCAGTGAAATAACAGCCATGGAAGCCCAAGAAGGATATCAAGTAAAACCTCTGCATTTTTTGTTTGTTTGTTTTGTTTTGTGTTTTAAACCTTGAAAGTGTAATCCGTTGAAAAACATGGAAGCTCATCCAAACACAGTGGTATTGTTCTTTCCGATGTAGTTAAAAAGAATGAGTTGGTGCTTATATCGGTGGGATTTATTAAAAAGAAAAGAAGTCACTTCAACGTACCCCAAAGCGCCCCTTGCTTCAGAAAACGTCGGCCACAGTTACAAGAACACTCAAGGGGCACTAACATGAAATTCATGCTCACGCGAGTAGCCTCAATTGATTCCAGTTTACAATAACATAAAAAAGAGCGATAATTTTGACG
The DNA here is from genome assembly GCA_013358835.2 of Ixodes persulcatus. Taxonomy (NCBI): domain Eukaryota; kingdom Metazoa; phylum Arthropoda; class Arachnida; order Ixodida; family Ixodidae; genus Ixodes; species Ixodes persulcatus. Next base: position 796,756 of record JABSTQ010011378.1, read on the forward strand.
CGAGCTTCTTCCGGTCTCAGTTTCTGAGACAACCTTAAATATTGTAAGAGGGGGGGGGGGAGTTAGAAAAACAAACAAACACGGATGAGCTAGGAGGAACCAGTTGACTACCTAAATTTTGAACCTTCTTGAAAAAAAAAAGTTAGTGTTGTTAGGTTGTATTCATAAGCGGAAGAGAAGAAAACATAGATATAAGTATGGGGCACGCAATGGTTTTGGAGTTCAGCATTGTACTCCTTTTAAAATGAAGACAACTTTGACATTTTGTCGTGACAAGACAAAATAGTTTTTTTTTCAGTGTTGAACCACAGATTTGAAGCATTACAAATAAAACAGACAAGCACTCACAACGTCTCAACTTATTTGTTTTCTTTTTAACTTGCTGTATGCGCTTGTTCTTTCTTCAGTTTTGTTTTAGAAGTGGGACAACTACGGAAGTCGCACTCCACCTTGCTTGCGTTTTCATCCTTTTCCCACTGCATTGGTCAGCTTTCTTTTACTTATTTTAATTTTACCTACGCGTGCATTTGCAAAAATACGCAAATAAAACACGCGTATAAAATTGATCACTCGAGTTTTATTATAGCTAAACGTTTGTTCCAACTAACCTTAAGGATAAACAGGAAAAGAACACAAACGCACATATGCCCACTTTGAAAGCACAGTACTATGCCTCGCTACAAAGCCTGAACTGAGGTAATTGCTGGCGGTTAGTAGAATCGCGGAATGTGGTGCCGTGGCGCATGCGTGAGAGATAATTGTCTCATTGCCCTCGAGGAAACGCGTGATATGGAAATAGTTAAAACCTTGTGCATACTTGGTGAGTAACGCAGCAATCTCATTAGCTGTGGAGCAATAATGAGATCTTCGGGAACGTCCATGCACTGCGTTTTTCAAGGTGCCAGTGACTATAGATGTGCTGTCTTCGCAAAAACGCTGACCTAACACAGCTAAGAATTTCTTAACTGTTAAAACCGCACCGGTCTTTGTGTATTCGTAAACACTGAATGCTATTTATTTATTTATTTATTTACTTATTTATTGTTTCCCCAAAGCATAACAGAAAGAAACAGGAGTAAAAAAGTTAGAACCACAAGAAAACACAAATTAGGCCCGCTCAAGAAATGACTAATAATTGGCAAATAATTTTGTTTTTTAAGTGAAGAGTCTGTGAAGATGTCGATCGATCCAGAAATGTGATTTCAATCCTGCGATATGTGGGAAACAATCAAGGAAAGATTGTCGGGATAGAACTTGGAATAAAAACTTCGCGCTGATAATTAAGATGACAGAAACGCGAAAAGGACGGGTGCCTAATTTGTCGCCCAGGTAAAAAACGTAAAAATAAAGAAAGACTGGAAATCTTTCCTGCGCGAAGCTAGTTTATGGCAAAACTGATGTAGTGTATGGTCAATGCTCAACCCTAAATAAAACGGAATTTTTGTAATACAAGACCCCGTAAGAAGACACCTCTAAACTCAAACTCTAACTAAAGAAGAAAAAAAAAAAAAACATTTCTAGGAGAACGAAGTATCAAACTCACCTGAAAAATGTCATGTGTAAGCCGCGCGCTAGAGCCACGCGGAGCCCCATTTCGTTAATTACCCGACGCAATCGCGTACTCTTCAGTACGGAAAAAAAAAACAACAAAAAAACACAGACGTGGGTAGTACAAAAAAAAAGAATATAAATAAACAAAAGGGTTCAGAAACACGAAAGTTTAAGCGACACTTTCCGCCACAATGCTCTCTGGGTCCTCCCTTCTTGTTTCTCTTGGAAGCCGGAGCCCATCCGTTTTCCAACGGCGTACCTCCTCCCTCCCGTAGCGGCGCCGTCTTTGGGGAGACAGTTTATTGGGACGCCTCACAATGGCAGCTGCCCCGGAGCGCCATATTTATTGGCACCTGCCGAGCGGAAGAATGAAGCCCCGCGCCGTTCGTTCTCCGAGAACGGAAGCTGTCTTATCAGTTTTCGCTGGCAGCGATGCTCCTCGCGCTCCAGCTAGTCTCCGCACCCCCGCCCCCGGTGCTCCGCCGACGCCGCCTCACGCGCCTGCGTGCCAACCTGGGCAAGAAACGAGACATACATTTCGCGGAAAGAATAAGCTTGCGGTCTCGGGTTTTGTAGCGCAGGTGAGTGCGCGAGAGTGGCCAGGCCTCCGGCTAGTAGCGTGCATTACGCGAGCGTTATCGCGCCTTCTTCGAATAGTCGAGTTTTGTTAGGAAGTGCTTTTTTGCGCAGGGACGTTGTCACTTCGCAGATGTCGACGGACTACTGCTCTCCCTTTCACCTTACGATGGACCTCGAGGGACGCTACGAGCCACCAAAGCCAATACTGCAATGTCGCATGGGCGTCACGTGTAACCTTGGGGAGGGACCCAGCGATGCCAGGGTGCAATGTCACCTGAGACGTTTTCTCAGCGCTGGATTGGCTGGGATGGTTTTTAGCGTCCGCTTTAGTCCGTTAAAAAAGGAAACGAAATGTAAGCTACGGTTATATTCCAATCTTTACGTTGGACCGTTGAGGACGCTACAGGCTATCGATGTCGATCCAATGCCGTTTGAAGATCACGTGACCTTCGGGAGGGGCGCCGCGGCGTGCAGTGCGCGTAGTCGCGTGGTACGATCACGGCGTTGGGTTGGCTAGGATGGCTCTTGGCATCAGCCGCGGTTCATCGCTAGGTTAACGTAGCATAGTGAGAGACGTTATATGGCCCCTTCGCTAGTTTGTTTTCTGGACGCTGAAAAAGACGTTGGTGTTCTCCCGATGGTCGTTATGAACCGAACGCTCTTGTTCGAGGTAGATACCACATTTTGTGGTACTGCGAGGCCGGATAGATCTAGACCAGCTCTGGTCGTTGACTCAATGTACCTTTTTCCAGTTTCCCTCCGCGCACGCGTTTGCTCTCGCTCCCAGTGCGCTGCCGCCAATTCCGCAGGGCAACCGCACCGTGGTACAAGTAGCAGCTAAGTAACCAAGTCGCATTCTGATCATGTCCTGATCGTGTCCTGATCGTGTTCATCATGTTCGTCTGCGGTGTGCCGGGGCTGCGCGGCTGACTTGTTTCTATTCATATCGTCTAGCATCATTAGTGACACGGCGAAGCATGAGCAGTGTGATTGCTTTTTCTCGTTTAGCGGCCTTCGAGGAACGCCATGTAGTGACAGCATGCAGTGATATCGTTCTCTTGCTCCACAGTTGGTTAGTCAAACTGAAGGGGGAAAGAAAACGGTAATAATTTTTTATTCGCATCCCGTCGCCCAAGATACACGTCAATGAACAATGGGCTGTTCGTCTGGTGAATCTCGAAGTTCGGCCTGGCAGCCAAAGAACAATGGTCGAATATACAGCGCGTACGAATAATAAACAATAACGTCATCAGCCTTTGAGAGATACAGCATATTTTCTAGGGAAGAGAGTGCAAGAAAACTTTTCGGGTGTGGTAGACTCTAGAAATACCCTTCATCAGCCAATTATTGTTGATTCCGAATATTTGTTGTTGTTGTTGTTTTTGGCCCTTGAGACTTCGTTTCCTTGTAGCGTGTGGTGTAAAAGCGTCCGCGAAGTTGATGAAAAAAATACTAACGAAGTAACAAATGACTACTCTATAAATACTCCGCTTAAGACAAGACGATTACAATGTCAATAAATCCAATTATTAAATTAATTTTAAAAATCGCAAGCAAAGTTCTTGTCAAATACGTGGCTTTTGAAAAAGCCAGGCAAAAAAAAAAAAAAAAACACGACGTGGCAGTTATAGACCAGTGTCTGCTCTGTTCTATGGGAGCCGCCATGGTTGTTTATGCTGACGCCATGACACAGTAGGGAGGTTAATCTTTTTGCAAGAGCCCGTTTTTTTTTTGTTTAGAAACCTTCGCATATACCGTAGTGCAAGAACGTCAGAAATGCATAGTCACGAAGCTTCAAGAACAACACCTATGTCAAGTGGGCTGTAAAATTCAAGAATCTTGTTTTATGCGCAACACCCTCCCCCCCCCCCCCCCCCCCCCCCCATCTTCACAAGAGACTGCGTGTGAGATTATTATTTCCCATTTTTAATCGCTGGGGGTTGGATTTCGGACTCTGGTCTTTACTCCGTTTCATACTTAGTATACAACGCTGCCAAAGCTACTGGCGCGACCGCGTGGCTTCATATATGGTTTCGTTTGCTCAAGAACGCGTGCAAATGATCAACGAGATCAAGCCCCATGCTCGCGCCATGCAAAAAGAAAATTATTGCAATGAAAGTAAAAGAAAAAGATGATTTACGAATGATAATAGCCATACATATACATTGTACCGTATTTTCCGGACTATAGTCCGCGGACTATACATGTTTAAAAGTTGAAAATTCAGGCTGTGCGGACTATCTACGCGTGCGGACTATACAGGAATTTTCTTTTTCAATATCGTTGATTATGACAAGACGAGACGGATTTTGTGAATAAAAGAGTATGTAAGTTATGATTTATGTATAATACAAGCTTCTTTGTGAGCTACGAAAGCAGTCATATGTCAAGGTGTGCTGCGTATGAGAAGATTTTCGTGTCGACTAAGCACCAGGTGCGGACTATGCACCGAGTGCGGACTATGCACCGGGTGCGGACTATCTAAGCAAAATCTTTTATTTTTGACCTTGAAGTTGCCCCTGCGGGCTATACACCGGGTGCGGACTATAGTCCGGAAAATACGGTACTAGAATTTGGGGTAGTGTTGTGACCTGGCTTCAACGAGGTAGAGGGGCTTAGACCGCTGCCATTGTACGCAAATGTGACCAGTCGTCACGTGACCAAACCAAATACGTGGCGTCTCAGGAAAGATGGCAGCACCCAGGCAGCGACTGGCCCCAGCTGGGCCGGAGCATGGGCCGGAGCTTGTCGGATGCTTTGTTCGCTGTCGTTCGTCTCAACGAGTTGATTTCAGATGCGGAAGCCGCCATATGAGGCCGGTCGAAAGCGACTTCAGAGTTCAGCGTGGTGTCTCACGTAGGTATAACGCGAAAATACGGAGGAACGGTGTGCATTTCACTGGTGATCGACGGGAATATTGTTACGAAAGAGACAATCGGCCCCGCGTTGCTCGGACCACGGATTGAACCAGATATCGCAAGGATACATTTTAACGCGACGTTTTTGTGTTCTCGCTGACCATCGGAATCTTCGAGATCTGCAGTGAAGCGTGTGCAATGTATTTGTATACACAGCTAGCTACGGAAATTGCTTGAGTCGTGCTTGGCAGTGTGCAATCGTGTTGCCGCTTCGTTCAAATGACCGAAGGCTTACTTTGGCTGTGCGGCGCACCCAAGAGCTGCCTTCAAGCTGGTAATTCCTGTGCCGTGCTTTAGGTGATGCTGTGCTGCTTCCTAAAGTGTTCTGGCGTAGACGGGCACTTTCAGGGAGTACAGGTGTTGCAGTTGGTATTAATTCCGCTGGTCTGTCGCACGTTTCATCGACACAAGCGTTTCATCAACACTCGTCACGCGAATTTCAAGCTGTATGGACATTTCATCGCACGTGTTACCTACCGAGCCCACCCATTCACGCCGCTTTGCGGCGACAGTCTGCAGCGGCTCATTATCAGAAAAGTGGTCCCACATCCATTTCAGTTCAGTTCGTCCACGGCAGTCGCCAAACCCCAAAGGAGAGGATTTATTCGGACAGGATGTCACTAAAGGAATGCAGCTTTTTTAGTGGTTTTTTCTTCTGCCAGTTTTGTTAAATTGTCACGAATGCTTGCTCCAGTCCTATCTTCTATCACTGTTTACTACTCTGGAAAGTTACAGGCCATGCTCGGCTGTCATCGTATGTTCTGGTGGAGGTGCTGGGTACTTTGCCCATAGGCTTTCACACTGTGTGCACCCTGGCGGCTCCTCAGCCGAGTTGCCCGATAACGGTACACGGGTGGCGGACTATCCCGCATCTTAAACCCCGGGCGAGCCGTTAACTAAGTCCTATCCAGAGCCCGGCAGAAAAACCGCAAGACGAGCAAGTACCACAAGAACGAGCCTCGTGAATACACCACGAAGAACCTGAACTCCGAGCCAGTCGTTGCTACCAGGAAGAACCATCCGAATTCGGTCTCCTGCCAGACAAACCGAAGCTCATTAAGCCAACCATGACAAACCTGTAGCAGCAAAGTGCTTCCGCTCCCATCATTGTTTGCATGCCCGTCGCACCTCACACTCCGACGCCCTTTCACGCAAGGTGTATGAAGACGTCGAGGACTGGATTGAACAATATGACCGTGTCGCCCGCCACATTGGGTGGACAGACAACCAGCTCCTGCAGAATTTATACTTCTCGTGGAAGAAACTGCCAGGAACTGGTTTGAGAACCACGAATCCTCCTTAACGTTGTGGGAAGTGTGCAGAAGCGCACGTTCGTGAATGGCATGTGAAGATCTCGGTAGAAAAAAAAAATCACGACGTGACAGTTAGATGTAAAACAAAAACACAATAACATTAAATAAATATTTTTTTTAGCTGCTTTTAATTTAGTTTGCAGAAAAACCACTAGACGGCGCTCGTTACTGTAAAAATGTCCGCTCACCGCAACAGATGGTGTGCAATTTACCACTTGCTTTTTGGACTGGTGGCGTCGCTGTTGCGGTGAGCAGACGTGTTTCCTGGCTCTCCTCGAGCATCCGAAGCTAAGTGCCAGTTTTTCTTCTTTTCTCTCTCTTTTTGAGAGTTTATAGGAAGTGACTATACGGTAGCAGTGTTAGGTTTGCACAGCAGCAGTTGGGGTTAATTGAGGCTACTAAGAAGTTAGTTTCGTAGGCTAGCTCTGTTTTAATTTTTGGCGGGAAGTGACGGTTTGTTCCCGGTCTAGATATGGGTCTAGATTTGGGTCGGCAGGACAAGGGTGGGGACGCGTTGGTGCAGTGCGAGGGGTGTGGGCGGTGGTGTTACCTAGAGGAAACGGGTTTCGGGAGTCTGGAGGAGGCGGCGGGGATGAGTTTCGAGTGTCGGCTTTGTGTGAAGCTTAAGAAGGTAACTGGGGAATGGGAGGGTAGAGCGGGTGGGTCTCGAGGCCCAGGTTGAGGAGCTGACTAGGCAGCTTAATCATGAGAGAGAGCAGCGGGTCGGCCTCGAGAAGCAGGCGGAAGAACTGGGGGAAGTATGGAAGGCGGGTTTAGAGGAGTGTAAGAGGGAGTGTGACAGTAGGGTAGAGCGCCTGGAAGGGGTAATTCGAGCGAGTGAGAGTAGCGAGGGAAGAAAGGAGGAAGTGTCAGTTCTAGCGGGACGAACCGCCAGTCCGCAGGCTGGGGTCGCTGGTGGTCTGGAGTCCGGCCTGTTGACTGGCGGGCTCGGCGACGCTGGAGAGCTGAGTGACCCTCAGCTCAATAGCGCCTTCGAGCAGCAGGCGTCGGGCAGTCAGGTGACAGCAGATAAGTCGCAGGACAAGGGCGCGCAGGTACCAGGGGGATCTAGGGTACTGGTAGTGGGGAGATCTAACGTAGCACGGGTTAAGAGGGGTGTACTGAACAGGGTGAAGGGAGACCTGAGGGTAACCGTAGAGGTCCAGCCAGGGAAGTGTATGGTGGATGCTATGACCACAGCACGTGAGGGGGTGTGGGATAACCGGGAGGGAAGGAACCTAGTAATAGTTCAAGCGGGGCTTAATGATGTGCTCAAGGGTAGGAGCCAGAACCTCGGAAAGCAGCTAAACGTGGGAATGCGTAAGCTGAGGGACGTGTCTGAGAATGTGCACGTGGTTGTGTGCACCATTCCAGAAGTTCGGGGGCAGTCCGGGGTAACGGAGAGGAGGGTTGTCGAAGCCAACAGAGTAATTAAAGGTATGAGTCGACAGCTTCGGTACGACGTAATGGAAGTAAACAGGGAAGTGTACGAGGCTGGCTCCCGCCCTTTTGCAGATGGCATTCACTACAGTGAGGCCACGGGTTACAGGGTGGGGGATAGGATGGGCCGCACGGTGACTGCTTTTTTTGGGGAACCGAGGGCCCTGGGGGCACTGAAGTAACTGAAAACCCAACAAAGTCAGGAGAGGCACCCAGGGTTAAAAAGAGGAGAAAACGTAAGAACAGGTATAAACAAACAACACAATCAGACATTGGATATATTAACATGCAGGGTGGTAGACATAGGTTAAACTGGGAAGAGGTAGAGGACCAACTAAGAAAGGAGGATTAAGTGGTGTATGGGTTTGTGGAAACACATCTCAGAGACATGGAGCAGCCACCTTGCAACCCTGACTATATGTGGGAAGAATGCAACAGAACGGAGGGAACGAGGAAGAGAGTTGGAATTGGAGCATTTATTAAGAATAACATGAACTGTCAAAGGATCAGAAAGGAGGGCGCCGAACACTTGTGGCTGAAAGGAAAAGTCGCTGCGGAATGAAAAATCCTTGGAGTTGTTTACTTCTGGACAAGGACAGGTGCTAAAGAGGAAAACAAAAAAGTGATTGATTGCATATCAAGAGACATTAGTGAGCTAGGGGAAGGCTCTGAAATAATTATTATGGGAGACATGAATGCCCATATCGAGGGTCTGGATGGGTATACGGACTCAACTAGAAGCATATTACTAGAACTGGGGGAAGAGCATGACTTAGTTTCATGTAATACCAGTCAGAAGTGTGACGGGCACATAACGTGGGAAACTGGCAATCTACATTTAACTATAGATTACGTACTTATGTCACACAAAATAAATGGTAAGTTACAAGTAATGAAAATAGATGAAGAAGGTTCCAAAAGTCTTGGTAGTGATCACAAACGTATTAAGCTGAATTTTGCCAGAGAAGTAAATGCTGAAACTAGACAACATAATTCAAAGCACACTTTCTGCAGCGACAAAGAGTTGGAAATAGGGACAGAACGAGCGGGTTGGTAGGGATAATTAAACTTGAGGAAGAAAACCCGTCCCTTCTCGTTTTCTTCCTCAAGTTTAGTTGGAAATAGTTGCTGAAAGAATAGAGGAAGCAGTTTCAGGGCAACGGTATACAGATTGGACCTATGAGAGCCTAACTGGGCTTTTTGTTCTGGAACTAGACAAAGTTCAGCGCAAACAAAAGGGGAAGCAAGGACATAGACCAAAAAGCTGGTGGGACAAAGAAGTGAAGCAAGCGATACAAAAACGTCAGGAAGCCTCTAGAGAACACAGGCATTCCAAGCGTAGTGGGGAGTCAGAAACGGAAGTAAAAAGAAGATGGGACACTTTTGTAACATGTCGCCGAGAGGCATCCAGTTTGATCAATGCGAAAATTCAAAGAAAGGGTGAAGAATGGATGAGTAATGTAAGCAAGAAAGATAGAAACGCAGCCAAGAAGTTTTGGGAGCACTTGAACTCACTCGGTGAAACGACGCAAGCTAGACAGAGGTTCATACTCTCGCATCAGGGAGATCAATTAGAGAGAGATGATGCGATACGGCATATAGGAGAGGTGATGGAGGAGAAATTTCGGGAACGAGTACATGTGGAAGATAGGAGAACCGAAGGAAGTATCAGTCCAGCTTTTGACATCGCGGATTTTGGACAAAGAGAATGGGAAAAGGCGGAACGAAGAGTCCCTAGTGGCACGTCGACAGGCACATATGGTATCCCAATCAAGCTGGTGAAGAATTTGGGTCCTAAATCTAAGGCAAAACTAAGGGAGGTAGTGAACACTATGATAACAAAAGGAAATATTCCAGATGAATGGAGGCTTAGTAGGATGAGTATGATATATAAGGAAAAGGGAGATAAGTCTGATATTAGGAATTATCGTCCCATAACCGTGACACCAGTTATTTACAGATTGGTAATGCAGATTATAAAGAACAGACTGGAGGAATGGGTAGATTGCGAGGGCATACTGGACAAGTTACAGAACGGGTTTCGGAAACAAAGAAGGTTGGAGGACAATATATTTTCTCTAACACAGTGTATAGAAATAGCGCAAAAAGAAAACAGACAGCTCTGGCTGGCATTTCTGGATACCAAGGGTGCCTATGACAATGTGAACCAAAAACCTCTGTGGGACATAGTGGAGAGCTTAAACCTAGATGAAGGACTAACAGCAATATTAAGGAACATTTACAAAGGTAATAAGGTGAGTATAACATGGGAAGGAAAGGCAACGGGGAAAATAGAGATAGGACGAGGCCTTAGGCAGGGGTGCCCGTTATCGCCTTTGCTGTTTATGTTGTATCTGAGAGGATTGGAAGATAGACTAGAGAAGAGTGGGCTTGGATTTGACCTTTCGTACAGTAAGCTAGGCCAAAAAATTCAGCAATCCTTACCGGGACTGATGTATGCGGATGATATCGTACTAATGGCTAACAACATGATAGATTTTCAGGAATTAATGAGCATCTGTGGTAGGGAAGGAGAGGAATTGCGTTTAGAATTCAGTAGTGAAAAATCAGCAGTCATGATTTTTAACAATGATGATGTTAAGAGACTGAAGGTACAGAATATTACAGTTGAGAGAGCTAGTAAATACAAGTATCTATGAGTATAGATATGTGATGGTGCCGAATATCTCAGTGATCATGAAAAGTATGTAATAGGTAAGGGCAACAGAAATGCAGCTGTAATGAAAAATAGATAACTTTGGAATTACAACAGGTATGAGGTGGTGAGAGAGATTTGGAAAGGGGTCATGGTGCCTGGCTTGACTTTTGGAAACGCAGTGCTATGCATGAAATCCGAAGTGCATGCAAAACTAGAAATAAAACAGCGTGGAGTTGGTAGGCTGGCTTTGGAGGCACATTGCAAAACACCAAACCAGGGAGTACAAGAAGACATGGGATGGGCGTCATTTGAGGGCAGGTAAGCTGTGAGCAAGATAGAATTTGATGATCGGTTGAGGCAAATGGGTGGGGAGCAATGGGCACGAAAGGTTTTCAGCTATTTATACTTGAGGAGTATAGAGACAAAATGGAGGCAGCGCAATAGTAAATTAAGAGGAAAGTTTTTAGGCTATAGTGGGGTTACGGAAGAGCAGGTCTCAGTTAAGAAGAAAGTTAAGGCCACAGAAAGAGATCGGTGGCTAGAGGGAATGCAGACAAAGACGGCTCTGGAAAGCTATAGATTAAACAAAACAGTTATTGCCAAAGAAAGCATTTATGACAATTCTAGGGGAAGCTCATTGTTGTTTGAGGCAAGGACAGGTGTTTTGCGAACCAGAACATACAGAGCGAAGTACCAGGAAATGGACACAGTGTGCGCTGCTTGTGGAGAGGAGGACGAGACGGCTGAGCACTTGATACTCTAATGTAAAGGGCTTCACCCTATGCATACCGAAGACAACATAGATTTAATAAAATCATTGGGTTTTCGAGACAGCGAAGGAAAAGTGGATTTCAAGACAGTAGAGATAACCAAGCAAAGATTAAGTGAATGGTGGCAGAAAGCGAGAGAAAACTAGGTATTTTCTTATTAACTGATGGCAAGGGGGATTTTAGCCTCACTTTCTTTTCAGTACGGAGTGAATATAGTTTTCACATTTAAATATTCTAAACTTAAAGGGTAAGACAAAATGGCTAGGTGGCGTAAGCTACCGCCCGATCCAAAGGGCTCAGCCGGATTCATCCATCCATCCATCCAGGTTCATTGTCTCGGTATAAATAACCTCCGGGCACCTGCGTGCCTAGACGGCTTTTGCACGGTAACGGCATCATAATTAACTTATCAGAAACTTATTAGAAATCGTGAATGATTATAGCTGTCAGTAGGAAATGTATCCATTGCAGTATGAGGGCCTTTAACGAGGACCACCCAGTAGAGATTAGAGGCCTGCCCTCAAGCCGGTCCGTATTAAAGCCGACAGCGTTGAGGACTGAAGCCAGGATTCACGATGGCTGTAGCGCAGATTTTCGCTTCACGTAGAAGACTGCTGGAGCGCAGCTCGATATAGTATACTTATATCTCACTTCATTTGATTATTTGAAGCTCGTAGCCGAAATTTAGTGTTCAGACTTAATCAGCGTATTTGCTACTCTAGACGGCGACAAAACTTATCCCAAACTGTTCCCTAACACAGTCGCGATAATATATAAATCCAGAACACACCTAGGTTCCGTTGAGACGGTTGTCTTTTCATGGCTGGCAAACACCGATATTTCACGCGGCCCTTCCAATGCAGGCAGTTCCGAGACGTTCAGGACTTCTTCATCGCTCCACGCGATGGCACGTTTCCGAATGCCCCGGGCCCCGCGCTTCCCGATATTGATAAACAGCCAACCTCCCTGGGGGAGTTCTTATCTCCAGACGTTCTTTGCGCAAGCACCCTACGCTGGAAGAAGAAAGGCAGGCTCCGCATTTCGGCACCGCCGAACGATACGCAATGCGAAGTTTGAGACGAGGATGTTTGGACGACGTGCGGAAAGGGGTGTTCTCGAAGAACGTTCTCCGAAGAACGTGGTCCGTCGATCTCGCTTTCGATAGAGGACGTTTGCGTAGAAGATTTCGTGCTTCGTTATTGTGTGCGCTCTTTCGTTCGTTCTCTGTTTTTCGTTCGACGCAAGTCGAAGCGGATGAGTGTTCCCGGCAGATGACTCGCTTCTTTTCAAGGGGCCGCTTTTGGAGACGAGGCTGTGCCGGTGGAAGCGACGCCTTTTGTGAGGCACAGCTTCTGCTCTGAGGGCGTTCCTCGTCCGTCGTTGGCACGAGTAGATGCAAATATCTACGCGCCCAAAAATAAGTCTTTAGGCGAACGCGTGCCCCGTTGAATAGGTTCAAAGAAAACTCTCTGCGTCCAAAGGAATCACTTCGTTTGTGCTTACTTTTTTTTATTTCTTCGTATTTTTTTATCTCAGGGGGGGGGGGGGGGGGCTTAAAAAGACATTTAAATGTCTCTTAGTTTACACTCAGCGATTGTAGGACTGCGTTTGTTTGTGTTTTTAATTATGAAAAAAAAATCACTCCTCTTTTTGGAATTTTGTTTTTCTTTTACCTACGATGGTCGGTTTTTGTTTTAAAACAATTTGACTGCGCGTATTAAGGCAACCTGCAGTGCTGTTTTATTCGGCGCTATCTAGCAACAGAAAACAAGAAAAAACAAAAAGCATTGGGCATGCCTTGAAGTGGTGGCTGCATTGTTCAAACGTGAGCTATTCTATGACTTTGGTGGCGGCGCTTATACCTAGCTAGTGTGTGAAGCAAGAAAGCTGGGTAGGCCAGAAAGCCATGGCCATCCTATAGATCTTTTCATTTCAGTAGTTGGCTGACTGTCGGGTTGAGGGCTCTGGTGTACTCGCCGCCATGAGGTTGCTTCAATTTGGTTGGTTTCAGTTTCAACGCGCACGGCGATTGTGTGGCTGTTTCATGCCGTTTTCGCTTAATTTTGTGACACAAATTTCTTTCTTGTGGCACACAACGAACGACACGATGGTGCTAAGTAACTTGGACAACCACCAGGTGGTTTCGAGCCAAAATTGCGAGCGCTTTTACGGACACCAGATGCGTCTGATTACGTCGAATCGTCAATTTCGGCCATGTTCGGCGGTGAAACAACTGTTCTGCTGCAAAGAGAGGATTACCATCGCCCACGGCTGTACCCGCGGACGATAGTTGCTAGAAAAAAAAAAAATAAAGGTCAAGAGAAGCTCCGTCCCCAGCACGCGCTTCTTGCCTGCCGCTGGGCTTTGGCTGCGCGTGCACCGAGTGACATGCATGGAAGGGCTTGAACTCAAGTCAGAGATTCGACTGCTCATCTTATATTGTAACCGACTATAATGCATGAGCGTTTAGTGAAGAATCAGGTCCACAACATGATTAACAATGTGCTGAATCACGAAAAACAAATTAAATGACAAGTTTACTGTTTGGGTTTCGTACACCAACTTTTTGTTAACTTCGCAGTCTGAAGAGGTCCTCTATAATGACGTAGATAATATAATAAAGTGTTGTTTCCTCGACGTGTTTTATTTAAATAGATTAGATTCTCGAGAAATATTTTAATAGACCAACCTAGGCCAACTAGACCATTTATTTAACTCAAGTACTCATTTACAAGATTTCACAATATCGGCCTTATGAAATAGACTATTTGTTTTATGGAGATATACTTACGACGTTCTCAAGGTATGAGATAAATGACGGGCCCCTCAATTGAATTATGACATTAATCTCCCGTAAAATTTGCCAGATGAAATTAGAGGCCGCAAAAGAAGTGATCTCCGGAAAGTTTGGCTGAAGTAGAGCGCCAGTCAGCGCACCATGGATCTGTGCAGAAAGCTCTTTACTGGTTCGAACAGGCGCGTTTTGTAGATTTCGGCGTCGCCAGTTACTAAAAGAAAAACCTTATTCCCCGTCGACAACGCTGAAGTCATGCTATTTTCATGCAGACTGATTATTTTCGGCATCACAAATTGTGGATCCCAGGCACTCTCAAGCTGTCTGTGACAGTTTCTTACACGGGATGTCAAAACCTTTGTGCTGAAATGACTTATCTGAATTAAACTGGTAATCTTAAGAAAATCATTTAACAATTAAAAGACTTTAGAAATTGGACTAATTAAGTATGGCATACAGTTTCTTAGAATCCATAAAAAAAAACGATCGAGTGTATGTTTATATAGCAAAAACGATTAAGGACGTCAAACAGATGTAGCTGTGATATTGTAAACAAACAAATTGCCTGATGCTGACGTACCATTATTTCTAGTCTCAGAAAAAAAAAATGCAAATTAAACGTTTGTTTCCTATCTTGTCCACAAGTTCGCCTATATAATCAAAAGCGACCGTTTTTGATCTGTTATAAATACGAAACACGATGCTTTCAGGAAACACACGTGGTTATTTAGAGTGAGTATTTTGTCACCTGCCTTGAGATCCTAAAAGCGCGATCATATATATATTTACATCGTGCTTCCTATTGCGAATGTTCCGCCACTATTAGTAAGCGAACCTGAGTTCTCATGAGTTATTCACCTTTGAATCCTCCTGCTGTCTTAGAGTCAAATATGTGCTCAATGTGCATGAGCGTTAGCGCTGATTCATGTACTCATATAGCCTCATCACACGTAGCCGTCACATCGACGGTAAAAATAGTCAAAACGTGTTACAAAACGTGTTACAAAACGTGTTATAAAACGGGAAGGCTGCTATTAAGTTTTATTGAATCGTTACGGCAACTTCGATGACAATACCCGATACTCGGACCGGCGCCTTTGCGCACGTATATTTATCGTTATCGGGTATTGTTGTTATCAAAGCTATTGAAACAATGGACTAAACCTTTTTTGATGTGAATGTGTGTTTATTCCGTTGTTCCATAGTATACGCATACACTTTAGGGAACTGAAATACAAAAGTGGCTGTGGTGCTTCAGCAGGGGACTGTCGAAAGTCGACTGAAAGAGTATGCGTTGCGTGGTTGCTGACCACGCAACACATTGCTAACCAAACTTTCATAATTTTTTTTTTTTTTTTTTTTTTTTTTTTTGGGGGGGGGGGGGGGGTATTTTTTAAGCGTCTAGATTAGGGGTTTCAAACACGCTGCCCGTGGGCCGCATTCGGCCCTCACCTCGCTGGGACGCGGCTCGCAGGTGACCGGCTTCGAGCCCGGTCCCGTTCCCGTGTCTCGAGCGCTTAAAATGGCATGCGCCATAATGATCTCATATCGCCGATTCATTTCCGCCCGAAACTTAGCTATGCCTTAATAACGTAATCGTATAGTTTAACTTTGTACTATTCTGTTTTTATTTACTTTGTGACATGTTTTTATTTTTTTCTTCCAGATTTTTGTTATGTTAAAACCACCTGTATGGCAATAGCCTTCTTTTTTTGTTAAATTAGCCAAGTCTAAGGAAAGTGCGCGAGTGCAGTAACACGCGCTGCGCGTACTGCCCTCTGCAGCAGTAACTGTTCAAAAATAAAGCCCAATACAAACGGCACTTCGCAGGCGCGTTCATCTACGTCTTAATTTGGTTATTTACTTCGAATATTTATACGAATAAGGCGAACGCGTGCACCGCATATAGTTGCATTCCCAGCATTCTTATTGATGCTAGGGTAATTTAGCGAAAGGTCTATTCCGCTGCTAGGCTGCAAGTGCGAGCAACAAATTGTTGTGTGTATGTTTATACAGCCGGAAGTTAATCTGCCTCAGTGGGCGTCTGGTATCTCAGTGCGAGCTGTTTGCTCAAGAACGCACCTCGGCTGCACGAACTCTCTCTCTCAGCAGAAACATCTGTCAAAGATAAAGCTCAGGATTCTCGCATTCAGAAAATATCACCATTAAAATACACGTATTTTCTCTGAGTGCAGCTGCAAATATCGCCAGGAAAGAAAGAACTGTCACATACATATGGAGATAGTTTCTTTTCCCCAGAAATGTTAAGCTTCAACCCCCCCCCCCCCCCCCCCCCGGGCTTACGTTGGCCCTCGACCTTTCTCGGGTGTGTTATCTGGCCCCCACACTCAAATGAGTTTGAGACCGCTGGTCTTGATAAATGAAACAAATTTGGTATTTTCAGTTCTACGGGGCAGTATTCAGAACGCTCAAACATTACATACGTCGGTAGCCGACACATAAAACGATGTGACAGACAGTTAATCGAAAACAATGACAGAACGCTTCCCCCCTCCCCGCTCACACACACGCACACAAAAGAATTATTAGTGAAAAGAAAAATGATCGATTAAACCATGGGCATCCAAGAATACACAACACTCTGAACCATTCGACGCAAAAAAAAGGAAGACATTTCTGTTTGTTTTGCGGTATATACACGCGAGTGCCCGTGACTATATCAAAGTCTCAACGTCCTCCCCCCCCCCCCCCTTTCCCTCTTTTTTTTTTTTCTTGTTCCGCAAACCAAAACGTCCACTCAAGCCACTGACGATTTTTGTTTCCCCGTCGTCCATCTCTTTTTTGTTTTATTTTTCTCGGAAGTGTCAGACTTGCTTCAGAGATCCGCTCCAATCTCGTCGAGTTAACCCAGTACATCTGTCGCCCTCTGGCACACAGAACGCGCGATGTCCTATTCGCGGGCACTCGGCGACCCCTTAGCCTTTGCTGATTTTTTATTTCATTTTATTTCTGTGTTTTCGTCCCTTCCTCACCACTATAGGTTTATTTTCTTTTTCGCTTCGTGCTACTTTGAACGACGTCGTCGTCGTCATCGTGTCAGTCTTACATCTTGGCCCCCTTGCTTTGGCGCTTTACTGCCCAAGCTCGCCAGAGCGGCAAGGAAGTTACGGCCTTTTTCTGCGAGCTTTGCTGTTTTTTTGTTTTTTTTTATCTGCGTCTGTTTGACTTTTCGACGACCGATAAAAGCAATAAAAGGCGGCGTAAGGCGGAGGGGAGGCATGAAATGTTTCCGCGGAAGATGTGACACACCACGGCGATTCGGAGAGGTCCGCGCCTTCCTTCCAACGATGTCGTAAAAATCGAGCACTCTCTTCCTCCTTCTACGTCCCTCTCTCTTTCTTCCCTCCTCTTTTCGAGCTGGAACGGATGGATGGACAGACGAGGTTAGCAGATCGATGGAATCGTTTGTTTCCTACGTCTCGTTGCTGTTTTGTTTTTCCTCTTTTCCTTATTTGTCTATGGTAAGGATGGCAGAAAGTTGCCCCCACTGTCACATAACTTTGTTTTTGAAACTTCCGCTTTCATTTTGCCCTTAGGTATGCCGTCGATTCGAGAAAAGTGGAAGGGATCAATGGCCCCCATAGAGAAATGTTCGATTATCTTTTTGTATTTTTTTTTTTTTGAGTAAGAAAGCGAAAACGGTTTTTCGGTGTGGAGCCGTCGGCGCTGTCTCTGCAATCACGGATCAATACATTTTTTTACCTACATATATGCACGCGTAGATGAAGTTACGTAATATGTATATAATAAGTAGGGAAAGATAACAAGTTAAAATATATGTTGTCACAGTGACTAGTTAGTGAGTTTAATTTTGCGTTTTGATTGAAGACCTCATGCTAGCTTTTGCTATCTGTGTTTCAAAACATTACAGCTGCAATGTAGCGCAAATAAGTAAATTATAAGAGCGCAGAATCATGTGTGGTGTGTCAGATCTTAACTTTACGTGAATGTAAGAGCTAAACATCTTTGTGGGAGAATAGAGAGCCCCAGAATACATAATTAAGGTATGTTGCCAGAAGCAAGAATCTTTTTTTTTTATTTTTATTCTTTTGTCGTATAACGTTAAAATAGCACAGTGCTGGGCTAGTTGGTTAATCGACATAATGGAAAAAAGCGCGAAAAAGGCGGGACGAAGTCGGAGAAACATACACACACAAGACAGCGCTAACGTTAATGTCTCATTCCGACCGCTGACATTTCGACGGAATCAACTTTCAGCAATATGTATACGTCATTCGCTCGGCTCGATGAACACGATTCGATTTGCTCCAATTAAGCCGGGGTCGCAGTGCTTATATATCATACAAAAGACAGCCTGCACACAAGTTCGACTGCGGGTCACCACGAGACCCGCGCTTCGAATGCCGCATGACAACGCTCTTAAACGCGATTCGTATCTTTCTTCTTTTTTTTTTATGTGCAAGTAAAAATTTTGCATCCAGGCGTTTCACCACCTTAGGACAAAATACTCCGTCTATGCCTCGTGAAGGACCCCACATAATGCTACGAGCCATCGAAGCCAACCAACTGCCGCGCGAGTCTCACGTTACTTTCAGAAAGCTCGACGCGACATACAGGTGATTCCTTCTCATCGCAGGATTGGCTCGGAGCGCCCGCTGTGCTCCGTCGTAAGTTGAAACGGAGTGAATGTTTACAAACACGATCCGGCTTTAGAAAAGCATCCCGCTTTTCAGACTCCACGAGCCTTATCGCGGAGAGGACGAACGTTTAAGCCGCTTAGGGTGGCCGCGCGAGGCCCCCACGAGAATTAACGCTGCTGCCGCTGCTGCCAACGGTCTAAATCCCCCCCCAGTCCGTGACGCGCTCCCGCGCGCCTCCGTTATGCGCCTGCATATGAGCCGACGTGTTTTACGCGTGCCACTTTCGCGCGTCTTGGTGATGTCCTTTTCTCGTTTCGTGTTTTCGTTTTTCGGGGCCTCGTCGTAGCTCCGGTATAGCCCTTTTTAATGACGCTATCCCGCACGACCCCGCCACCCATTAGCCCCCTTTTGCGCGTCCTTTTGTGGCACGGCGCGACTCAATAACACACTAATGAAAGCGCCTTTCTCTACAGGCTACGTTAACTCTATCACCCAGTTCTGTTTTTTTTTTTTTTTTTTGCATTAGAGGTACTTATTACTTGACGTCGCCTTTTGAACTTTACATTTGCTTCTTTTAGCTGCTCCGGTTATTTCTTTTCTTAGTGTCGTTATTATTATTATTTTGCTCGCTCTCGTTCGTTTGCTGTTGCTTCACGTCACCTTTCAGGGAGTTTGTAACATAACGCGTATAGTGGCGGTTGTGTGTTCTATTGCGCGGCCTGGTTTATGAGAGCATGATGCATTCCTAATGAGAGGTTCTACCGAATGTAGCGCGGGCGACGCAGTGCGGTGGTCTATAGTAAGCCCGGCATCCGTCTCGTTTAGAGGTAGCTGTCGCTTTAAAGTGTGCGCGGCTGCCTTGAAACATACGAAATAGAAAGAGACTGCCGTCCTGCTCTCGGGCGACACACGCTCACACCATCGCCGTCACTAAGGGTATTAAAAAAAGGCGTGTTCTTTTTGTGCGCTTTTTTTAATGGGCGTTTTCGGTAACGATACGGTTTGTACCAGTTTGCATCTTTTTAGGTTGGCACGAGAACGACCAAGTACGAGGGAATTTTTGAAACAATCACATTCACAGTAAAATCGGGACAATACTCCGTTCACAGTTAAAGGGACACTGACAGGGTATTTATGTTCGCCGAGGTTTTTAGTTGTACATGACATATGAGAGCCCAACTACCCAGAACACAATTTGCGGCTCGAAATTCGGTTTCTTTCCGTCCGAAAACCGCCGATCAAGAACTGGCCGGTTCGAGTCTCGCTCACTCTCTTTTCCGTGGTCACGGGCCGTTTTCTAAGGTTTCGACGCGACCACCAAATTTAATCAAAGTCGTTGGTCACTGAAGGAACACACTCAATATTAAAAATAGAAAAAAATATGAAACCCATTTTTTGTGGCTTCTAAAAAGCTGCAAATACGTTGATTGAAAAAAAAAAAGTTACACAGAGAACCGGAAGCATTCTGAGCGTGCGTTGTTTCGCGTATCGTGGGACTCGCGGGGACGGCGATGGCAGCGGACGACCGGGCGTGGGACCTCTACTTCAGAACTGTCGTTCGCGGTGCCGGTGAACTCTGTCTGCCTTTAAAAGAGAAATTTGGGACTGATCGAAAGAATTGGTATTCATCCCGTACGACACTCCCGACCACCAAGCCGATTTGCACGAGGACGTCGCCGAGCCGTGGCTCCCTTTTCGTGGATAAAGACATCGCTTGCGCAAACGTCAAGCACGACGTGTCTACTTCGAGTTGAATATGCAGGCGTACGATTTCTTTACTAGGTGTGAATGTCGCCAATGCGTGGTGCTTCCCGACTTCGACCCGGGAGTGCTTTTGCTGGAAGAAAATCGGCAGCAAACTTTCCAACTTACAGTTTATCAGCTGTATTAATACTAGGGAAAGACATCCCCCAGCAGCTCAGTGGGAGAGACGTCCGCTTCACACGCGGCAGGACCGGGTTCGATCCCCAGTGGAAGCGGGCTTTTTTTTTTTTTTCTCTTTTTCAAACATTTTGCGATGTTTACATTTCTTTTTGTTTTACAATTATCACTGAAGAAACAAACCAAAAAAAATCACAAACAAATGTTGTGGACGAAACGTCGCTGAATTAAATGGTATGGGATTTTCTGGGACACCTGCGAACTCAATGTAATCACTTTCCACAAAATGCAAGGAGCATATAAATCAGGAAGCGTCCGCTTTCCGAGGTGCTCGTAAATGTTCTACAGGAATTGCAGCCAGCCATTGGTTCCAATCCCGTTGATCTTTCGGAAACTCTGTCGCACAATGCCCCTTTTTTCAGACGCAGGACATGTGAGCCAGCTCTTCACGCAACATCTTGGGTATATTCTTTTCGGAGCCGATCATGGAAATTCACCACAAGCACTCACTACTCATCTCCAACTCCTCAATGTACAAAACAACTCATCTTGGAGTACATAACAGCGAGCAGAACAAACATAACTGCAAAAGAATCGCACGACAAGCAGTTCCCGCTACGCCGCCACGCATGTGACATGATTGTCGTCTGCTACGAAGAGGGGAAAAAAATAAAAAAGCGCACGATCGGGTGTAGCCACGTGACTTCCGCCACTCACTCTTTTTTTCTCCACTTCTCCGACCTCCGTGCGCGGGTTTCGGTTTCGGTTTCGAGCAGTTGCGTCTTTTGGCTTTATTAAAAATATACGCTACTGTGTTGCAAAATATTAATTGGGTAGTCCTCCGACACCATAATGAAGCGCCTGGCAAAAAATGAAAAACATTTTTTGGGGGGTGTCAGTGTCCCTTTAAGCTGCAGGCTCGCTCGACTGCTCAGTCGTCCACATCTGATAGCCTGACGTCGCTCTTTGTGTGCGACTATTCACGAATAGAGTGATCACGTAATACAAGCCGCAATACAGACGGTTGATAGGTGTAAGAGCATATTTTCCACCATCATACCAACTTAACAGTGAATAAAGTGCGGACATGCGTTCATGGGCGCACATCGTACTGTTCCCTAAATTGCTTATAAATTAATAGAGAAACAGGACGGTCTAATTGGTACACGACTCAGACGAATGAACAGCTCGAAACTTTAAACGAAGTTAAAATAACACTACAGATTAATCGATATTGTAGACTTATCGCTTCGTTCACTCTCGCCTAAAGTTTTGTGCCATTTCTTTTTCATTGGAATGTAGGTTTTGAACTTTACACTTTATATTTACGATTTTGTCTTCGTGTCAACAATATAAAACACGTGCAAAATTCACGCTTCCCATCGTCATTATTTCGCCCTGAGCCTCCACGTTAGAGGCTTTATTTTATCATCTTGCATCACCGGGTGAGGCAGGTTTGCTAACTAGCCATTTTTCTTGGTATTTTCATTTTTTTCTTGTTTATAGTGACTTGATTCCTCGCCTTTGTGCAACGAAAAAAAATATAAACAGCTGCGAAAACGAAAAGAACGAAGTATTAACAATGACGTCACACATGACGTTATTAAGACGTTTTTATTAATGTAAATAATTTATCTAATTCGTTCAGGACCGCATGTAATGTATGGTGGTGAAATAAATAATGTGCGGTCGGTATTTATTTGCTTAAACAAATAGGAGGGTTTTTAACTGCACTGAGAGGAAGCTTGTTTACCTTATTGATGCTTGTATTGTTGTAGCTTTTCTGTCCTGCTTTCAGTGCTCTCGAGCAAAAATGTTTCGTTTTATGTCGTATCATATCTCAACACATCCGCCTCAAATTCGGGGAAATGAACGTTCTAAATTCGTAAACATTTTTTTTTTATGCTTGTGTGACGTGCCAGTTGCGGATGACATGTTCCAGATTCATGATCGTGCTTTGTAAGGGTCAATGCTTAATGTGCGAAAATACGTAATCATTGCCAGCTTATTGTAGCATGCCATCAGTATTTCGACGTATGTGGTCTATCCAGTTTTGCTCTGAGCTCTTGAAATTTATCATCCAAGCAAGTGAACCGAAAGTAGTCGATCAAATTTTATGAACAAAAGTTTGCCTACAAACATTTTTTTATTTACATTTTTTTTTGTTTTGTCGAACAGAACAGCTGCAGAGAAACATAGTTTCCGTCAGTTCGTGACATATCCAAGAATATTTGATTAGTTCTTTCTCCAGCACTTCACATCACGGAGTAAATCCGCAATGAGCGATTTGCCTCAAAAGCACGCCTCAACTGTGCGCACTAAAATAAATACATGCCCCGAGAGATGTTCGGAAGAATCTTAAATTAAACTTGGTCCGCAATCCGTTTTGCGGCAGCGAGCATTCACCGATAGAATAACCTGCCTCTGATCGCGTTCGACTGAGCGGAAAACGTGGTCGGGAACTGCCCTTTGAAGTAGCTTTCGTAAGATATTCCTCATTCAAGTGACAACGCCAGAGCGAGCTCGCTGACCTACCACCGTGCACGCGCATTCAATGGAACAGACTTGAATGATCATGTCTCAATAGCGCCGCTATGCGTTTCCAACAGCTGTTTGGGGTTCGTTTAACATTAAAGTAAAATGCTGCAACACACGTCAATATGTGTACACTCTAAGAAGTCTGGTGCGTCTACATTCCCGCCTTGCGTTTTTTGAGCCGTCAGTGGCTATAAAAGCGTAAACATAAGTTTTCTTGTTTTCTTCTTTTTTTTTAGTCACAGCAGTCGTTCGCATTCCATCGAGGGAAATTACGTCGTCATGTTAACGTGTAGCGTAAGAAACTTCAGGTATTGTACGGGAGAGCGTATCTGTTAGCACGGACAAGTGACCCCCCCCCCCCCCCCTCCTTTTTTTTTTCTGGTTTGTCTTTGTTAAAATTGCAAGAACCTCCTCAAAATGACTAGTGCGGTGGAAAGTGCTCGGAGGTTTTGGAGCTCTTCAATGCCATGTATAAGAAATCTGCAAAAAAGCGCCGATGTCGGACAGTGTACTTTAGTTTGGCCCTCGCCCAGATAATATCGCACGGATGCATTGTTAAAAGTGTGTTTTATGAAGGAGATAATAAAGAAGTAAGACACAAATGCCTCCGAACCACTTGATCAGTAAAATAAACTATTAGGCAGGGATTCACATGGAGAAGTGGCAAGCTTTCCCTTATATAAATGTATGCGTTCAAACATTTTTGCGGACAAAGTAACACCAGAAATGCTGCTAAAGGATCGCCACGTCGGTGAATGCTAGTATAATTTTAACATTAAGAAATTGTAAAAAAGTTTCCGAATAGGTTCGCTACTGAATAATTGTCTGTTTTATATCTATGCATATTTATTTATTTTTTTTAAATTTTATTTATTAAACCTCAAATGCCCCAATTAAGGGGTATTACATGAGGGTAGTACGAAACATAAAAAAATTAAGACATTTCTTCGATGAATGCCTTGAAATGGGCGGGGTTGGAGTGGAGCACGGCGTCGGTGGGCAGATCGTTCCAATCCTTTGCTGTCTGGCAGAAAAATGAAAAAAGATGCGCAGTGCAGCGAGCATGGGGCGGGGGGGGGGGGGGGGGGGATAGACAGCTTCCTGATGACTAATGCGGCATGAAACGCAGTGAGCTGGTTTGATAACAGAGCTGCCAAGTGATGAGTGATAAAACTTATGAAAAAGGCAAAGCCTGGAAATTTTGCGCCGTGATTTGATGTTAAGAAGATTAGCTTGAGATTTAAGTGCGGTGACACTGCTATGATAAGAGTAGTCTGAGTAGATGAATCTTGCTGCGCGATTTTGCACTGTTTCGAGCGTTTTAGTAAGATTAGATTGATGTGGGTCCCAAACAGCAGATGCATATTCTAGTTTGGGTCGGACTAGTGAGAGGAAAGATAGTAGTTTTACGGATGAAGGGGCTGAGCGTAGGTTGCGACGTAGAAAGCCAAGGACGCGATTCGCGTCATTAGTTATGTTCGTTATGTGAGATGACCAAGTTAAATCGTTGGAAAAGGTAATGCCTAGGTATTTATATGAAGGTACAGGAGATATGAGTGAACCACAAATGACGCAGTTAGGAGATGGGTAAAATTGCCTACGATGAAAAGAAACAAGGGATGTTTTGTTAGCATTCAAAGACATAAGCCATCTAGCACACCAGGCCTCGATATGGTGAAGATCAGACTGCAGAACGTGAACGTCAGTGCTGTTATTTATAGGACGATAAACAACGCAGTTATCTGCGAATAAGCGTATACGTTAGATGAGATGTTAGCAGGTAGGTCATTTATGTAAATTAAGAAAAGTAGGGGACTAAGAACAGTGCCCTGGGGCACTCCAGAAGCAACCGGGGATCGGGGTGAAGAGTGATTGGTAGCATGAACGAATTGTTGTCGGTTCGACAAGAACTCACGAATCCAATTACAGACTTGAGGGTCGAGGTTTAAACGCGAAAGTTTTAATAAGAGGCGTTGGTGCGGAACTTTATCGAAAGCTTTTTCGAAATCTAGAATGAGGGCATCCACAGGTATGTTATGATCAGCACTTGAACTTAGATCGTTAGTAAAAAGAGCAAGCTGGGTTTCACAAGAAAATCCTTTTAGGAAACCATGTTGGCTCGGATGAAAAAAAATTAACAGATACTAAGAAATTTATAACATGCGAGTAAATTATATGCTCCATCAATTTTGATGAAACACTGGTGATCGAAAGGGGACGATAACTGCTGCTTGAGGTTGGTGGACCTTTTTTTGGTATGGGAATGATCTTGCCCACCTTCCAGTCCGGTGGTACCACTCCAGATGAGAGAGATTGCTGAAAAATGTGTGACAAAAGGACGCTTGTGGCACTTTTTGTGTTTTTTAGTATCTTTGAATTGATGCCGTCAACACCTGCGGATGATGTTAGTTTTAAAGCTTCGATTGCTTTTAGGACTCCATTAGAATTAAAGTTTATGCTGGGCATAGCCGGGTGATCAGAATAAGGAAATTCAGGGAGATCGCCGGCTGGTTCTCGCGTAAAAACAAAACAAAAGGAGGAGTTCAATGTTTGGGGAACGTCATGTTTGGGAATGGGAGAGTTGTTCTGATAACATAATGATATGGGCTTTGATTGACCGGGGTTGATTATTTTCCAAAATTGCTTGGGATTGCTATGCAACATCGCGGGCAAAGTAGAAGAAAAAAACGTGAGTTTGGCTTTAGCAACAAGAGAGTCAAACATTTTTTCGGTAGTATTGTATTTATCCCACGCCCGCGTGCTGTTCGACAGTTTAGCTGATCTAAACTGTCGCTTTTTTTTGTTGCTGATATGTTTAGCACGTTATTGAACCACGGAGTTGATGTTTGTTCAATAACAGTGATAGTGGGAATATACGTCGTGATTAGATGTTCCATCTTGTTTTTAAAAAATAACCAGTTTTTTTCAACAGAACGTTTTGCAAAGTCAGTGAGAAACCAGCTGCAGAAAGTGTCTAGTTCTTCGTTCATGCTTTTGTGGTCACCTTTATCATACAGTGTTAAAGTTTTCTTCAATTTTTTGGGGTGCGGAAGTTGACCCTGAAATGTGGCGTGTATCGTTACGTGATCACTGAAACCGGGTAAATATGTAATTGACGACATGTTTTCTGGGTGCGAAGCAAGTACAAGGTCAAGGATGTTAGAAGAATGATCAGTTTGCCTGGTTGGGGAAGAAACAAGTTGCGATAAACCAAATGTGAGGCACGTGTTAACGAAGTCACTTTCTGTGTTGTGTTTAGATGTGGTAAGTGCCAGGTCGGCCCAGGTTATTGCAGGAAAGTTAAAGTCACCGAGCAGAAGAATGGGAGCGTGCTGATATGACGTAGTTATCCATCAAAGGGCTTCATGAAATTCAGCAATAAAAAAGAATCGGCATCTGGCGGGCGGTAACAAGCACCAATAATAATGGGTGGATAGGAAGCATTACAGGATATAAACATGATTTCTAAAGGGGAGGGGGTGCTAATAGCAACGCATTGCAGTTTGCGATGAGCAGCCAACAGAACGCCTCCGCCGCGTTTGTTCGCACGATCGCGACGAAAGATATCAAAGTTAGGAAAAGAATATGACAATTCTGTATCACAAATTGATGAATTTAACCACGTTTTGGTGAGCACGGCAATATTACATTCAGTGGTATCAATGAGACTGCGAAGGGATTCTCGTTTCGGCAGAATACTTCTGATGTTTGCATAAGTAAGAGAAAAGCAGCTGTTGTTTGAACTCGCAGAAAAGTTTGTTGATAGCTATGAGGGACGTAGAATAACCTTTTGTGTAGTGTGATCGGATACGTAAGTCGTGTTGTTAATTATAAGTTTATCATGGCGGAGCTTGAAGAGACTTCGTTGGTTTTTACCAAATTCAAGCAAATGCTTTCGAGCAGTGCGTGTGTTTGGCGAGTAGTCTTCGGAGGTACTGTAGCTAGTACCCTTAAGCTTTTTAGCAAATGAAAGAACTTGCTCTCTGATTTTGAAATGTGCAAACTTTATAATAATAGGCCTATTTTTGTTAGGCTGGAAGGTTCCAATCCTGTGGGCTCGCTCGATATCTGTTGGTTGGAGGGGCACGTTGAGCACCGCGCTGCAATGCTCAATTATTAGGCTTTTTGACTGGGCCCATGTTTCGCGTTGATTATCCGTGTTTCAAAAAAAAAAAAATTAAATTTGTTCGACGAGCCCTGTCTTCAGAGTTGTCGAATCTGGCTGTCAAGTGAGCGATTTGTGTAGCGCTGTCCTTGGCGAGAGTCTGAACGCTTTCGACCTGTGACTTGATTGTAACTATAGACGAGCAGTCCTCTTCTATATTCGTAAGCCTTTTTTTAATGTCGTTGAACGTTCTATCATGTTCTGATAGTTGCGAACGGATTGATTTCATTTCCTGTAAGAGTGAGGTTTGCCCAGACTTGATGTCATTTAGGGCCGACATTATGTCACGAAAGTTTTCAGTGGTATTCATATCTGCAGAGCGAGTGTGGGGACCAGGGTTCACTTCAACATCCCCAGATAAAAGCAGTAGTTCCAGTATTACGCATGCACAGTTATGAACAATAATAACACACACTCTTAAAAAAAAAAAGGGTACTGTAGTATCCTCCTTAAGGGGGTAACTGACTTGCACACAGGGCAACCCCTTTTGGAGGTATCGTTACCCCCTGCATCGAGGGTGCAAACTTACCCCCTGGGTTAGGGTGCAACATTGCCTCCTTTTGGAGGTAACCTTAGTTCCTTTTGGTGTTAAAAGTGCATCCTTTATGGGTCAGCCTTGACCTCCTTTAGGGGGGAATTTCAACCCTTTTGAGAGGTAAGACGACGTAATTGAGGGCGCTGCTTTTACCTCCTTTTGGAGGGAACTATGATTCACTTTGGGGTTGAATGCACACGATGAGGAAAACAGCTCAGAAATCGCGAACTACGAAGAACAAACACGACAGAAAAGTGCTGTCCTGTCATGTTTGTTCTTCGTAGTCCGGGCTTTCCGAGCTGATTTCCCCATCATGTATAACAGCAACCAACTGGCCCAGTTCACCACCTTATTACAGGTTAAATGCACACTTGATGGAATCACTTTGGAATCACATGACAATGTTTTATTGTGGCTGTCACAAACAAAATGGCATAACAATCAATGGCATGACTAGACATCTTATAAAAGTTCTAAGATTAAACCACTAAGCGCAATAAAGGCATCTGGAACACTTTCGGGGCTCTAGTCGTAGCTAAAGATGAACTAGAGGCAGAATGCAACCAGGACTGCCTCAGCAGGCGACGCGGCTTCGAGATCTCCCTCCATTGCCGCATAGCTGGGCGCCTCAGGATTAATTAGGCTTGAGCTGACAGCCACCAAAAATAACACCGAAAAAGACACACTCAAGCGCCTTGTGGGTCTTACTTTATTTATTTACTCGAAGTATACACTCAATTTTCTCTCGGAAATGAAGAAACAGCACACACACAAAATAAACATAAAGATCAAGAGCCCCATTTCAAGTGCACAAATGGGAACAAGAAAATCAAAATAAAATATTGCACTACGCTTACCTGCAGTAAACAGTGTTAAGAACTGTCACGAGATGCGTCCAAAGTAGCAGGCATCCAGTACCCTTGACGAAATCACCCTGCAACGTTGCCGCAGGACGAAAGAAATATATTCAATCAACTTCAAATAATGCAAACTTGAGCCATATCTAACTCGCCTACTGAATGATTACTTTTAAAAAAACCTGATCACACGCAAAAAAAAAAAAGCCAAGACAACACTATAATTGCTAGTCTCTCTGCCGGCAACAACTTAATTACCTTATTCCGTAATATACTACTTTTAATGTTTGCGAAGCGCACGAATAATTTCTAACTGCCGAATGTCGAACTTCGGCAAATATGTAAATATACTTGCCGAAGTAATTTACCAGATTAAAATTGAATTTATGTCTTATTTAGACATGAGAAGAACAGCACACAAGGACAAAAACACACACACACAAAAAAAAAAAACACAAAAAAGACACACTCAAGCGCCTTGTGAGTCTTGCTCTAATTCATTTACTCGAAGTATACCCTCACTTTTCTCTCGGAAATGAACGAACAGCACACACACAAAATCAACATAAAAATCAAGAGCCCCATTTTAAGTGCACAAACTGGAACAAGAAAATCAAAATAAAATATCGGACTCCGCTTACCTGCAGTAAGCAGTGTTAAGAACTGTCACGAGATGAGTCCAAGGTAGCAGGCATCCAGTACCCTCGACGAAATCACCCTACAACGTTGCCGCAGGACGAAAGAAATATATTCAATCAACTTCAAATCATGCAAACTTGAGTTATATCT
Organism: Ixodes persulcatus; assembly: GCA_013358835.2. NCBI lineage: Eukaryota > Metazoa > Arthropoda > Arachnida > Ixodida > Ixodidae > Ixodes > Ixodes persulcatus. Next base: position 826,167 of record JABSTQ010011378.1, read on the forward strand.
AACTCGCCTACTGAATGATCAGAGTTTTAGAAATGCCTGATCACACGCAAAGAAAATGCCAAGACAATATAATTGCTAACCCGCTGCCTGTAACAACTTCATGACCTTATTCCGTAATATAATACTATCAATGTTTGCGAAGCGCAGGAATAATTAGCTCAGACATTTCTATTCGGTATTTTAAGGTAACGTGACATTTTACCAAACTATTTATTAAACCTCGTTAAATTAAAAAAAAAAAAAAAACGTTGATATTAAAAATCAGTGTTTAACACTGATTTTTACAAATATCACCGACATTGAGAATAAATCGCGCCGGTTGGCCGGTGCCGCCAATGAATGCCTGATCGACTACTGCTCTGCGGGGAAAAAACAAAATAAAACAAAAAACAACCACCTTATGAGATTTTCAAATATCTGATCAGATCCTCAATTTAACGTCCGACGCGACACACCAACGGCCCCAAAAAGAGAAAACCTCCTACCCCCTCACGCTTTAAACGTAGGCGACACCCGATTGAAAAGGCGTCTTGCTGCCCGGCTCGCCGAACCGCCGCTCTCCCCCTTCGTCCACCCGCACACACATACACCGGGAAAAGCTGCTGGCTAAGCCACTGGTTAGCGTATGTCAACCTTCTAAATGTGCGCTAGTGCAAGCGACAGTCATTCCTGTTCTTGCTCTTTATGAACTTCGATGGTCTAAACCGTGTCTGCGTTCGCGCCACACACTAATTTTATCGAACGCTCGACGCCTTCAAACGTGCCAACATGTCCGCCAACCCTTTGTCTAAGGAAGACGGGGGTCGCCTTCCCGGGCGGTCATAACCGACGCCAACTGCCGACCGCGCAGAACATTTCCTTACCTGCATACGGAGCACACGACTTGGATCTTCGACTGAAGTCAATGCAGCGCTCTCGGTGACCTCGTAAGAAGAGACTGAACCGAACAGAACAATAAAGAACGTTCCTGCACCGGGACGCCTCCGTCGAACGTTCGAGAAGAAACACCGTTATGCCGTCATGACCGGGCGTGTCGGCGGCGAAGGCGCGGACACTCTTCGGCCGGGCAGGCGCTCTCCCACGCATGCGCGAATAATCACGTGTCATACGAGGAGACCAATTAGCGAACTCGTTTGCGCCTTTCCACAGCCAATCGCAGCGCCCAGGCTTTGGCAGTGCAAAACAGGTGCACCCTCTGGGAGGTAATACATGCCGCCTTGGGGCCCCTTCGCGGCGAACTTCACCTGGTAGCACCGCATTCTTCGTGTTTGCTGCGCTTGAGGAGGTAAAAAGCGGAGCGCTTTACCCCTGGGCGGGAGGAGGGTGGTAAAGGCGGTCTGTTACCTCCTTTTGGTCCCCTTTTTTCTAAGAGTGCAATAGCCTGGGCTCGGCAGCACTAGCAACGCGGCCTAACTAGTACGCGATGTATGTAAAGAATAGCAAGTGATTACCTGCACAAAAAACATGCGGCGCTGGTGAGCGAAACCCATCGCAGGCGTACCGCCGAGTCCAGTGAAGCAGATGCAGATCTCGCGCAGCCTTTTATCGCAGAGACGGCCCTCAAGGGATGACGGTGTCGATGCTGTGGCCTCTTGTGACGGGGGCAGCGATACGGGCGATGACAGGCGAGGCGGCAGCTTGTTCAGGGGCATTGTAGAAGGGTTGCAAGTGGACGAGCCTTCCGTAGTAGACAACAGGCTTGACATCAGCACGGGAGCGTCCAGGTGATGCCGGGCCAGCGAGAGCAGACTTCCATCGGTGGCGTACGGGGACCCGTAAAACGGTGACCAAAGGCAGGCTAGGGCGACGGTCTGCACAAAAAAGATGCGGCGCTGGTGAGCGAAACGTGCCGCCGAGCCCAGTGAGTGTTGCCTCGACAAGTACCACGCATGTTTTTTAGATGCGGAGCATCTCTTGCTCGGGTCTATGTCCCGCGGCGTCGTAGTCCGCACTCACACTACGCATGCGCAACTCTCCTCCTTCACTCTCTCCAACAGCTGCGCGTTACTCTCTCCACTCTCTCTCTCTAGCAGCTGCGTGCACTTTGCGTGCGTTCGCTTCTACTCACACCGCGCGCGCATGCGCAACTCTCCTCCTCTAGTCTCCTCTCCTTCAAGTGTGAATATAAGCAGCGGTAGCGCGCTGCGCGCGTTCAGTTCAGCGCCGTTGACTCCACTTCACTCCGTTCTTCCGATGAAGTTTGATGGAAGCAACAGTCCCGTCAGTTAGTGGGTTGGCGCAAGCAAGCGTCAGCACCACCCCACAAACTAACAGCAACGCTACGTCCACTGAAGACAAAAAAAATTACACCATCTTCCCGAGGGGAACCATGGGGTGATGCGGAGCATCGCGGAGTTTGCAACAACGTTCACGCGATGTGTGGTAACCAACGCAAGTTAACAACGTAATAACACGCAAGTTAACAACGTTACTAACAACGTTACTAACACCGTTAATAACACCGTTAATAACGATCCGCGATGCTCCGCATCACCCCATGGTTCCCCTCGGGAAGATGGTGTAATTGTTTTTTCTTTATTTCATTTTCGTTTACCAAGTGTTGGTGCTGTAGGTTTTAAAATTGCATTTGTAATACAGCCTCTTTTTAATTGCTGGATAATACGACGGGCTATCTGAGTACGACGTTTGCACCATGTACTAAATTATTACACTAACATATATTAAAATTAAAATATTCAATATCCCTGCCGCCCTCAAGACTGAACTGAACAGTACTAAGATTTAATCATAAAATTCAATCTTAAATATTTTATAGCACGTAAACCCTGTCCGTCAGATGGTGCCTTCACACACACACACACTCAAACATGACGGCCTTCATGCATAAGCTCAAACGCACAAACACGTATAGGCCTGAATCAACGCTCGCATACGCACACCTATATGGACGTCTACGCCCACGGGCATCCAGACCGCCTGGACAACCCCGAGAGAACGGAAGCCGCGCCGTCCTCTTGGAGGGGCGACAATAGGCGGAAATGGAAGGAAGAGGCAAGAGTCCCGGCGAATCGATAGCCTTGGAAATGCGTTCGAACCGTCATCTATCCTGGCGCTCGGCAGAGAGGGATGAAGCCCGCTCGGACTGCTCGAACGGCCGGGTGAACGGGCAAAAGAGACAGGCGCCGCCTAATACAAAGTTCTAGTGTTACGGGACGAATGACCTGCCAGGTTGGCCCAAGATTTACCGCAACGCCGTTGCATTGTGCATGTGTTGCTCGCCGTTAGCCTGTCGGAGGTGGAGGTAGGGGTGCCGTGCACCGTATGGAATCGGCGGCGCTTTTTGGAAGGGACGGCGGGGGGAAGATTATCAGCGTTGTATGCACGCGTTTGCGAAGCGCTTCTGGGCGCGCCGACATCTTGCTGCGGATGCGTGTAGGAGATCGTTCGATAGACGAGCCTTGCTAAGGCGTGCTTGCTGTTGTCAGACTGGTGCCCCAACAATGCGTTTTTCACTCGCAGTTTACAGACTGATATTTGAACCGTAGTTATTTGCAAACTTGTATAGGTTATAGGTAGGGTTGCGCATTTTCGGTTTCTATTTTTTCAAAATTCGGCGTACTTTTTTCGGTGTTTATTTTAAAATTCAATTTTCGTTTTTTTTTTCGGCGTATATTTATGCCCACAAACGTTTAACGGTTTTTTTTTCTGTGAATATAAAATAATCATTAACGGAAACCGGATCAGATGATCCTTGTAGCTCTGATATTTATGATCACTCAAATAACGGCATGGATACACTGAAAAATAAATGGACACTTTATTTGGCAAATCTGTGCAACTGTAAAAGAATCAAGAAAAAAACACGGAAGAACAAACAAGTCAGATATGAAGCCTATGCCCAAAAAAACATGGAACTTCACCTTCTGTATATCAAGATTACGTGATCCTATTATAGTACACACAAATGTACTTTCCCAGGTTCTCCTCGTTCATCCGCACTCTTTCTTTCCTGTTAATATGACACTGAGCTTCGAGAATGCCCTCTTAACGCTAACAATGGACGCTGGCAGGCTGAGGAGATGAAGCGCTGCCTGAGCCAAAATAGGCCAATCAACCAATTGTGACCGCCGAAAGTGGCACGGTGTGACGTTTTGAAGCTCAACACAACATGCAGAGCTCGCATCAAGTCAGTCTTGCTTACAACAAGTTTGAAAACACGCTCGTACATGGCGAAGTCATGGGGCATTTCGGACTTCACTTTCCGATCGATGAGGCGTACATTAAACCAAAACATCGTGATGGCATCCGTGTATCCCATACATTCGGACACGTTTCGATAGACACTGTCGTTCCACTTTTTTCGCCTCGGCTCTGCTGTACGACTGGAAGGTTAAAGTGACCTTTTTCGGTTAAAACTGAATTATAGAAAATGGATTCGACGTACTTCTTTCGGTTTAAATCGAAAATGCTGAATCTAAAAACTGACCTTTTTCGGTTAAAACCCAATTTCCGAGAATGAATTCGGCGTACTTTTATCGGTTTTTATCGGTTTAAACCAAAAACTCTGAACCCTAGTTATAGGTAGGACTCGTGTGTTTTCCACTCGAAATTCCGAGTGTGTTTTTCTGAGTTTATTTTTGTTAGATTCCCAAGTCTCTGAAAATCGAAGTTAAATTTTACTGTTTCCGAATTTTTTTAAATGCAAAAAGAAAATAAAGTTCGCACACAAACGTACCGTAAATTCACCAGGACTCACCTACATCAAACGATATTTCTGCAGCTGCATTTGGCTCATCCGAGCTTGCCATGGGCAATACTAACTATCTCACGGCAAATATTGCAAAAAGGTGTTGCCTCAATAGCAGTCGATACATTAAAATAGCTAAACACCTGGATGTAGACATTGGGAAGCAAGGAAGGTTCAGCTCCCCTCCCACTGCATTAAAATCTACGAGTACAAAGCTTTCACTGCAATAAAAAAAAAACTACTCATCCTTCTTCCAAAAAGCACAAATAGTATGGTCCAAACTGGAAAGCTAAACAACGGCTTTCGTCGAGATCCAGATATGAAATGACACGTTGTCCTGAACGAACCTGGACGAGCTAAAAGGCAAACCCCTTTTTGTCACTAGCCCGAGATTTCACAAAGAACTGAAGTGGCTTCTCAGGGCCACTGACCCTGTTCCCTTATTAATTTGTAAAACACCGTGATATTGTTTTTTGCCATGGTCATTTTTAAATTCGAATTTTTTTCTGATAAATCCGAATCGATGGAAGATTTACCGGCGAGTGTTTTTTTTTTTTTTCGATTTCTTCAGATTTATTCTAAAACACGAAACTCTAGTCATAGGAAAACAAATGTGATGCAGCACCAGTTCGAAGTTCTTAAAGTTAAAAGTTGCGTGATTTCCCATGCTGCTGTCCGCCTCACAGTATGACACAACTCACTCGTTCAACAGCACATAGTCATTTATTGACTGTTCACGTCGCGCGCTCCGACCTAAGAAAGTAAAGCCCCGCCCATGCTTCTGCGCCGTCCTTTTATCAGCGGCGGAGCGCCGCTCGCGTGGCCGATTTCTCTTCGCCACCTTGCGGTAGGAATTACGAGAGACGATTTAACATGCGGGCAACCTGGTTGAACTCTGTGGATCACCCAGTTGCCCACACATCTCCCCCTTCCAAAAATGAAATGGGAGACGACTGATGACGCCTCGGGGTGGCCTTCCTTCTGGGCCACCGAGAATCGGGCCTTCGCAAATGAGCGAGCTGCGTTGTTGTTGTGGCACAAAATGCAAAGCAAAGTGAGGCCATGGCGCGGCAGGTGTAAGGAGCCGCGCCCAAATATGATGCCTGCCCAATTGCGATACGGGAGCACGGGTACTTTCACTTCTCCACTCAAACAAAACCGAAGAGGGCGGGAATATAATTCACTAAGGGATCGGGCTCCCCCTTTCGCCGTCAAAGTTAGTGTGGAATCTTCTTCCCAAAGGGTGTCCGTATCATTGCCACCTGGAACCTGCCACATATCTACAGTCCGCCTCCGTAACAGAGCCCACTCGTTGAACAACACGTATTCATTTATTGACTGACTGCTCAAGCCGCGCGCTCTCCGACCCAAAAAGAGTCCCGCGCATACCTTTGCGCCGACCTTTTATCTGCGGCGGAGCGCCGCTCGCGTGGCCGCGATTACACTTTGCCACCCTGCTGTAGGAATCACGAGAGACTGTTTAACATGCGGGCAACCCGGTCGAACGCTGCGGATCACCAGTTGCCGAAAACGTTTACTACAGAGGGTGCCAGCTGACTGGCACCCTTCCCACCTAACTCTATACTTCGTTTCACCTTATGTGCGAGCGAAGGCAAAGCTGGAAGCGCGAGCACGAAAGCTCCGTGCGTTCAGGCTTTGCTCGAGCGCGCGAGCTGGGGAGAAACGCAAAAAGCGCTGGTCTCGCGCTTCTAGCTTTGGCTTCGCTTGCAGATAAAGTGAAACGAAGTATAGACTAGAGTCTCGCAATCACCAACCGTCAGATAATCAAATAAGCCAACCAAGAAGTTGGTACTTTTTCTCTATGGAAGTCTACATAGACTTGAGGCCTCGCTCCCTCGCTCCAAGAAAACAGCAGTCGTCAACGCGCCTTTCTCTTTCCCTAAATACCTCGTAATTGTTTTAGAAAAAAATGAGAGATTTACAACTCCCTGTAATGACGAATTAGAGCGCAGCTTTTGAGGAGGAGGAGGAGGGGGGTACGGAGAGGGCGGTATGCCTCTCCTCCTCCCTCCTTATCTACTTCTTCCCTGCTCCTCGCCTCGTCCCCCTTTTTTATTCCTCCTCCCTCCTCCTTCTCACTCTTCCTCGTTCCTCTTCCTCCTGCCTCTTTCTACTCCTCGTTCCTCCATCCACCTCCCCCTTCTCCCCCTCCTTCTTCCTCCCTTCCGCTTAGTGCATTATGGGAAACGTCCCATAATGCAACGCGCCCGTCACCGCGGTGATTTATGGCACGTTTCCCATAATGCGCCGCGCGGTTACGCCGACGGCGACGCGTTACGACTACCGTTACAGTCGCCGTCGCCGTCGGCGTAACCGTAACGCGTCGGCGTAAGGCCTCATTCACACAGCCGGCGTTTCTCCCACCGTCCCGAGGGGCGTTCCCGGCCACTCGCGTGTCTAACCTCTGCACCGTAAAACATTTCAGAACTACGCTGTCTTGTTCTCTAGGTGGTGTTGATTCATAGCCTCCTCTATACTCACAGAGCCTGGCAGTTTGACAACGGAGCCATAAAGTGTCCGGTCGCAGATTTGGAGCGCAAGGCTCTGGTAGCACAAAGCGTCAAAGAGCCATTTTTCGGGGAACCTGGACGTCAGCGCACAGCTTTTGCAGCGGCGAGGACCCAAAACACACTTGTTCGCTCGGGAGAAGTAGTGTGTTTTGGCATCTCGCCGCAGCGGGGCGCCAGTAACGTGGCTGTCCTCTCATGCGTTGTCTGCCGCTCCACCTTTTCCATATCGGCGGCCGCTTCTCGTGCCGACCTGCCAGGCTTTGTCAGTATATAGGAGGCTTTTTTTTTTTTGTAAGTGGATTTTCTTTTTTCGCGTTTTTTTTTTTTTTTTAAATGGCGACGTGAGCGATCGGAAGCGTCGCTGTGGTAGGCCCACCACGATTGGCCGAATGCTGACTATGACGTCAGCAAAGGATGTCTCATCGACGGAAATAAGAGGAATGTAAGAACTTCATTTTGACGGTGTTGGCAGTGTTGCTTTGACAGCGCTATGATTTCAGGCTTTCACCATGCCCATTACAAACACCATCGAACTTGTTGTTCACAAGGTAATGACGTCACGAAAGGTAACCGAACGAGGGCGCCACCGAAACATCTCGCCGCTGCGAGACCGATCTCACCAGCCAGTTTGACTACGCCGCCGCTGCCGCAATGCATCGAGGAAACTTTAGTCTTTCTGCACGTGCAATAACCTTGCTGGGGCTCCGCGCTTGTGGAGCACGAGATGGCACGAGACTTCGCATGTACGGCCGTCTGCCTCCCGTGAACTAAAGTTATGGTAGCGCAACGCATGCGGCTAGCCCACATGGTGCGTTTTTCTCCGCGTCTGCGTCGCGTCTGCGCCTGCGCTTTGACGTCACTTCCGGCGCCGGGACGAAACGCAGCGTTTTTAGGCGCATTCCGGCGTATCTGGAGGAGCCAGATATTTTGCGTCCAGGCGTCGCGTTTCGCGCTGCGTCTAGAAAGCAACAACCAACGAACGGCCGTGTTCACTAGTTGCAAGGAGCGTTTGAATTTTCTCTACTGTTTTCGCCACTGTAGGACTGTAGTTTTCGCCACGGACCTTGCGACAAAGGTGATAAAAATAATAATAATTTTTATTTGCACAGATTGCGATACCTACTCGGCAGCGTGCAAGGCTAGGCAGACAGGTTGAGACCCTTACGCAGGTGCGCCTGCTAGCCCACCGCCAAGTAGGAAAAGGGATACGGGAGGGGAAAATAAAAATGCAAACACTCAAAACAGAAAGATACACATACAAAAACGAGTAACAGCACTGTGCCATTCCACGGCAGAGCGCCCGCCAACGCTCGCAGCAGGGCGAACATGGGTAGTTACGTCCTTCCTCCCGCGGACATCAGTTTACAATACCTTTTGCACAAATCCAGGGACCTCTCCCTGCTCCGCGGGAGACGCTGACGCTCCTTCAGCGGAACAGAGAGGAGCTAGCGAAGTACAAAAGCATCCTGCACTCTTGCAGGCGAAATTTAAAGAATACAAGGACACCGAGAGACAAAGGAACAAAATTAATACTATCGGCAACAGCCGCAAGAACACAACCTCTGTAGCGGCCAGCTGTAAATGTTTTGGCTCGTGAGATGGTGATGCCGATGGCGTACCGAAAGGTGGATGAGGCGTACGCACTAAAAAGAATGAAAATGAGTGAAATTGAGCTTCATTGCATTTTATGTAATAAAAATGCGTGCTTACTATTAATAAAATTAAATATTTCGGCATGTAGCCATCATTTAACGCGCGATTTTTATCTAAAATTTGCGTTTGTTTCTTAAGCGCGTCTGGCTACGTTGGGCAGACGCTTCGGAAACGCAGACGCGAACCGCTGCCCGGTAGCGCTGCGTGTGGTTTGACTGGGCGCACGCGTCTGGCTTCCAAGCCGAGACGCGCGTCTAGACGCACTGAAAAACGCGCCATGTGGGCTAGCCTTAAGCCTGGTTCAGACAGTTGCGTTTGACTGCTTTGACTGCGTTGCGGCTGCGAGAAACCAGGACATCCCTGCTGCTTATATCGCGTGCCAAGATGATTCCTTGAATTGGATTCCACTCTCCATACAAAGCACAGATGTGCCGGTTACTTGCTTTCGGTTCTCGACGCAACGCAGTCAAACGCAGTCAAACGCAACTGTCTGAACCAGGCTTTAGTGAGATTGGTCTATTAGCAGCTTTTGCCAAAGACATTGCACGAGCGCTGAACGATTGCAGAACGCTGACTGTAAGCATCAGACTGAATGCGAGTTGACGGCTCGGAGATGTTGGAGAAAGCTAGGAGAGAGCGGGACAAAGTTGAGGAAGGGATCGAAGTCCCGATCTGTCGTCGGTTCGATCGGGCGCGGGATGCCCCGGCTGATTGCTCCATCGGCTGTCCTCCGACGCCCTCCCTGGGACGGCCAGAAATGAGAAAAGTCGGGGGAAAGATAAAAAGGAACGTTCTTGCGGAGATGTGTTCGGTTATAGTATAGCTACCGTGTGTGTATATATTTTGCTGTTTCGTTCGTCTGCGTGCGTGGGTGTATGTGGGTATGCATGTTTGTGCGCGTGCGCGAGCGTGTGTTCATCCGTGTGCGCGTGTGTACGTGTGTGTAGGCCTGCATGCGTGTGTATGTGCTTATGTGTGCGTGCGTGTATGTATGTGTCTGCGTTTGGGTATATGCGTGTGTGTATCTGTGTGTGTGTGTGGGGGGGGGGAGGAATTGGTATTGATTCATCGATTTCTTTTTTCAGTCCGATGCGTCCACACCGGCAATGCCACAAGGGGGTCATAATAGGAGGATAATGGGATACCGGTTTCTCCTTTCTATAAATATCGAATATTTTTGTCCATGTGAGTGTGTTTAAGACTTTTACTGTGGTCTAGGCCTTGTTGCGCAGGAAGAACTTGTTTTACGCTGAAAACTTTAATTTCGCGTGAGGTCGTTATGTTTTGTTGGAAAGCTTTTTATAATAAAAAAATTACAATTTTGCGGCGAAAAAGAAAGCTAAAAGACGATGCTGTATTGAAATTCTGTCAAAATCCCGAACTTCTCAAGCAATAACTTGAATACACACTAATTATTGATTTTGATTTCCCTGCGCTTAGCTTTAATTTCTATTCCTGTATTTAGTTTGGGGTTTTATGAGTATACATACTTGTGCTTCAAACGCGCAGAGTGATATTATGAAATCTAACGGGGGAACTTGAACAAAGCTGTCATACATTTTCATACAGGTCAATAATCTATTTTCAAAAATGCGCCGGAATGTTCGTCGACATTGATATCCGCCGACGTTGTTTTCTGTGTGTGTGTAGACTTTCAGGTTCCAATAGTTTTATTCGCGAGTTTATTGTTTTGAAGACCATTTGCTTTTATACAATATGTCAGATACCTTATAGAATATTCAAAATAAAAAAGTAAAAAAAAAATATTGGTCCGTGCATACACCCTAAGAAATGGTTGAACGTCTACTTACCCGCAAAATACTCGAAGAGCCAATCTCTGCAATCTACGAAATCAGCTCAGCGAATGATGAAATGGAACATCCGTTTCGACCTAAAAATGAAGTCTGCGCTGTGGCATTACGCAATGCAAAGCGTCATGCTTGCATTGCGTAATGCCACAGCGCAGACTGAATTTTGAGGTCTAAACAGATATTCCGCCTCATCATTCGCTGAGTTGATTTCGTAGATCGCAGAGATTGGCTCTTCGAGTGTTTTGCGGGTATGTAGGCGCGCAGGCATTTCTTAGAATGTAGGGTTACTACGCTGCATAAATGTCAGTAGAACTACGGCCGCAGCCGTAGAAACGTCCATGGGTTCCTGCCGCATGTCGATGTCGGGTGTGCAAGAAGCGAATGCCCGTGTCTCGTAGTCCGATAGAGGCAGCGTTACTATAAACACTCAGTTGAAAAACTGACCCTTGAAACCTGGGTTGCTGGCGCCCAACGAGACCGAGCTAAATACGATAACAGCGCCACCCTTTTTAGCGGCGAGGTGTAACCATAGAGTAATTATAATGTACGCTAGAGGTTCAACTGGCGCTAGTGTTCTGCTGCAAATTGAAGCAGACAGCAGCCAGTCGGAAATTGACTTCCGGTAATGCATTTCTATGGAAAAAAGCGAGTGCATTTTCTCTCCGCGCTGGATTATAATAGCGAATGGCACGAATAATTCGCACGTACTAGGCACATTAGAACATTTCTCAGTCACGCAGACGAAATAATTGAGCAGTTATGGCGTTTTGATTTTAAATTCGTGGCATGCCAAAACGGTGCTAAAACCGCTTCGTACATGCATTTATGTGCACTGTCGGACACTGTCAGCGCGAGCACGGGCGTCTGCACTTTCTAGCATGTGCGATATATACGTGCCAAACGAACGAAGGACACGTGGAAAACCAAGAGAGACGGCACGAACTACGCAGTAACACTAGAAAAGTAACTCCTTGTGCATGCAGACGATTTAATTAAATCGCAAGACACGTAATATAGTCCGATTTGCAATAAATAAGTACTGATTTCTTCTTTCTGCTCATGAATATGCGCGAAGATGCTTGTTCTGGGTTCAAATAATCACCCGCACGCTACAAATATTTGCAACTAGAGAGAAGCCAGAGAACAGGTGCCCGATAAAAACTGCCCAACATAGGAAATAAAAAAAAGACAACCTTTTTTAGCACACGTACTTTATTTTTTACGTTCGAATGTTTTTGTAACCAATCGTATAGATGCGCACGACGGAGTCATTTTCGCGTAATGACAGGACGGGCATATTAGCAATATATAAGCGCCACCGGAATGCTAGTGAACCTGGAATACAGTCTACATTCCTTTCGATCGTTATTTTGCTTACAATCGTTGCTCGTTTTCACATACCTGCCATGGTACAGAGGTTTGGGCCTGAAATATAGCGAAGTTTAACATTGTTCAGTGGTAAAGAAACATGATGTAACTAAAGCAACTACACATTCACAATATTATTAAAGCTACATACTATACGGTACAACCGAAATAACAAAAGTTATTTATGTTATTTTCCGGCGGAGAGACAAAATGCACGCGCGTTTTCCCATAGGAATGCACAGGAACACCGCAAAAATAGACTGGTTACTGTCTGCTTCAATTTGCCTCCCGGAAGTCGCATATACTAGCGCTAGTTGAACCTCTAGCTAGGGTTTCGCGTTTTTGGTTTCTATTTTTTCGAAATTCGGCGTACTTTTTTCGGTGTTTATTCTAAAATTAAATTTTCGTTTTTTTTTCGGCGTATATTTATGCCCACAATAGTTTATCGGCTTTTTTCGGTGAATATAAAATAAACACCAACGGACACCGGATCAGATGATCCTTGTACGTAGCTCTGATATTTGTGATCACTCAAAGAATAGCGGCACAGATACATTGAAAAAGAAATGGACACTTCATTTGGCAAATGTGTGCAACTGTAAAAGAAACAAGAAAAAACATAGAAGTACAAACAAGTCAGATATTTAGCCTATGCCCAATAAACATGAAACTTCACTTTCTGTCTCATTATAGTACACACACATGTACTTGCCCAGGTTCTTCTCCTTGATCCGCACTCTTTCTTTCCTGTTAATATGACCCTGAGCTTCGAGAATGCCCTCTCAACGCTACCACTGGACACTGACAGGCTGAGGAGATGAAGCGCTGACTGAGCCAAAATCGGCCAATCAACCATTGTGACCGCCGAAAGAGGCACAGTGCGACGTTTTAGAGCACAACACAACGTGCAGAGCTTGCATTAAGCCAGTCTTCCTGACAACGAGTTTCAAAACACGCTCGTACATGGCGAAGTCATGGGGCATTTCGGACTTCACGTTCCGATCGATGATGCGCACATTAAACCAAAACGTCTTGATGGCATCCGTGTATCCCATACATTCGGACACGTTTCAATAGACACTGTCGTTCCACTTTTTCGCCACGGCCCTGCGGTACGACTGGAAGGTCAAAGTGGCCTTTTTTGGTTAACACCAGGGCCGGCTTGCTAGAACCAGTGTCTCAGCTGAGACTGGGTGAAAGAAAGCACTGCCAAAGCCAGCGCACGAGCTGAGCGGGACTCAAGCTGCGTCTCAAGACGCTCGCGCGCCCCAGCCTTTGCAGTGCTTTCTTTCACCCAGTCTCAGCTGAGACGCTGTTCTAGCAAGCCGGCCCAGATTTTAGAAAATGGATTCGACATACTTTTATCGGTTTTTATTGGTTGAACCCGAAAACGCCGAACCTACAAACTGACCTTTTTCGGTTAAAACCGAATTTCCGCCAATGGATTCGGCGTACTTTTATCGGTTTTTATCGGTTTAAACCGAAAACTCCGAACCCTACCTATAGCGTACATTATAATAACTCTATGATTGAAACATGAATTTGCTTAATATGGTGACTGCTAGAGTCACTGAATGTTCCCAGAGGACCGAAACTCCCAGGTTCAAAGTGCCAAGATGGCGGCTCAGTCTTTTTTCTTTAATACATGTGGTCACCTTGAGCTTTTAGAAAGCATGTTTTTGCGTAAAAACAAACGAAAAAAAAACTCTTTTTGTTTGAACTTTTTTTGGAAGCTAGTACAGAATGAAAAGCGCGCGATGTTTTCTAAAATCTTTAGTTTACAAGGTTTTGCGGCACAATTAATATTGCTTTTATACAACCATGTCTCGCCGGTGATTTCAGGTAGCGCGTTCTGACTGGGGCGCATCCTAACTTCGCTAGTAAATCGCGGCGCGTCCGCTTGGGAGACGGAGGTTGGCATCCCTAAAACCCCTTCCACCGTATATGTTTCGGTGCCAAAATGGCCGATTAAAGCCAAAATAGGACAATCACAGCGGACGCTATCGCGAATGCGGCACTCCGTGCAGTTCCCGGAGTGGCTGCTGCGGAAGAAATGGCGGCGTTGCGATCGCCTTTGGCTCGGTTCTCGAGTACGAATCGGTGCCACTTTTTCAGTTTCCCAACCGAGGCGCGTATGCGGAATTGCGTGCGATTGTTTTAACGCTTCGCCGAGTCACGCGAGAGAGTCGCGTGAACTGCCCGTGCCGCAGTGCACGCGAGCTCGGCCGCTCGGAGTCCAGCGTGCGATCTTCACAGCCCGGCACGTGCGTGTTCGTTGCTTCGGAAATTGAGCAAAGCACGCGCCATACGCACGAACACTCAAAATGGCACCGGCCACACGCTCTTTTTTGGAAAGGTCTATTGGTCCAGATCGATGAGCGAAGATTGTGGAATCAAGACTGCCGATGCGGCGTCTGTCGCCGTTTCAATCAGACAGGAGCGCGTCGCGTTGAAGCGAGCGAACGAGCAAGCCAGCAGATAAGAAAGGACGCGCGTGCGCAATGAGCGGTTGTCCGCAGGAGGCGGCTGTGTGATGTCACTTCCTTGACCAAGTTTTCGTGACGTTGACCTCTCAACCTTGCACGCTCTTCCAAACGCGGAGAAGGACGTAGTTCTACTTCGAAAGGTTTGGTACCCTACTCACGAGGCGTAAGTGCTCAGAAATGTGTCAAAACATTTTTTTTTTTTTTTAAGTTCGCGAGCAGTACACGTTTTCATTTGTATTATATAACAAATTCTAAAACCCTGAAATAGCGTGTACCAATCATGAGTAAACATATTCGCCTCTTATTTTTTTTTTTAAATAACTACCGGTCAATTATTTTAAAGTAACAACGAGACTTCACGAATGAATAAAATTAGATTAATGTTTATAACCCTCGAAGAGGTTGTCAATAGTCACTTCTCGGTATTATTAAGCCTGTCTTTAATTTGACGAAAGAAAGGCCGTGATTTCATGCCTACGTGGTATCCCAAATTGAGACGGTGAACTGAGTCTTACTCAACGGAATTGCTGCAATAAGCGTCGGGTTCCTGCCCATGCCGTCAATCATCTGTATTAACGTTCCGGTTTTTTAATTAAATTTTTTTTTATTAAGGTTTTTACACTTATTTTGTTTTACATTTTACATTTACATTTGACAGTGGGAAGAAAGGGACGTACCAAAAGTGTGTAGCCTACCCCTACCGCATTGTCACTGGGCGGATATGGGATGAAACTGCAACATCATGTGATACCACCAATTAGAAATGAATCTTCAAGCTGCGACTGCCGTAAATATTATCCGCTTTTTTTTTTTGTTTCTCAGTCGTCAGCAACTACAACTATGTTCATCCCCAAATGCTAACCGACAGACCTCCCGTGCGCATTGCAGGGCAGCAAATCCTGATACCGTTTTCAGAGTGAAGAAAGAAAAACAAAAAACATGCGACTGCCACATCGTAGACAGTTTTGCGGTGACATTCTATCAAAGCCTTGCTATAGTGATCGAGCTCTATTTATAGATCCATGTACAAGGTGCGACCATAAGGACCAACATATTTGGTACGCCTTGCAAGTTTATAATTCTAATCGTACATAATTAAAACTGAACACGTAAATGTCGTTAAAAAAAAAAAAGTTTTATGTCTACTTTTTTAAACTCAGAGTTGTGAAATATTAAGAATGGTGCAAAAACGGCGGCCGTGCGTTTTAAATGTCCTAAACCGGATGTTCGTTGTCTGCACACTGATTTGCGAGCTTGCTCCCGGGTGGTTATTGTTCGTATATTTAGTTTAAATTAGTTCTTATCGCGATTACTCGCTCGTCGCTAGCCTCTTCTAGGTGTTCTCAGGGTTTTTACGTTCAGTAAGTCACCCAGGAGCGAGTTCGCAGACCAGTGAGAGCAGACGATGAACAGGCTAGTATAGCACATCGAAAATACACGTCAGCCGTTTTTATTTTATTTTTAATAATTCGCCACCTCTGAGTTGAGTTATAAAAAAAAGATTAGACATAGAACTTGTTACCAAAGCACTTTCGCGTGCCCAGTTTCTGGTATGTACTTTTGAAATTCGAATTTTGCCTGGCGTGCCAAATGAGCGGGTTCTTACTGCCGCACCCTGTACACGATTGATGCTGCGCATGCTTCGTGTAGAAGTATGCACACAGGAAGTTTCTGATACACAGCTTGTTCTTATTCTAAAAAAAAAAAGAAGGAACCATACACTCAGCTTTTGTTATCGTATGGTTCCATAAAAGTTTTCCCAAGGGGGGAGGGGGTGAAAGAACCTCTTCTATGCATAGCGACTTTTATAATAAAAATAAATAAACAAATAAGGAGCAGGACAGGTTACCGGAAGATAATATAAAAATGACCCCCCCCCCCCCCCCCCCGAAGATCGCCAAAGCGTCACAATCACAAGCGCACACACACAAAAAAAATATGAAGATAAAATTGAAGCGTCGTAACATGCGTTCGCGGGAGCACGAACCCAAAAAGCCACGCGTTCAGGGTAAGCGGTGAAAAACGCAGTGTTGAACTGGGTATGACAGGATGCAAAGAAGCTATAAAAAAACAAACAAAAAATTGCATTGCCAATGGATTGAAGGCAGGACGAGACTGCGTGCATACATATACTATGTCTACCTTTTGGACGAAAGCCAAACCGAAATATGTCTTGCTGCCTTCCATACACGCTTCTATTTTTCCCCCCTTCCCCAATTTCCTTCTGTTTTCAGACTATTTTGTTTTGATTTAAAGTTGCCTCAGCTGCTTCTTGGTTTATTTTTTTACAAGTAAGGCCGTCCTCGCAAAAAAAAAAAAAAACGAACCCTGTTTTGTTTTGTTTTTGAGCATTTATCGTTTCTTTTTCATAGCTCACGAAAAAAAGGAAACATACCAAAATGACGCAAGCTCGCCGTTCCTGCAACAAATTTGGGAAACCTTGGATGCATGGGTCTCAGAATCGACGAATGACGTCGATTTGAGACACATGCATATACTATATATATATATATATATATATATATATATATATATATATATATATATATAGTAAAACACGTTTTTCGGTGAGTGTGTGTAACATTTTTCGTTGGTTTCGGATTTGAGAACACTGTACTATAAAAGTGCAAAACAAAATGCAGGCTACTTTTGAAAGTTAAAGGAAAGGCTGATGAACTCTTGGAATGGTATGTATATATATACATATATACCGAACGCGGGTAGTATTTATACAATGCTACGGTCGAGTCCAAGTTTCAAAAACGGCGGGATGACGGTTGGAGTTTCCAAAGAAGCGTAGTAAGAGTTCCAGATGGCCAAACGTTTATACAATGCTACGGTCGGGTCCAAATTTCGGAGGGTGACGGTTGGAGATTTGGTGAGAGGAAAGCGTAGGGCAGTTTGTATCCGGGTGAACAAGCTTTAATTATAATGCAATTAAATGCAAAGGTGCAAGCGAGCTGGACAAGAATGACGAAAATAATCCCTGGAGAAGGGGAACAAGAGGGACAAAGGACAAACAAAAAATCTCCAAGCACAGCTAGGTGACTGTAGAGTCACTAAATAAAGCTACGCTTTCAGAGTACCGCATTTCCTTTCTTTGGCACTTTGCCGACAATACAGTCGCTCTATTCAACAATAATCTGGTTCGCTGCGGCATCATTGGACAGCGGCAGTCACGTGAGTGGCTATCATCATCATCGCGGTTTTTCAACGCCACCATCTTGGGTCCAGCGATCCGCTGCCTGCTGCTGTTTTACTGTTTACTGCGCGCGCACACCGAACTCCGTCACTCAGAACGCACTTATTCCTTCGTATGACTAGATACGAACAACACGACCTTGATTCGGTGCCACAGCTGCGGCTACGGCAGCTGGCGCAGGCGACGGCTACAGCTCGGCTTGGCTTAGCAACAGACACCCCTCCATCTGCGCCGCGGACCCAAGATGGCGGCGCCTGACGCGCTTCAGACGCGTAGTTTGGGAGTTTCGGTACTCTGAAAGCGTAGCTTTATTTAGTGACTCTAGGTGACTGGTGAGCGACCGAAAAAATTCGCCTGGTCCGGATATCGAACCCGGGACCTCTCCATTACAGGTGGAGCGCTCTACCAACTGAGCTAACCAGGGGTTAGACGAGATTTGTGTTTGTCCTTTGTCCCTCTTGTTCCCCTTCTCCAGGGATTATTTTCGTCATTCGTGAACAAGCTTGACGGTCGGGGCCAAGTTTCAAGGACGGTGGGATGACGGTTGTAGCTTCTTGAGAGGGGGCGCAGGGTGACTTTGTGTCCGGGCGGGCACGGGTGACCTGGACGATAGCGTACAATAGACGAAAATTACACGCTCAAACTAAAGTGCTGTCCCCCCCCCCCCCCCCAAAAAAAAAAAAAAAAAAAAAACGCACGGTCACTTGTGTTGTTTCGTGGGGCATGCATGAGTCAGACCTGGAAGGGAACAATGTTAAACCTAGAAATAAAAGGAAAGAAAATGAATATCAAAACCTGGAAATAAAATAGAAAGGTTGATGGTCCAGTTCCGGCCACAAACACGGTACCACTGCTAACATTAAGGTCTGGGACCTGAAAAAATGTTCCCTGATCGCTGTTGTTATTCGTCTGTCAGCATTTTAATCGATGCCAGAGTACCGGGGCTATCATTTATTCCTTGTTTAATTGCGTTGAATCATTAAATTAAGTAGGATTCACGCTGTTCAAGTTCGCGATTTGATTTAAATCCAGATTCTAGGAGCGTCACTGACAATTTATCAAACGAGTGTTTTGGGAGAGCGAGATGTTTGGATAGAGGCAATGTCGGAAGATTTATGGCGTGAGATTTGTGATTATTAAAGCGCAGTATAAATGTCGTTCTAGTCTGCCCTATGTATTGCATTTTACATACCGTACACTCGAATAAGTACACGACATTCAACGAGGCACATGTTAAGTGCCCCTTAATTTTGGTTGAGAACTGCGAGTGGTGCAGCTGGCCGTGTTTGTGTGTTGCATCTGTTTACAGATCAGACATCCTGTGTGCATGCAGGGCCTACATTCGTTAGGTGGTGGCGATGAATCCCGGACAAAAGCTCACCGGACAAAAGCTCACCGGACAGAAGCTCACCGGACAAAAGCTCACCGGACAAAAGCTCATCCATTTTTTCACAGACCCGGACAAATGCTCACCAGGAGAAAATCTAATGTTGGTCTTAAGACGAGCGCAGACAACCTAGGTGCATGCCTGCGACACTAAAAAATTCAAATACCTTTACGACGCACAATGACGGAATTAATTAATTTTCTTAGCCATTCACTTCGAATATTACCTCGAACCCCATGAAAACCCATGCATTAGTAATGAAGAGACATTGTGCCTAATCTTTATGTACGCGTTTAGGGTAACATAAGCGCAATGAAAAAGCGAGTTCACTGAAGGGTGACTTCGTTTCTTCGGTCCCTCTTCGGGTTCAAAAACTTCGTTTCACGAAGTTTTTTGGGCGATGCACAAGGGTGCTTCGACATACCTTGAGTCACGCAAGCTCTATCTTATAAGCTCCACTCAGTTTCGGCGCCTTAAATTTCGGTCCCAGAACGTTGCTTCTCTGCCTGTCATGGCTTATCTGTCGACACCTTTGCATGGGATGGGGTATCAGTTCTCATAAAAATGGTACAATGTTCATCGCGTCCGCACGTTATCCAAGCCCGTGCTTCGCCCAGGCAGCAAAAAAAAAAAAATAGAGGTGAGCTTTTGTCCGAGTTTGTGAAAAAACGGGTGAGCTTTTGTCCGGTGAGCTTCTGTCCGGTGAGCTTTTGTCCGGTGAGCTTTTGTCCGGTTACCGGTGGCGATGAATTTATCCGAGAGTTTACTAGCGCGTCTTTGAGGTGGCGGATGGAAACGCGCTTTTAAGGCGCTCGCTTTGTTCGAGAGTGTTATAATGTCTTAACATTAGGATGGTTCATGCTATAAGTTAGATATAGATTTGTGCGTTGTGTGTCGCTTTGCGTGGGGCGCGGGCTGATAAGGTCTGCTCGGTTCAGTTGCTTGGCTTTTCTGATTGCATCGTCGATTATACGGGGTGGATACTTTTGTTTCTCTAGCACTGACTTTAAATTTTGGCTGCTCGCATCACAATCTGTCTCTTTGGAACAAATTCGTTTGAAACGATGAGCTTGGCAATAGGGAATGTTGTTCTTGCAATGGTGTGGGTGGTGGCTTTGATAATGCAGGTATTACTGTCGATCTGTTGGCTTACCGTACAGGCTCGTGGCGAGTTTACCTTCGTCTATTTTAACGTTGACGTCTAAGAAGGTTATTTCGGTTTGAGAGTACGAATATGTAAAGCGGATGCTCGGATGAGCAGCGTTGTATCGACCTATGAAGTCCACCAGCTCCTCCTCAGTGTGCGACTAGACAATAAATATATCATCTATAAACCTTTTGTATATTAGCGGCTTTACGGGACATTCAGAAAGGAACTGAGATTCTAATTCTCCCATAAACACGTTGGCATAGTTCGGGGCCATTTTTGTGCCCTTCGCGGTTCCGCTAACCTGCCTAAAGTATTCATTGTTAAATTCGAACGTGTTGAGTTCTAAGACAAGCCTCGCTAGAGTAGCGACGACGTGTCCATCTGGGGTATCCAGTTGTTTGTGGAGTTCGTACACGTGAATTAAAGAAATTATTCCATCATTGTGTGGGATATTCGTATACAGCGATGACACATCAAGTGTAAACAGATATGATTCTTTTGGTATGAATAAATTTGATATTTCTTTTAAGAAGTGAGTTGTGTCTTTATACGAATTGAGACTTGTAGGTATATGTTTAATTAAACTTCTACATATCCTGATATGGGTTCGGTTACTGTGCTTATAAGTACAGTAATGACAAAACTGAAAGCACGTACTGCAGTCTCGATTCATGCGATGGTGAACACGCGATCGTCGACAGCTCTGTACTGTCAGAGTCGATCATGGAGCGGCGGTCGTGGCAACGTGCGAGCTTCGTGAACATAGAGTCGCTGGAAACTTAAAAAAAAAAAAAAACGATGCGAGTGCCGAGTCACTAGCATCCTATTATGGTTCCGCATCTAGTGAGATTCAGGAATTAGCCGATAAGAACGCCGAATCACGAGGCAAGACATAATAAGCCACGCGTTTGTTAAACTATCAGAAGAGAGTTTTAAGAGAGCGTGAATAGTCTTTCGTTATCACTGCGAACGACGTACGCAAGCTCTCAGCGTAACGCTGCGGAGCACATCAAACAAACGGAACGCAAACGCATGATGAGGATGCGGATATTCCATTTTGAACCGGGCGAGCTTAAACAGCGTTCATGCCCAAGCCTGGGGACGGTTGCGTGTTTAATGTCTTCTGAGGATGATCTTCCACCACCATTCTTCTAACTTCCTTTTTGTTACCTGCACGTGTGGCCCTCTGAAGGTCGTCCGCACTCGCGATGCATGGCTGGTTGCTTGCGCACCCCGCCCACCCACCCCCTTCTCGTACGTTTGGGGTCCCTCTTTTGCGTCAGTGAAGCCCAAAACCTCGGCAAGCGCCAGTGGGCTTTGAGGGTCTGGGCCGTTGTTTTGTATCCTGGTTGACTGGAGCCCTGCACATTCTAGTACGACGTACGCTACTGTTTCGTCAAGGGCACCGCACACCCGGCCCACGCTCATGGTCACGGTCGAGTCGAAATGTAGTTTGCAGGGCAGCGTCCGTATAGTGCTCGGCTCGAGCCTCGAAGAACAATTGACTGCCCAGGCTGTTGTCGTACAGCTTGGTCTCCGAAGCGATGATTTGCTTGTTGGCCACGTACATACCCAGTGTAAGCTTGGATTGGGCGTCATTTAGCCGGTGTTGCGTCTCCACCACACGCAGATAGTTGCAGTGTCGTCTAAATGTGCCTATGCAAGCGGCTCTGAGCAATTCAAGACCGGTATTTGGTGAAGCCAATCTCAGTCTCGCGCTGTCCCGCGCACGACGAGAGCAACGAGACTGGAACGCAACGGACCGCTGTGTACGCTCGCGAAAATCGTCAGCGAGTGTACGTACGTTAAGCTCGCGGCATTGCGTACGTATAGAGCAAGCCCAGTGTCGAGAACACAACGCTAACGCAAACACACTGAAAACTCTCCTGTGACACTATAGCGTAGCAGGGCGCAAAATAAGTTCTACAGCCCACCAGGTCCGCGGCGTATCGCGCTGCCGGTGCGGAGCGGTCGACAATTCTGTGTTCACCTTCATACGAATCGTGTCTGTACCTTCATGAATGAATGGTGAAATGTGAAGATTTAGCACAGCTGATGCATAGCCGGCTACGGCATGCAAGTTAATTCAATCCATGTCCGGGCTTGCAGCCTCCTACACAGGTTATATTTTCTCCCGGCTAATGTTTTTATTTCCGTCCTTCCAGACAGGGCGCGTACGCGGTATATTGAAAAAAAAAACCAAAAAACTATTATTTGCTAGTGAAGTGCGGAATAACCGCATGCACATGTGGCATCTAGATATACTTCAGTTGAGTGACTGCTCGCTTCACTGATTTGTGGTCAGCTTTTCTCTGCATCAGTTAAAACGAAGGTGGGTATTTTTCCGCATCCGCAGGTTTTGCGGGGAGCTTTACTCCGGTGAGATACTCTCCAGTGAGCTTCTCTCCGGTGAGCTTTTTCTTCGGTAAGCCTTCCTTCAGTTAGCTTGTCTCCACCGCCCGTTCGATCTGTCTCAGACGGAAATGAAACGTTTAAATTGACTGTCGTTCCGTTATCAGAAGACGTAAATCGTTAGCCTTTGAGAAAGGTCTGTCTTTGTCAAAACACAACGCTTGTTCTGGAAAAAAAAAAAAACCACCTATTTGCACTTTTCAGCAACTATGGTACGCTGTCTCCGTTTTGCACCGTCTTTCAAATAGTTCCAGAAGCATTTAATCCGTCAGAGTTGTCGATGTAATTTGGCATGCCGAAGGAAAAAAATGATTTTAGGAATTTGCTGCGCATGACCAACCCTATTTATACTTTTTGAACACTCCGAATATATTTTATAGTACTAACCCTTATACTGTATTTTTATTACTGGCGTACTTTTTGCTAGAATAAAA
The DNA here is from genome assembly GCA_013358835.2 of Ixodes persulcatus. Taxonomy (NCBI): domain Eukaryota; kingdom Metazoa; phylum Arthropoda; class Arachnida; order Ixodida; family Ixodidae; genus Ixodes; species Ixodes persulcatus. The sequence continues at coordinate 849,309 of JABSTQ010011378.1, forward strand.
CGAGTACAAGCTTCGCCAACAAGCCGACCAATTTATTTCGCTTGACCTTAGTGTTGCTCTGAGGGTCGTCCAGTAGAATTAAATTGACCCGACAGGAGATCCTAGAGAATCTATCCCCATCTCTTTCACCATCTTGGGTGGCGAGAAGTTTTGGTGGCGCCCTCCTGTGGTTCCCCTTTGTGACGTCATTACCTTGCAAACAACAAGTTAGATGGTGTTTGTTATTAGCATGGTGGAAGCTTGAAATCATTGCGCTCTTAAAGGAACACTGCCAACACCGTCAAAATTAAAGTTCTTTCATTCCTCTTATTTCCGTCGATGAAAATCCCCTTTCCGACGTCATAGTCAGCGTTCGGCCAATCGTGGAAGGCCGACCACAGCGACGCTTTCGGTCGCGCACGGGGCTAATAGCTACCTATGGTATCTGAGTTGCACATTCAGCTTCGGTGGGTGGCCGTAGAGCCGGCTTTCCTGCACGGCCCTCGATGCTTTGCTTGTCATGTGACTAAACTCGGCGAATAGCGGCTCCGCGCGCGCCACCGCGCATGGAAAACAGAAACGGAGGATAAGGGGGCGAAAGCAGGGGAACATACACCGGGGCGCGTGCAACGTCGGCGGAGCGACCGTAGCGGTGGTTTTCCTGCCCGGCGGTGGATGCTTTGCTCCTCACGTGATCTATCTCGGCGAATAGCGGCGTGGCGGCGTGGGGAAAAATGCGCAACTCTGCTCCCCCTTTGGGGGAGCATATCTAGGAACTCTAATCTAGGGACTACCGCCCCGCCATGCATTATGTGTTGGAGTTGCAAATACTCTGTTTCATACTTAGTATACGACGTAAAGCTACTAGCGTGAGCGCGTGGCTTCATCTATGGTTCTGTTTGCGCGAGAACGCGTGCAAATGATCTGCGAGGTCAAACCCCATGCTCGGGCCAGCATATTTGACACTAAGTATGAAACAAAGTATGAGGAGTATTCACTGGGCGCCATATTTGTGGGTGATGTCTAGAGCGCATGCTCTGAACGAGCCCACATTAATAGGCTGCTAAGACCGACAATCTGGAGGGTGCGGAATGCACGTTACAAAAGAACTGTGGAAGCTCGCCATCAGCACGCGCTCAGCAGTCGTGCACACAGCTATGGCCGCCAGTGAATACTTCCTATTAGCGGCGAGAAGTTTTGGTGGCGCCCTCCTGTGGTTCCCCCTTGTGACGTCATTACCTTGCAAACAACAAGTTCGATGGTGTTTGTTATTAGCATGGTGGAAGCTTGAAATCATTGCGCTCTCAAAGGAACACTGCCAACACCGTCAAAATTAAAGTTCTTTCATTCCTCTTATTTTCGTCGATGATAAATCCCCTTTCCGACGTCATAGTCAGCGTTCGGCCAATCGTGGAAGGCCGACCATAGCGACGCTTTCGGTCGCGCACGGGGCTAATAGTTATCCCACACTATAGACCTTTCCAATGTTTACAAAATCACAGTCCAGCGTGCGATCTTCACAGTCCAGCACGTGCGTGTTCGTCGCTTCGGAAAGCGAGCAAAGAACGCGCCATACGCACGAACACTCAAAATGGCAACGGCCACACGCTCTTTTTTAGAATGGTCTATAAGGAGTATTCACTGGCGGTCTTATCTGTGTGCGCGCCTGCTGAGCGCGTGCCGACTGCGAGCTCCCCCAGTTCTTTTGCAACGTGCATTCCGCACCATCAAGATTGGCGGTCTTTGCGGCCTATTAATTTGAGCTCGTTCTTAGCATGCGCTCTAAACATCGCCCTCAAATATGGCCCTTCTCTCTTAAGCTGAGACTGCAGCCAAAGTTACAAGCGCGAGCTATAGCCCGCGCCACTGGCTTTGAGGCATGCATTCCTAGCGCGAGTGTTTGTTCTGCGGAAGAATGCTTCGAAGCAGCAACCTCGAGCTCTCGTGCTTGTGTCATTGACTGCAGTCTCAGCATTAGGGTGAACTGAGTATAACACGGGTATTCTCGAGCACGCACGCGCGAGTACGCCATGCCGGCACCGGCGGTCTCGCCGGGCATCCGCTGTACCATTAGATGGTTATAAAAGAGAGCGCCTACTCCAAACCGCATTCTCAAGTCTGCTGCCGAACGTGAGGTGGATGTCGGTCACGCCCACGCGTTGGACCGCACCATCAGTGCCTCTTCCTCGTCGTCCCTTTCCTCTCCGGCTGTGTTCAAAGCGTTCGGAGACTACCGCCGTCGCGTACTCATAACGTTTGCTTCCTGCATAAATAAGCACTTAGACGCGCTCCATTATAGTCCCCGCCCCGCCGAGGCGCCATAAAACACAGTTTGAGAGCGAGCGAGGCGAAGAGAAAAAAATTACGCGTAATGCTATTCTGGGAGCCGGCGTTTATGTAGGAAATAAGTTGTGTTTTTGCAACGCCTTGCTATTCTCTGTTCTTTTCTCTTTTTTTTTCTTTTAAAAGTGTCTTTATTCTCAATATTGGGACGGAATTCGTTTGTCTGAATGACCGCGTTGAAGTTTCTGTGTTTAACCGAATCGTTTCGTTACTACCGAGACATTTCTGCGTCCCGCACTTGAGTGGTTCATTTTGCCTAATACAGCCATGTCTCGCGAATACGGACTCACTTAAAGGTATCATGACATTTTCCAACTTCTTCTTCCTTAGTTCTAATCCTTAACTCAAAAGCGCAATAAGAAAAACGTGGTCGTGACGTGTTTGGGAACCGGATGCGATGGCTCCAACCTTCCAGCATGGTTTTTAACACACCGCGGAAGTTGTCATTCGCAAGTGATGATAAGTGACGTCACTGCACTCACTTGCCCACGAACGCGAGTCTAAATATTCGTCGACGGATTGATTGTTGACGAGCGCATACGTCCGAGTGACGCAGTGTCTGTGCCCAATGCGTGAGCTGGATTCGTCTGACGTGCATGGACACCGTGGATGCATCACAGTGAAAAGACGGAGAGCTTTCGCAGAAAAGGAGGTATGAAATAGTCCCCTATATTTTCACATTTTCGTACCGAAAAGCAGTCTTTTTTTTTACTTTTTACCTTTTTTGACCCAATAAACGATATGCGGCGCACGCCGGACCAATGTTGCGACGGGACCTGGGACCGCTACATCGGAACTATCGTTTCTGGTGCCAACCAATCGATCTTCAAGCCCGTAACAGCGAGCGGAAGGGATATAATTGCGAAGCAATCCCACGACCAGTGGTACATGCATTTCGTCCTCATTGTTGTCTGCTTCCGCCAAAAAAAAAAGAAAAAAAAAGGGAAAAAACTGGGTAAGGAGCGATAGCGGCGTGACTTCCTGCAACTCTCTCCTTCTACACATTTTTCCTCCTCTTCGGTACGCGTAGTCAGCCATAAATCTCCGTGCTCATGTTTCGGTTTCGGTTTCGGAGTAGTGAGTTGTCTCGCTTTATTTTAAAAAATGTCACTCTGCAGCAAATTATTGATTGAGTAGTGTCGGAACACCATAATAAACCGCAGGCAAAAAAAAAATTATTTTTTTTTGCCGTGTTAATCTGTCTTATTTTAATGCTAAAGCATTAACTGTCCCATGGAGTGAGTCGATGTCATAAGCTTTGAAGCCGCGCCAAACGGCACCTTAAATCTTTTATCCACGTGAAGCCAGCTCCCAGCTATGAAACCACGCGAAAAGCCTAGCCAAACGGCACCTAGTTTCCCCGACCCCAAAGGAGCGAAGTAAAGCTGATGGATTTTGGCTTCGGTCCCATTGGCTGGCGCGCGTCGACGAGGCTCCCATTGGCCGCTACGCGTCAGTTTCAACGATTGCCACTCCATGGCGCTGCGTGTCCGCGAGCCAGCGGCTCCACCGCTCCACGCCCAAGGTCAGCGCGCCGAGGACAGCGCGCGCGCTCGACCGTCGACGCAGGTACGCCGCAGACGAAAGAAGGGAGCGGAAGAGCGGCGTGCATGCTTTCGCAGTCAAAACTCATAATAAGTGTTTTTTTAACTGTCAGAGACTCTTCAGCGTGCTTCATATTATTTCGAACAAATTTATTTAAAAAAAACTTGTCGTAAATAATACGCTAATGTGGTGTGTGCAGGGGCGTTATACGGCCAGGGGAACATAACACTGGGGGTCAATCGTCACGATCAGTCCGGTGAATAACTGAAATTTTAAAATAAACTTTTCAATTAGTGAAAATAAACACGTTGTTTTCATTAAAAATATATATAAAAGCGCCCAACACGACAGGGCAAAGTTTCTAATTAGAAACTTGCTGGGCGTCATTGAAAACTACAAGATCAAATCGTAGGCAGATTTGATATATGTGGGAAGCGCAGGCCTGCGCTGAATGTTACCACTGGTGCAACAGGCGCAATGCTGCCGGTGCGAAAACGGGTGGAATATTCGTATCACCCGCGTCTTCGCACCGCGATACCCTTGTGCTTGTTGCACGAGTGGTAGCTTCCCACGACCCTCGAGTCCTTCTAAAATTGACTGATTTAGTGGCCTTCGATGACGCTCAACAAGTTTCTAATTTGAACCACAAGTTTATTTTCCCCAATGCAAATGCTAATAAACACATCTAAATTAATTACCCGATTTATCGTGATGCCCGCCTGGCCGTAAACTAACCTGCACAGACCGAATAACGTACCTTTCACGGCCATGTTTTTTATTTAAATTTTTTTCAATAAAATAAACACTCTAAATATAGTGGACGACAACTTAAGACACACAAGGCGTAGCCTATTATGTTCATGCTCCTTTTTTCTTGATTCGTCCTTCGGATTTCTTATAAGTTAATGTTCCAATTTGATGGGCCTCGGTGACTTGGTATGATGCTCGGGGACTCACCGCGCCCTCAATTTCTCGAACTTTCGGCTACTATACTATAGGCCTAGCAGACGAGCTTGCACGGCGTATACTCTAGGCAAAATTTTGCCGATTTGTTTTTGAAGGGTTATGTATAAAAGTAGAACTATTTCTTGTTCGTAGGTATGGACAAAAAGAAATTCGGTACTATTAATAGTTAGAACTTGCTGCGATATGGATGACACCACCCAGCGCCCTGTTCTCGCCAATTCTCGCTCTCGGTGTCTGCTTGCCGGACCGTTGAGCCTCGCCTTCAGATGCGGCAGAGTCCGGCAGCGTCGTCTCGTGCACAAAAGCAGCTCTGGGCTCGTTCCCGACGCCGCTGACCTTGGTGTCATCCATGCGGTGAAAAACGGAGGGAGAGGAGGAGAGGAGAGCGGCGCGGGGACGTCGGAGCGCCGAGCTCTGGTTGGAATGATTAAGACGCGAAGGCTAGCTGCCTTTGTATCTGTCCGCTGTTTTCGTCCAATCAGAACGATCAAGGGCGGCGTCTTCCCTTCGTTCAGTGTGTCGCGTTCGAACACCGGACACCAGTGTTCAACGTTGTAACGTGTTCGAACAACCAGTAGAGACAGATGGGGCTAGCCTTTGCATCGATCTACTACCCTCGCAATGAGAGCTTGGCGCCCTGACGTTTCCACGCGCTTTCCCTTCCTTCTCTCCCTCTGTTTCTCTTCGTATAAACAGCGTCTCTTGCAACCCTGGAAAAGCTACGAAGCATTTTTCAACCCTCGGAGCGATTTTGAGGTGGATACGGGCGTACATCGAGTTCTCATAGCAGCTTCTAGCCCAAAATTACGCGGAGAGCAAGTCGTCTACTCCTTGCGCAGGCGTTGCGGTGACGTCAGAACGACGCCGAGCTCTGATTGGCTCTGGTTGAAATGACAGTGGGTAGACCTCAATGCAAGATGCCTTGAAGTCCACCCACTATTTTGTTTTTAATCGGCCAATAAGAGATCGGCGCTCTGACATCATTGCAACCCCTCTGCAAGAAGCAGACGAACTCGCGCTCCGCATTGGTTCCCCCTTGCCGCCGAAAAAGGACACTTGCTGCGTCAGCCTGTCCCTAGGGTAAATTACGCCATGGCGTAACGGTAAGTGTTTGAACCAGAGACATCGAATGACAGCATGGATTGCGTCTTTCAGAAGTCGTCTCAAAACAAGTAGAATGCACGGGAAGAAAGTACAAGAACAATAAGCCTATATCATACGCAATAATCTTTTTATTTTTATTTTTATCTACGCTTACCTTCTGTAAGGACGTATTTCTTTTCCTCATCCACGCAAGTCCAGATGCATTCATATTTTTAACATAACAGTTATAGCTTTTTTTTTTTTTTTTGCCACGATCACACCGGGACTTCACACATTCATTTCCTGGTGCAAGATTGAAGAACCGCAGAGGAAAAAACATATCAAAGCCAGCAGCAAACGAAAAGTAATACCTAGGCCATAGCAGCTCGTAAAAAAAAGTAATGCATATTTTAGAAAATGAGTTCTGCTTCTCCATCTGCTCTTTCAGACCTGAAAGCACAGGAACCCGTGAAACGTATAAGTAAAAGAAAAAAGAACAATATTACTAAACGGTTTTCGGGGCAACTCTACTAGGGGTGATGCACAGTTTCATTGGATCCCGGGAAACGATTTCATTTCCGGCGAAAGATCACACTCACCAATGTCAGTTCCAGGCCGCCTCTTCGTAATGTCGCTCATTCGTTTCATGTGATGTCAGACGAGTAAATATTATCTTCTTTTATCCCCTCATGTCATTTCCTTCCCTGCATATTACTTCGTTATTCGTCCTCTTTTTTTTTAAGTTAAGAACGAGTTTAGATGCGTAAGCAAGTTGGGTTAGTTCAACGACTATCCTACATCTCAACATGAGCGTAGAAGCCCGAGCGGTCGTTTTCAGCGACAACGCGCTTTTCTAATGATGCATTTTTGTTAAGGCAGCCGTGAGAGCTTTCTAGAACGTGCACCGAAACTACGTTAGACTCAATAAAGCGAAGTAATAACATTATTTCTATTTGTGAAACATCAAATTATACGAATTTGGAAACATCTGAGTAAAAAGAAAATGAAAAACGTTTACAACTCCCTGTAATGCCGAATTAGAGCGCAGCTCTTGAGGAGGAGTAGGGAAGGGTACTGAGAGGAAAGTATGCCCCTCCATCTCATCCCTACCCTCTCATCCTCCCTTTCTCCTCCTCTCCTCTTCCCGTGTCCCTCCCCTCGTCCTCTGCTCCTCTTTTGAGGTTTTTCCATTTTACGATATACCGATATATATATATATATATATATATATATATATATATATATATATATATATATATATATATATATATTGTGGTATTCTCGCTCACCGCTTGTCTGGAGAAAGGAAATGTAGCAGGATCAAGGCGGGAGAACGAGACAGCGTTAAGCCTGGTTCAGACAGTTGCGTTTGACTGCGTTTGACTGCGTTGCGGCAGCGAGAAACCAGGACATGCCTGCTGCTTATATCGCGTGCCCAGATGAGTCCTTGAATTGGATTCCACGCTTCATGCGAAGCACAGATGTGCCGGTGACTCGCTTTCGGTTCTCGACGCAACGCAGTCAAACGCACTCAAACGCAAGTGTCTGAACCGGCCTTTAGAGTCAACACTTTGACGAAGAACGTGATACTCTCGATGTCATCCTACTTGCTGTCGGCTCTGTCGAAGACTGCTCGGAGTTTTTGATTTCCTCAGCATTAGTCTTGAGAGTGCTCCCCCGAGATGACACAGCAGAACAGCGAGTGCACGTCCCTTAGGGTCAGTGGGATGTTTTCCTGCATGACTGGTATGAAGTTCTTTGTCATGCACAAAATATTTGGTGAGTGCTGTAGGTGAGAGATACAGAGCTACCCCGAGCAAGCCGTTGTCGACCTTGGCAGCACACAATTTACCAGCTTCGTCTGACGTGCCACAGGGATTGATGGGAACAGCACAGACCCGTACCCATGTAGATGGCCACTTGAATAACGAGTACACCACGTTTTCATACGTGTCTCTCTGTGATTTATGAATAGTGATATCACTTGTCTGTACAACGGGTAGCTGGCAACCCACTCCTCCTCCTCCTCCCGCCTCCCCTCTTCCTCCTCATCCCTCCTCCTCCTTCCTCCTAATGATTAAAAAGCGTAACAAGACGATGGACACAGAAGACACAGACACAGCGCTACTTACAGCTGAACTTTATTTCAGTTTTAGCTCAGTATATATTACTGGCAACAACACAAACAAGTTAGAAAAGATATACAGATACACATTGTAAAAATTATAAAAAGGCTAGAAGTCCTGCATCACTAATCGGCACCCACCAAAAACTAGTCATCTTTGGTCAAGAAACCGCAATTCTTTAACGGACAAAGATAAAGAGGTTACTCTGACACATTGCAGCCCTAATCTAGCAATTTCTCGAGCCTCGAGTATTTCTTGTGTGGTTTTGTTTCTGTTTTTGTTTAGTACAGTAGAGTCTGTGAAAATACAACCACAACCCCGGCATTGCACACTGAGGTGTCCTGATATGACGCCATCTACGTTGTTCAGTACAGTGCCGTCTTCTTCTGTGTCCGTCGTCTTGTTGCGCTTTTTAATCATTATGAATCACCAACTTGCCCAACTTTCTACCCTCGCCCTCCCTCCTATCCTCCTCCTCCTTCTTTCCTAAGCTCCTCCTTTCTCCTACTCCTCCCCTCTCCCCCTCCTCACCTCCTTCCCTCCTCCTCCCCTTCTCCTCCCTCCTCCTCCTTCTCTCCTCCTCCCCTCCTCCTCCCTCCTCATCTTGTCACTCTTGACCCTAGTCGAAACGTCTCTCTTGACCATTGTGACGTCACACGTGACGTCACGTGTGACGTCATTATGGGAAACGTCCCCATAATGCAACGTGCAGGCCACACGTGACGTCAAGTGTGACGTCATTATGGGAGTCGTTCCATAATGCAACGCGCGGTTACGCCGACGGCGACGGCGACGGCGACGACGACGGCGATGCCGCTCAAGCCGGAAACAGGTGCCTAAGAGCTGCGCTCTAAAATGAGGGTCACTAAGTTTATGATGACTCTTCTGATCCTGTGATCTCAAATAGACGGTCAGGCGAGAATTTGTTTATTTCCTCGTTTTCAGCTGGTTCATATTCGTTCCTGAAAAACTCATGGAGGTATCTATAGGTGCCTCGTGGACTGGTATTTGTATTTTTTTTTTAAATAATGGAAATTTTATCCCTTTCGGCTCAAGAAGTAACCAAAATTCCTCACTTCTAGGTTTTTTTTTTTTTTCTGCTTATAATATGCAGTCTGATGAAATGACCGTACGTCTACTTCCGCACTGTGCTCTTGGAAAGTCAATCACAAGCCTACGGAAGAAGCTTTGTAATTGAGAAATTTGTAAAAAAAAAAAAATATATATTTGACCCCAATAATGAAGTCAGCAATGTGCCGCTGACCACGAGATTTCCCGTGCTCGCGTCATGGTCACTGTCACAACACTTACAATTTTCGTCCAAAACGTTTCACAGTCATAGCCGTTATTGGCCAAGCGTCGCAGGGGATCCCGGGCTGTGCCGTTAAATTTAGCGGGAAACTTTCTCCGCTAAATCTTAGTAGGAAAGCACAGCGTCACGTGACGCTGTGATGTAATAGTGATGTCGTGTCACGCGAGGTCAAATGGCCCCCCTAAGTTCGGCAAAGAAACTTTCGCCGCTAAATTTTAAGGGAATTAAGAGTCAAGAGATGTTATCGTGCCACGTGACCCCACCTTGTCGCGCGACTACATCATGTAATGTCAATGTATCACGTGATGTCACCGTGTCGCGCGACCACATTGTGTGACGTCATTACATCATTGACGTCACTCTGTCACGTGACGTAATGGTCTCACGTGACATGGCAGCTTCACCTCCACACTGTCCGCGCAGGTGTAATTGTGTGCGGCAGAGCATGTAGAGAGGTGTGCCTCGTCTATCGCCGTAGTCTATTCTCACGAGACGCCAAGGAATCGCCTAATTTTTCTCAATCTTCTTAATCGCGGTGATTAACTCCTTAAATTCCCCTTGAGAAAGCACGCGCACAGAAACGATTTCCCTCTTACGCCTTGGATATTTTCAACGCGGTGAGGCTTTTCAGGTATAACCCAAAAATGTTTTTGTTTTTTCGTAGACACGATCATTTTACGGAGCATCGCCTCCGTGGAAACCGGTTAACGTTGAAATATCTGCGCTCCGTGTCCGGCGCAGCTGGAACCGGGAAGACAGATGGAGCCCCTGACAGAGGGCCCGAGTTTCGATCGCGTTGGAAGCCGATTGGTCGTCCTGAGACGAACGTCGCCCCTGATTATGCGAGCGGTCTCGAGTCGCTGGCTCCTGTCATCCGTCACGCCTTGAATATTAAACGGAGCTCTATTAATATGGAGTGCGCGGTCGAGACGCTCGCTACTCCCTGCAATCTAGTCTTGCGCTTCTTGAATGCTTGCTCCTGCCCGCTGGCATTGTGAGCTCAAAGGCACGCAGGGCAGCAATCACCGCTTTGAGCGGACAAAGTATATGTATGCTACGTTCTGGCTTCCTTCTTATTTTAAGACCGCAGTCTCTTTAAAAACAACAACATTAGTATCTAAAAAAATATGTTCCCCTTGTGTTCAAGATAAAAAATGTATATGTGCGTGTGCGTGTGTGTGTGTGTGTGTGTGAGTGAGTGTGTGTGCGCGCGCGTATGTTTTTATTCTGCTGTGTGTCTGAGATTAAAGAGGACCGTGTTTCTTTCGCCACAAAATTAAAGTACGCATAGCGGAGCGCTCAGTCTCTGCCCCTATGTAGCGTCTGATGTTGAGAACAAACGCGAAAGTTTCGGAGCTTTCAGTTAATTGATTCAAAAAGCTATAAGCGATTTTTTTTAATTTTCATTAAGAAAATGAGATTAAGTGGAGCTCGCAACTACATGAATATCGATGACGTTTGCTACCGGAAGCGGCTACATTTTCTTATTAAATTTTGGAAACATCGCCTGTTAATTTGGAATCAGATAAGCTTCGAAACTTCAGCATATAGTTTCAACCGCTAAGGCTCTATCTGGGCGGAGACTGAACATTCGGCGATTCGTAGTTTATTTTTACTGCGAGCCCCCCCCCCCCCCCCCCCCCCCAAAAAAAAAAAAAAAAAAAAAAAATTACACCATCTTCTCGAGGGGAACCATGGGGTGATGCGGAGCATCGTGTTGGTTCCGAGGAAAGAGTCAGTTGCGTGCTGACGTCGAGAGATGGCGCCACCGACTGCCCTAGCGTTACCCCCTACGCGAGCCTTCGTCGCGGCTCGCGGCAGAGAAACTTGGAACGCTCGCCGCTCGCCGTTTATTTTTTTTTTTTCACACTTGAAGGAGAGGAGACTAGAGGAGGAGAGTTGCGCGTGCGCGCGCGGTGTGAGGAGAAGCGAACGCACGCGTAGTGCACGCAACTGGTAGAGAGAGAGAGCGGAGAGAGTAACGCGCAGCTGTTGGAGAGACGGAAGGAGGAGAGTTGCGCGTGCGTAGTTCGAGTGCCGACTACAACGCCGACGCCGCGGGACATAGACCCGAGCAGAGATGCTCCGCATCTAAAACAAACACGGCTTTCATTTCTCACAAACACCCGGTGTGTTTAGTATGTCCAAAGTACTTGGATGAGGCAAAACTAAAGTTAATTGATCGCTTAGACATCAAAACACAAAGTTTGAGAAAATATTTTTACGTGGATAAAACCAATATTTGTGTGAGTTGAGTTGAGCTGGTTAGTACACGTTCGCAAAAAAAAAAAGGCTTGAAAAAAAAAAAAAACTAGTGAACAAACAGCTATGTGTTTGTCCTGTCTCTGGGTAAGTGCTTTTTTTTTAGAAAAAAAAAAAGCTCGCATTTTTGTGATTAGGCCATACTTATTTTATTTTATTTTTGTATTAAAGCATTGTTATGACCTGTGTGCATTTCGGTTCCAGCATTGATAAGGAAAGTTAAAAAAGGGTGATTGAATCCACATTGCAGAAGGGTCCCCACTTCGTGGCTATAAAAAAGGGCCTGTAATATCCAATGGGCTATGGCCTACTGGGTTCGAAAGTACACCGGAGTTTCACATTTACAAACACATAATTCCAGAAAACCTTCAAGCCGCAATCACTCCTAAAGTAATATTTGCCCAACTTTAAAAAGAAAAAACCACGGAGCATCAATTTCAAAATTTTAATTTTCGTATGTTTGATGAGCCCATTCCAAGAGCTCATCAGCCTTTCCTTTAACTTTCAAAAGTAGCCTGCATTTTGTTTTGCACTTTTATAGTACAGTGTTCTCAAATCCGAAACCAACGAAAAATGTTACACACACTCACCGAAAAACGTGTTTTACTTAGTTTGCCGCGAAGTACACGAGGTTAAAAAAATAAGTAAAAACCAACTCCAGCAAAAAACAATAATATATATATATATATATATATATATATATATATATTTGTTCAGTTCGGTGTTTGCACGTTGGTTATACCACGCACACGTAAAAAAAGCAAAGAAAGAAAACCAAATACATTGAACACACTCAAACAAGACTCACAGATAGTACGTACCACATAAGCCGCTCGCAACGCAGAACATATTTTGGGGTAGCTTTAGCGTGAAACCTTTCCTTGAAAACCCCAAAGAAGGAAGAATATCCGGTTGAGTTGCGGTGTTAGAAAGACCACCGCTCAAAAAACGGTGCGCTCCATTTTTTTTTTTAGGCCTCGTATTTATTTGTTGTGTATCGTTGTTATTTTATTTTCTACGCCGAGTGGAAACAAATATCGACCCCTTTGGACAGCGGCACGGGGAAGGAGGGACGTGCGCCGAAAACGGCAGCGTTCTTGGGCCGCTGAACGATATTGAACAGCTGCGAGAAAGAGCGTTTATCATTGATACCGTTTCGCGCCGCCGTTGGATTTTCGAATGTCTAGCTACTCGTAGTTTTTGGAGATTATTCTCTTCGCCCCCGTAAAAGATGCATGCGCTACTTACACGCCATCTGACACAACACGTAGTAGTAAAAATCGCGTCGTTTCTCTCTCTCTTTCTTTCTCTCTCTCTCTCCCTCTATCTTATATATATATATATATATATATATATATATATATATATATATATATATATATATATATATATATATATATATATATATGTATATAAATATATATACTTTTCTTTTTTTTTGGGGGGGGGGGGGGGCGGAAGTGGGGATTTTTATTTTACGGCAGATCTCACCCGGTATGTGCTTTTTTCACCAACTTTAGAAAAGGGACCTCATTATTCAACCGAGTCAGCATTGAGCTTAGTTTGATTAATCTAAAAGATATTCCGAAAAATACATCTAATAAGAAGGCTAAAAACCTCCCCTCCCCCTCTTCCAATACTAAATTTATTTAAATAACGAATATTACACACTGAGAAACGAACACGTCACACACACACACACGCGCACGCACGCACACGCACGCGCGCGCGCACACACACACACACACGACCTTATAAAGCCTTTTCGCTATTATACTAAATTTCAGTTCGGGTAGTTTTATAGTCCTCACATTTTATCGTTTTTGTCTGTGTTTATCGGAAAGCCGACGTTCTGTTGTTACACAGTGGCACCAGCGTGCGGTGAGATACACGCTATAAAAAGAGACCGCGGAACAAAATGACAACAAAGCGCTAATCAACTCTAAGAGCTTCTTTGGGAATGCGCTGCTACCCGAGGTAATACTTTCAAGTAAAAACAAAAGGCTTGAAATATGTCAAAGAACAAAAACTGCCACGGGAGATTTTTCTATGGAGAGTCCGATGGGGTAAATAATTATTAAACACACACGGAGGCACATGGCAAGAAGAGAACAAAATATTAGTCTAAAAGAAATGCTTGTGATTAAAAGAAAAACTTACAAAAAAGTGCGGCGGTGCATAATGCCATCAACCATATGTTCTCGTATACTGCAGTGCCAATAAAATACAAACCGATTGTCGTCACTGAAGAATGGGTAAAACCACAGGCGAGCTGGTGAAGAACTTCCATCGTAAACCGGAGACACGGCAAAATACAAAAACGGACAAAACAACAAGTCTCAAACACAGCTTCTGTGTTTGAGACTTGTTGTTTTGCCCGTTTTGTTGTTGTTTTGTCTGTCTCAAACACAGAAGCTGTGTTCGAGACTTGTTGTTTTTTCCGTTTTTTTTTTTTTTATTTTGCCGTGTCTCCGGTTTACGATGGAATGTCGTCAATGAGCTCGTGAAATATCTCCCATATTGGCAACGGAAATGATCAAAACCCTTTCATATAACTCTCGACTAAACTGCTGTAAAAAGCAAAAAGAAAAAAGAAATTTATGCATTTTTAAGGATTTACATAGCAACTACAAGGAAGAAAGATCCCTCGTAACTCTGTTTCAGCAGAACCAGATCAGCGACTTATGTCCTCCTATGCGTGTTAAAAAGAAGCTGAATAAGTTAGTTAAAAACAAACAAACAAAAAAACGAATTAGAGGTGAATTGTAACATATTATTGTTTTGTGAATTTGAGTATTACAAGTATTTGACCCGCACGTATCGATAGACGCGAGAAAAACCGGAAAACCAACCGCTGGGTGTGACGTCCTACCCAAAGAGTGAACACCCTTGGCTTGCCGCTTCTGAGGGAACTTGTGCAGCATTTGTGATTGCTCGAGTAAAGCCTGCGGAAGGCGCGGAGATGTTGAGATCTCTGTACTAAAACATGTCGATTCTCTCCTCCCGCCGAACTCGCCGGGCTGCAGCGCTATTTTGAAACTGTTGTTGTGGCTACTTGGCGCACCAATTTGAAATATGATTTTGAAATTCGTGATCCTAAAACCAAAATAAAGACGATTTAAGTTCTTTTTTTTTTCAAATGCAGAACCGCTTTATTTTTTATTTAATATGAACCTAAATACTGCAGTTGTATTTCTGCCTAATTACTTATCGCAATTTTCAAGAACGTATAAACGCAAAAGCACGTTCCTCTTCGAGTTTTGCACAGATCGTGGCCTCAACTACCTCAATACAACAACTACTGTTGGGAAAATCACGTCATGAACAGTGCTATGCGATTTGCCCCAAACAAGTAGCATTCGGCTGGTGCGCACAATTTGAAGCCTGCATCGCCTCATCTTAACTCTTGCTACGGTGAAGTCAGCTTAAGGAAAGTGCAAAATTGCCTTCGCGAACACGGAGCATGACTTCAGAAATTGAATTTTCGAGTGCTTGCACAGTTGAAATATTGCGCGCCAAAACAGTGCCCCTATTTGTCCCAA
This sequence comes from Ixodes persulcatus, assembly GCA_013358835.2. Taxonomy (NCBI): domain Eukaryota; kingdom Metazoa; phylum Arthropoda; class Arachnida; order Ixodida; family Ixodidae; genus Ixodes; species Ixodes persulcatus. Next base: position 864,467 of record JABSTQ010011378.1, read on the forward strand.
AGAAGTAGCGTTGACTGATGCAAATTGAAGTCTGCATCACCTCATCATAACTCTTGCTACATGGTGAAGTCATCTTGAGGAAAGTACTTAATTGTCTGCGCGAGCGGTGTGGGAGGCTCAAGCCTGGAGCGTGACTTCAGAAATTGAATTTGCGAGTGCTTGCATAATTTAAATATTTTTGAACAGCTACACTGTGGCACACATTTTTTTTTTTTTTTTTATTATTATTATTGCTCGTGAAATGGTGCGAAATTGTACTCGTAGCTCATCCGAGTGCTCTGCACAGTTTGAGGTTTGCTTCACCACTACAATATTCTCCGTACAGTGAAGACATCTTTACGGTAGTATCATTCCTCCAAACCACATGGCAGCAACGTGAATCCTCCACAAATTTTGATGACGACTACCAACTAGCTCAGCTTTCAACTTTATTGCTTGATTAACTTAACTTTATTGCTCCCCCCAAAAAAAACAACAAAAAACAAGAAAGAGAAGAAAAAAAAACCAAGGCGTATGTCGTTTCACTAAGCATTTCCACCCCACCAAAAACAAATAAAATATCATATGGAGTACGTGATTATAGAGACAGAAACAAGCAAACCTGAAACAAACTCACCAAAAACACAAACTCTTAACTCAAAGACGGTCATATAAAAATGGCATAGCTGAAACTCAGGAAACAGAACGCAAATATCTTTTTCCCTCGTACTCATAACATTTATTCGACATCTCTGTAAGCATAGTGAAAAACAGCAAAAATGGCGAAGAGCAGAAACACACAAGACAAAGATAACACGTGTTAAAACTTCTGTTACATCCCTTTGACTAATCCAGTTTCCTACCAAGTAGCAGGAATAAACAAAAACTTGAAATATGTGAATGTTTATACAACTAGATATTGATCTGTTTTGAAGGTTGTCGGTACTGGGTCAGTGACAAAACGAAAAGTAATTTAGACAGTGCGTCACGAGCGCTAACATGGAGTCATTAATATGCGCCAAGCAGTAGTGCAGTACTCATCTCTATTAACAAGAGCAGTACAAAGGGCAGGGATGGACACTGAACCCGGAGTACCTAGATCATGTAGCGCATTCTGTTGCACCACCTGCTCCCCGCTGGATTAAAAGTTCAGCCGCAGGTATCCAGGTTTGATTCACGGTGAGGAATGCTGCGATTCAAATTTTTTGACGAACATAAAAAGCAATAACAAATTATGCCGAGTATTTCACTCATACCAGTCCACTGTAACTTGTGAAAGCAATAGGGAGCTTGAATGCAGCGCAATGAAGTATTGTAAAACCGCATGGCGGTTTTACTATGTCGTGCGCTATAAATAAAATGTATCCTAAATTGACAGGCACGGATGAAGGTACGTTCGTTCAAAATACACATTCCTATATGCAATCATCGATTAGATCATTTTAACACAATACTGTTGTTTATAATTTGACGAGTGTTGAGTTTGTACGCAATTCTAGCAACTACTTCTGTCGCTCAAGCGTTCTCACAAACAAAGCCTTCTCAATTGAAAGCCCTCGCACCTGCCCTTTTTGACACCGTCACATTAATGAGGGAGCTGGGCACAACAAAGATTTCTACGTAACAGAAAGTATAAAATTTTCTGTTCGACATCAACTTGTTAAACATAAATTATATCATATTTTAAGCCGCAGTAACGCTGCCCATATGTCATACACAAGACACGGTGGTCGCTGCACACATAAGACGGAAGTACCGTCGAGTTAGCATGTTTGCTTCCTACGCATGTTTGGCTCGAACATGCCTGCAGAATGTTTTTGTATGACAAATGTGACCGACAAACAAGGAACAAACACGCCTCAGACAGTGTTGCAGACTTTCTGTTTTTATTATGGTGCATTAGCAGAGACATTGAGACGTTAAAGTCTATATGTGCAGCGTACCGCATGCACCTGAATGGCTGAAGCTGCCAAGAGCCTTTGCCGGGCGCCCCCCCCCCCCCCCCCCTCCTCCCTTCCCCCTCGGTAACGGCGCAAATTCGGCACCGCGGGCCCGGCCGTTCCCGCCGAGGACGATCGATTGGAATCAATCACACCTAATGGCACTCCCCACCGATTATGTACGGATATGCGATACGCTCTGCCCATCCATTCGGCTGTAACGCCAGACAAAGAGCCGCCCCCCCGGAGATCGATGAATTAGAAAGAGAGCTTCTTCTCCCCGTTTGTGACCGAGTGTGTGCGTGCGTGCGCGCGCGTGCGCGAGCTCCGCCGGCAGTAAAAGTTTTCTTCGCTGAAGAAGAGACGCGTGGGTTAGAACGGGGCAGACATCGATGGAACCGGAATCTCAAGATGGCAGCGTTAGATGGAGTCTTTAGAGAAAGGAGACTCGAAGAGTTAATGCCCCCGCTCCGAGTAAAAGGGCGGCAAATGCTGTCTTTTTTTTTTACATTTTTTTTTTCGTTGTTCGGAGAAGAAAAAAAAATAAAAAAAACTGAACTGAAATGGTTCGAGGAATCGACAAGACTGGCGGAGCGCGTAAGTTGTTCAAAGTGAGAATAAGACGTGGTGGCGGTCGTATACGAATCATTTGATTGGTTTGTCGGAGAACGTTAATTAGCGGAAAATGCTTCGCTGAGGCCAATCAAAAGAATGGGGTGGCGTGGCTTTTTTCCGAGAAGTGTGTAGAAGATGTCTAGTGGGACTTGTGGAGGCGGCCAGCACATCTCCAGCATGCTTGAATGATTAATCACAGACACTTTAATGGTATATTTTTAAGGCTATCAAACGCCAGGAAAAGGTGTATTCATACCATACTTAATAAAAAAAAAGACACGGACACAAAAAAGGTGACTAGACAACAAAGTTGAGGCGTTGTTGTCTCGTAGTCCGTGTTTTTTGTTTTGTTTTTTTGTCCCGTGCCTGTAGTCACCTTTATTTTTTTTTATTTGTAACTATGTATTACCAGCTCGCCTGCGCGACGAATCTTATTTCAGTATTGATAGACCACCCTTTAAGAATTATATCTTAAGATCGACGTGTTTGACAAGCCCAGACATAAAGTGCCACGTCCACTGCCGCGAGACGACGAAACTCTTCATGTCCGCTCCAAAAGTACCATAGATAGCTTCTTCATAATTGCCTTGTCTTTTTTCTACGTACCGCAGAAGGATATTTTAGCTTTTATATGTATTTGCTTTACTTCAATACTATCTTACTAGTCAAATACGTATATAATACAGTATCAGAAACACGATGTGCTGTACAAAGCTGTACAAATACATGTGACGCCACGCCGTGTGCCACATAGTTTCGTTTGACGTGAAAATATATCTCGAGTGCAACATGCGCATGATAAGAAATTAGAGCAAACATGACACAAACAACAGCTTCAAAAATCCCGAAAAAAAAAAAAGTCCCTTTCTATTTAGGTAAATACGTCTGAAGTCCCTTTGTATTTAGGTAAATACAGAAATGTGTTTTAAGTCGATCAATCACAAAGTGTAATATTTCTGGCTTGTTGTATCGTAGTTGGGAAAATTGGCAAGTTTATTCGTGCTTTAATCTTTAGAAGCTAATATTTGATTATACACTGTTTTTTTTTTTTTTTTTTAGAAATTGTTTCAAAATCACTGGAATACCCACAACCGTAACCACCATGTTTTCTTTTGTTCTTTTTAAAGTTTACGCAAACATTTTTTTTTTTTTTGCAAAAGGTGTCCTATTTATGCCTCAATATACTCTCCCCTTTCCCCCCTCCTCCCCCACCAAAAAACAAACAAAGAATAGTTGTGAAAGAAAAGGCGAGACGGGAGGACGGAAGATGGAGGTAGCTGAAGCAGAACGATCAGTTCCATTTCGCGCAGAGCGAGTAGCATCGGTGAGCCGACAAGGGCCTGTGACCCAACGAACCGAGCACGAACCGGTAACCTCATTTTATTTTTCATATGTATCGTGTTAAGATAGCCGAGGTTTGTTCGTAACCTTACAATACTTGCCAGTTTTTGCAATTACTACTCCCCCCCCCCCCCTTTTTTTTTGTCGTTCAGGACTATTTCTTGCAAGAAAAACAGGCCGAACTATAAATCACTGACAGCTTTAAAAAACGCAGGGTGCGGCATACCACGAGCATCTCGTTATCGATCCTCAGCCACTACGATTGCGCCATTAGCCTATAAGAACGTCAACGAACCAATTGCGAAGCAAGGGGTGTGAAGAGAATACTTCATGCCCTACGTTCCTTAAAGGTGCCCTGAGGAGGTTTTTGAGATCGCCTAAATATGGGGATAACTCGCTCTGCTGACTCTAAGCTTGCTCGAAATACCTAAATCATGACGATACGTGGCTGATTTCTCTATTAAAAAAAGGAATAAAATAACGCGTCGCACCGAGGTCATCTCCGGCGATAGGAGGAGCATGTTCCGAAACCAGGACCACTATCAGTCAATAGCGAGCGAAGGATCCTCGCACCTCCAACCGGTGCATGGAACCGCGGAGTGATATCCCGAATGTGCGCGGCTGCTTGCCCCTACAGCCCGGACTACAATTCAAACCAGCGAGCGCGAGCTTGAGCGCTCGAGACCTGGCGACCGGACACATCGATCCCGCGGAGGACAAAAAAAAAACAACAACAACAACAAAACATAGTTCTCTGTTTTTGAGGCAATTATTGAAGTATTATGCTCCCCCTCCACAGAAAATTAACATGTTTTGACTACTCTTACTCGCTTCTATCCTCTACAAAAGCATACACATTTTGTAATAGCAGCGTCTGCAGTCTTAACGAAATGTGGCGTTTTTGTTGGTCACACGCCGTCCTGGCTTCCGGCACAATGCTACTCCCATCGCGGGAAATAATTTCGATCTTTGCTTTTTTAATAGGGAAATCGGCCGCGCATCATTATTACTTATGGATTTCTGGGATGCTTACCGCCGAATTCAGAAACCTCACTCAAACTACACTCAAACTTAAGGGCCCCTCCACTTCCGCGAGGAAGGCGCGAGGGCCGGCGCTGGCCAATCGCGACGGCGGGTCCGTCCTCGCGATTGGCCAGCGCCGGCCCTCGCGCCTTCCTCGCGGAAGTGGAGGGGCCCTTAAGTTTGAGTGTAGTTTGAGTGAGGTTTCTGAATTCGCCGGTTAGAGCCTTCACAGTGAGTTATCGCCATATTTAGGCGACCTCAGAAACCTCCTCAGGGCACCCTTAAGCCGGGGTCACACTGCTTATACATCGCACGAAAGGACAGTCTGAAAACTGATTCGAACGCAAGTCACCACGAGATTCATGCATCGAATTTCGCATGGCAACAAACGTAAGGCGATACTTGGAACGCGGCATTCAAACCGCAGATATCGCGGTGACTGATGCCTGCAGGCTGTCTTATGCAAAACAATTGGATTGTGTGTACATTTATAAAGCCTAGAACTTGGTCTGCCTCAACGGGCGAGGAGTCTCCCAGCTATAGATGAGAAATTTAGCCAGTGCAGCACAACCGCTAGCCTGGGGTCTTTAACGTGCACCACGCAGTAGTGATACACGACCGCTCGCCGGTACGATGCTCATCCAGATCGAAACGGGCAGGGGTAGGGATTGAGCTGTCTCTTGTATGATGTGTAAGCAGTGTGACCCCGGCTTTAATCTCCCAGTGACAATGAATGCTTTTACGGCACCCTCCGCGCCTATTTTGTGAAGCCAATTGCAGATTTGATGTAAATTAATGCAGTGGGACTTTATTTCGGCATAAAGGTCGCGTGTTACGTCTCCCCGGTAACTGTAAATTCGACTGGCGCAAAACGAGCTGCCGCCCGATGACCTGCCAAGTAAGAGGCGGATATCTGGTGAGGTCTAGAGCATGTTCATTCGAACCTACGTATAACCATGCGAGAGATCAGTGATGGCGCTGTTATCGAGCACGTAGTGCTCATGTCTGTTACAGTTGTGCGCGAGTGCAGCATCTTTTAGGAGATTTCCAAGATGAATTGTTCATCCGTAGCGTTCGACCGCGAGTTCAGAGAGCCAATTGCTGTGGGCAATAAACGCGAGGAACTTCGTCGGTTTCATTGTTAGTGTTATCGTGTCACGCTTCCTCCTCTCTCACAATATAATTCTTAATCGGCATGTCTATCTCTTTCTATCCCTCTTCCTCTTTCCATCTGCCGGCTTGTGCGCGCGTGCATATAAGCACACTTTTTCTCAAACTGCCGAATGAAGTGGAAAATTCAACGCTCCGATCTGCTAAAAAAAAGTATCGGTTTTGGCCCGTGTTCAGCCTGACATAAATCTCGCTTGCTTCGCGGTTCTTAGACTAAAATACAACACAAATGTGCCTGGAGGACATCAAGTAATAGACAAACGTTAAATAACAATTTCTAGGTAGATCCGATTTAAATATTCGTAGGAGCGGACCGGTGCGATTTAAATCGCCTAGATTTTTATTTCCCACACTGCTTCGAAGCGCCGCAATTCACTGGAGGCCCCAGCTGAGCCCGCGGTTGCTGAGCGCGTGCTGACGGCGAGTTTTCATAGGACCTCCGCAACGCATTCTATCCAGATTGCCAGTCCTGGCAGCCTAAAAGTCGTTTCGGGCATGCGTAGTGAGCAGCGCACCCAGACGTGGCGGTCAGCGAACACCCGCGGCTCGTATAGGGAGCACGTCACTCACAGGCCTCGCGTTCGATGGAACCCCGCCCGCGTCGCTGTCGGGGAATGTTTCCATGTTCGCGTTCAACATCGATTCGAGCCTTGCACGTCACGCAGGCCACATACCTCGGACTCGTTCTTCGCCGAAGCCGAGCGCGTTCATTGAATCCACGACGCGGGGGGTTGTGCAGCTCCCGAGAAATCAATTTCGACGCAATAATGAAAAAAACGTTGTCGGACCTGCGCGGATCCGGTGGGCGTTTGTAGACGAATTCGCCGACTGCTCGGTATACGAAGACCGAACGCTGGTTCTTGAAGCGTTTTGTTATAGCGGCAGCAACGCCAATGGAGCGAAGACGCCTTTTAAACTTGTTCCGTTGTCGTCGCGGCCGAGCAACAATTCTTTGAGGACGGCCCACGTTATTGGGAAACCAATTGGAAGACTTCTAGAATTTTCTCTTTAAAAGTCGTAGTGAGTCAAAAAAAAAAAATATATATATATATATATATATATATATATATATATATATATATATATATGTATATATATATATATCTTTCTAGAATTTTTGTGTGGATAATACAAATTCATTCCCTAAAATTCGGAAATCAAAAACTTTTTTTTTTGTAAGGCGGTTGTTTTAACAGGAACCTTAGAAAAAAATTAAAAAGACGTTTACAAATCTCTGTAATGCGAAATTAGAGTGCAGCTCTTGAGGTATTTTGATATTGCGATATACCGTGACGGGGGGGTACGCAGGAGGAGGAGGGGAGCGTATAAAAAAGGAGGAGGGTACGGAGGACCCTCCCCTCCTCTTCCTCCTGTCCCTTTCTCGTCCTCCTCCTGTCCTCCTCCTTCAAAACCTCCCCTCCTCCCACAGTTTCCCCGCTAAATTTAGCTGGAAAATTGACGCCACGTGACCTCAACACCAATTCAGTTTCCCCACTAAATTTAGCGGGGAATATGACGCCACATGACTTCGTGTCACCACCTATGAACAAATTCAGTTTCTCCGCTAGATTTAGCGAGGAATTCAATTGGTGGATAGGTCTGCGACGTCCTATAATGCAACGCGCGCGGTTACGCTGACGTCGACACCGCGAAACACAGGCAACGAGCGCCTAAGAGTTGCTCTCTAAAACGAATGTTCGTTTAAAGATCATTCTGTCTTTAGGGATACATGACTTCATCTGATGTCACGTGAGAGGGCGGTAGCTTTGCTGATAAGTGCGTACCTTGCGCGACACGCATTGTGTAACAGAGAATTTGCCTTCTAGACAAGTAAAATTAGAAATGAGCACCAGCACGGTGCAATGAAATAACGTCCAAGACGCCTACACATCAAATAAATTGCCAATAAGAAAAAAAGTTAAATGCAGTTTGACAAAACGCTTTTTGCTTCTTCCTAAGCGCACGA
>JABSTQ010011378.1:877500-1124802 GCA_013358835.2 Ixodes persulcatus
TGTTAATCAGAATTTCTTTTTTTCCTTTTTTGTTCATGTTGCTAGAGCAAATTCCTAGAAGTGAACAGGGCTTGATTACGCCACGTACGCAATTTTTTGTTGCCATCAAAATAAAAAAAGAGACTGAAGAGATACATACAAATCTCAATTATCATCGTATTATTCGTGACGGTAAAAAATAGTGATTATTGTAATTCAAGTTACTGCGGCAAGTAATAAAACTAAAATCAAGGTACAGATAACTAGATCGTACCAAAGCCATGTCGATACTCAACCGAGCTAGATCGTATCAAAGCCATGTCGACACTCAACCGACACTTAACCAAAAAAACAATTTTCAAAAGCTTTAATTATAAAAAAAACACGACCTTTGACATTAAATTGGTTATTTATGCGTAATAAATTGTTAATTATTTTGTTTCAATCCTAAGAATCCTTATATCCTTACGTCATCGCCTCCCCACACCGGGGCCGATGATATAAATTATAAAATCGCCTATACAGGTTAAAAGAAATCTCAAAATAAATCGATGCTTGAAACCCCGGAGAGCGGTTGGGACAGGACGTTGTACGGGTGAGGCATAGAGACACCGATATTTAAATTCATATCTAGGAGCCCACACGTTTAAAAACAATCATGCCACAGCAGCGAGGAGAATAAATTTCGTATTTCCCAGGAGCCGTTCGCATAATAAGCAGCTCCCGCCTTTCAAAAGCTGTCAGGAAAGGATGTCCGAGAATATATTTCTTATCATGTGCGTCGTACAACATAATGCATTCCATCTCTACCATTTTGCTGTCCATAGCCGAGGTTCTTAGTTCTATGCGTAGCTGTGGCGATGCCTCGAGGCTTCGAGTTTTAGTACGTGAGAACTTAGCAAATACGCGTGTCAAACGTTCAAAGAAAAAGAAAAAAAAAAAAACATATGTGGAAGATCGTTTTTCATTGTCGAAATACCCAAGAAGAACTGGTGCTAGCTGGCACAGAAAGCAGAGATCCACAAAAGGCAACGTACCTTCATAGAAAGGGCGCCAGGAGACATCATTTTTCAGATCGCGCCACGTTCTTAAAATGGAAGGAAAAAAGGAACACGATATCGAAAAATTTGAGATGCGTCAATTCACGTGGCATGTTACAAGAGCAAAATTGTATATTGATCATAAGAAAAAAAAGAATATACAATATGAAAGCTACATAAAGAAGTACTTCAGAAGACAGTATTGAATACGAGAATGATGAAGGGCTTTTTTACATGTTTAACTTATTTGGCCCGAAGTCTTTTTATTTCTGTTAAAAACATGGTCGAGAGTTTTTTTGTTTTTTTTTCTATGGGGCATTTTTGCACTCTGGTGTCGATTATTTACTAAATCGGGTATGCATCATTACGAATTCGAATGGTTGGTACAGTGTACCAACCATTCTACAGCTCTCGTGAAGTGGCCGCGCCGCGCTGAGCTTGGCCGTGCAGCCTCCCCGGAGTTTGGCCGTGCGGGCTCTGCGGCCAGGCCCGCACCTCTTACCGGCGGCTGGGCCGCTGCGTGCGCTGCGCCGCCATGGAGAGGGCTGCTCTGGTGGCGTTCCTTGGAACTACGTCGGGCGAGGGCCAATGGGAGCCTCGTTCGTTGAAACTATGACGCGCGCCAGCCAATGGGAGCCTATCCATCAGATAGCTGCTACAGAGGACAGGCTTCGCTCCATTGCGACAGGGGAAGGTGCCGTTTGGCACGGCTTCAAAAGCTGATGACGTCGGTACGCTCCACGGGGCAGTTAATGGTTTAGCATTAAAAGGGTCAGGCGTCATCACCCTAAGCAATGCGCATATAGGCGTGTAGCTCTCAAGTTTGGGCAGTGCCTCTCGCGAGCGAAATTGAATTTTTCTCGGTCGCGTTTTGGTTGCACGCGTCAGTGCACTTTCTCACGTTGCTCGGGGACACTAGGCTGGCAGATTTTCATTGGTGGATAAAGAATTTGAGGAAAAAAGATAGCAAGAACAAGAAAGCTACAAGAAATGCAATTATTATTGTTTTCATAGGACAACCCGAGCTGCATTTGTTTTCTAACTCTGTTCTGTTTTTTTTGTTTGTTTTTTTTTGTTAGACATTTTGTTATTGTGCGTGAACAGACGTTGACGCACGCTTGTGAACGAGTGTGGATCGTGCACAATCAAAATCTGCAGTGGCGCTTTGTGCTCGATGAAATTATTACGTAATCGCGTCGTACGGGCGCGCTCGCGCCCTCTGGCCCAGAGAAACAGGCCTATTAAGTGACCCTATCTCGAAGCTTCCTTGTTATGCGGCTAGAAACTGAGGGAGAGGAGGAGACGAGAGAGTGCAGGGACTCCAGAACTCCGAGCTCTGGTTCGAATGATTACTGGGAGATGATTACTGGTTACTGATTACTCCCTCTTTGAACCTGTTCGATTGCCAAACGACGGCGTCCAGCGTTCCGCGTTCGCGTTCGAACGCATTCGAAGACTCAGTAGAGATAGGCCTCCTGCGCTGAAGCTTTGAACAAACTGTAGCACCCTCATTTTGGGTAGTACAAGCCACCTGATTGAGCCTGGCAGTACTTATGGCACGTTGGTTTAGCTTTTCTAATTCTGTCTGGCGCTGAAGAACGAAAAAACACCTTTGGACGCCAGAAATCGGCGAGACTAAACGCCGCAAGACAATCAAAAGTGCCAAATTCATGACACCACCACTAGGGTACGCGTCTCTTATCTCTGGGTGGTGACGTCAAAACACCTGTTTCGCGACGCTTTCATTTTTTTTTTTTTTGTCATGTCTACTTTGGAACGCGTGAAATGGCATCTCTTGGCTCACGCTCTTAGCGTCTTAGCTTTGACGGCCTTCGAATTTTTGTTCTTATTTGTATTTTCATCGTGATCTCGCGCTCCACACCAGAGCAGGCACGCTTCTGCATGCGTGACAGTTTGCGACGCTAAAGTTTGTACTACCCAAAACAAGGCCTAACAAGTCCCTTTTCGCAGCCCCCCCTGGGCAACGCAGGAGGCCCATACGCTGCTAGGAGCGCGTCTCCGAACGGCGTGCTTAGCGTCCTATGTGGAGCGCAAGGTCGTCCGCTTCTTGCATAGGGGTTGCGATGATATCAAAACGCCGAGCTCTTATTGGCTGACGGTAAAACAAAGCAGTGGGTAGACCTCGAGGCATTTAGCATTGAGGTCACTATCCTTTCAATCAAAGCCAATCAGAGCTCGATGTCGTTCTGACGTCATAGCAACTCCTGCGCAAGAAGCAGACGACTTGCCCTCCACATTCCGCCCACGCATCGAAGATGGTCCCGAAGTGTCAACATATGACGTCACAAAATCCGGAGTGTCCTGCTGTCGGAAGTCGCGCTCCTGGCGGTTGGTCGCAAAAGCTCCGACAAAAAGCACGAGCGAACGTGAGTGTCGCTCTCGTCGTGACGTCCCGACTCTTGGCTGCAGAAGCTTCCACGGTCTGTCAATCTGGAGGGGAGCGACCCGCAGGCAGAACAGGCGTCTGCCACATCCGGCACCGCTGCTGCAGGACAGCCGCAAGGATCGCGGCCCGGCGACAGCATGACACTTGTATGACGTTACGAGGCGGAAATTGAGGGATCACTTTTCGGGACGCGGTAAACACAGCAATCAGAGACGCGTTCCAGGCACCATAGGGGAGACAATGGCAGCTAGCTTTGCGTCTACCTACTATAATCATTCTAGTCAGAGCTCGGCGTTCTGAATTCCCGGGTGCTCTCATCTGTCTCTTCCTGTCCCTCAGTTTACCTCCGTATAGCTGAAAAAGCTGCTCCACTCCGCAAAACTATAAGGTCATAAAGTGAGAGTCACTCACTCTGCTAAATTGAACATTAATTTAAAAAAAAAAAAACATCGCGCTCAATTTAGACAGGTTTAGTTATCCAAAATGAGTAAACTTTCTCCTCCTCTTATATATTCTTCTTCTTAATTGTATTTCTAGCAGTAAAGGCTGGTTCACACACTTGCGATGGCCTTACGACTGGAGCGATTTAAAACAGATCTTTAAGCCGGCTTTTAAGCCACATAAGGCTTAAAAACTGATTTAAGCCTCTCCGATCGTAAGCCATCGGAAGTGTGTGAACCAACCGTGTTTTAACCAACAAATGCTGAATCCATTTCATCGAGGGTATTCGACAGAGCAGGCATTTGGTGCAGCTAATACGCTACCTGGTTTGTTTGTAATTAACGCAAGCGTGATAAATCACTGGCACAATTGTTTTTCGTAACGCTACTTTTTTTCGATATAAAATGGACTCAGCCACACGATTACTCGCTCAATCAGTTGAGACATATAGAAAGTGCGTACTTGTCAATTGGTTCACTGAGAGGAAGTTCTGTGTTGCTCCCAAACAATTACGAACTAACCGGAGGCAATCTGGTATTAACCGCTATTGCTCAGCTACACTTGGGTGGGGATTCAATGTTCGGCGATGCACACTTTATTTTAGTGGCAGAAACAAAACAATAAATCACAGTTTACGTTTACTGCCGACGAAATAAGCTGAAAACCAAAGGCAAGACAAAATAAAGTGTGTGTGTGAGTGTTTATGTGTGTGTGTGTGTGTTTGTGTGTTTTGGGGGAGGAGGAATCGTCGATTAATTCATTATCTTTGTACCATCACTCATTAATTTCGAAAAGATTGCTCTTCTTTCCACACAGCCGGCTCTTTCTATTCATTTAGGGGACTAGTCGATGTATGCACTAAGCTCCGAGTAAACATACGCGCTCGTTCCAGACCTCGTATACCGCATACATCGCTCTGTGTGCAGATCTGTCGCGCGAATATCCCTCGCTGCCATTCGGCAATTATACTACGCCGATCTCAAATTTGGGACGTGAGATTACGGTCTCCGACGAGCACAGATTGCGCTTCCTCCATTCCCCGTTCTCTCTCTTTCTCTCCGTCTGTCTCAGTCTCTCCCGCCCTCTGGTTCCCCTCTCTCCATTTTCGCTCGAACGATCCCTCTATTCCTGAATATGCATAAGGTCAAGGGTCGCCGAATTCTCGCTCCCAAGGTTTCGGAGTGGCGCGTCTACCGTTCCGTGATCCGACGACCGTAAGAGGCCATTGACCTCAACCAGGCCCACCGCCGCACGCACAAATCCACGACTACTGCCTGAGCTCTGTTTCCTGCTCTATCTTCAACACGAAAAATACATCGCCCTCAAAAGCAGAGGTTTGTTCGAGGCCACTAATGAGAGATTCTGGTAATCCGATTCGGCGGAGTTGATTTTTGGAGCGTCATTTATAACGAGCGAATTTGGATTCGCTCGTAACTTGCGCAGCTGCTATGCCTGGCAAATATATTCGGTTCTGAGCGGATGAAACACCGGAAAGGAAATAAAACAAAAACAGACAACACAGGCTGGAAGGCGCCGGGAACCATACGTGCTCCGGTTGGAGCCTTCACTAACCAAATTGGGCGTCGAGCGCTCTCTAAGCAAAATTTCAGTATGCTTCCTACAAAAATCAGATTGTGAGGGAACGTTATAACCCTCCTTCAGACAGATACTCGAGCTGCTAAAGCGATGCAGTACAGCTCATTTCTTTTCTGCGTCATAAAGATATGTACGAGGAAGTTTGCGAATACTGGAGTTGGCTCGTATTCGTTTTCTTGAATGGTACTTTCGCGTCAAATGCCTGCGTCGATAAGACAACCTGTCCTATTCGCTCTCTGCCCACACACGTAAAGCACATCCACCGTAACTGTTCAGATTTCTTTTTCATATTTACGCCCACGTTTCTTTGTTGTTGTTTTTTTCAGCTATGTTGTATGTTTGGAAATCGGAACAGCTCAAGTCTCGTTCTCAGAGGAAATTTATTCAATCCTCCCGGCATAGTCGACTGCTTCTACACTTTTCGAGCAAACATGTCGAGTAATTGGGCTCTGTGCGCATGCGTGGCGTGTGATATTTCGCGGAAGAGAGCGACTCCGTGCGCGTGCTCAGCGCACGTTCCCCAGCCCCCTAGATAAAGCGCACATAAGTATTGAATTATTCAATTCCCCCCCCCTTCCCCCAAATATATCTGTACTAAGGACTTATTATAGTTTTCTTTATATATAAAAATAAAACTGTCAGTCTGCAAATAAGCGTAGGTTCTTAAGTTCTCAACCTTATTAATGCGTTAACATTAGTACCTACATGACAGAGAAAAGCTGACGGCGTCCGTCTGTGGGCAAAACAGTGGAAAGGGGAGCGTGCCGCGTAGAGAGGAGGGTAGTGAAGGACAAGGGTGAGAGTACGGTGCCTGGAACGCGTCTCCGACTGGTGTGTTTACGCAAACTTAGAAACAGCGCTAAAAACACAAGGGACAAGAACGAGAAGTGGACGAACACAACGCAACGTCCACTTCTCGTTCTTGTCCCTTGTATTTTTGCGCTGTTTCTAAGTTTGCATTATGAACCAACTAGCCCAACTTCACGCCTTGTTGGTGTGTTTACCTCGCCCAAAAAACTGGCCCCTCGATTTCCTCCTGATGACGTCATACAAGTGTCATGCTGTCGCCGGTCACGATCCTGGCGGCGTCCCAACAGCTGTGGTGTATGTGGCAGTCGCCTGTTCTGCTGCAGGCCGCTCTCCAGTGTAGCAGTCCGCGGAAGTATCGGCAGCCAGAAGTGCGGACGCCGTGACGATAGCGACACTCGCATTCGGCTGTGCTACTCGCAGCTTGTCGATAGCGTTTCTGCGACCAACCGCCAGGATCGCGACAGGCAACAGCGTGACCCTTTGGCTTTTGTGACGTCATTTGTTTCCACTTGGGGACCAGTTTTGATGTATGGGCAGTAAAGGACGCTAGACACACCAGTCGAAGATGCGCTCCAGGCACCATAGCGATAGGCATCCTCACGGGGCGAAAGCCAATGCTCCGAAGGAGTCGAACCAAAACAAACCAAAGCGGAAAACATATTTTCTTTGGCGACGTGACGGCTGGCACCGGAGTGGCGGAAGGCGGCAGCGACCTTGCCGGGGCTGTGAAAGCTGTGCAACCCGCGCGCACCACGAGCGCCAGCCCCGTCACTACGGCGCTGACGCTCTTGTTGCGCGTGTTGCGCTTGGGCGCGGTTTTTACATCAAAGTAAAGCAATATCAAGTCGCCCAGCTTTCGGCTTTGTAAACGACAATGCCGATCTGGAAAACAAAATACTATTTTCTTCGCAAGCACTCTTGTCTGTAACAGATGCCAAAGACAGCAGCGCGGCAGACGTAGAATAAATGCACCAATATTGTGCATGATGTCAATCCTGAACACGTGAGCGACGAAACGTGTTTATCCACCGCAGAACATAATAATTTGTATACTGTAAGGGGAGGGGAGACAAGCACGTAATTTCACTGTGCCGGCTGGCGGTGCTTCGTTTATAAAGCGCAGGGGCAGCGTACCATCCCTTGCTACCGCAGCGCATCCGCACTGCAGTAGCACGCAACGAGCGGAGGCAAGAAGCACGGCGCACCCGCTATTTTGCGCCACTTCGTTATCATGGCGAGCGCGACACGTCAAGCGAGAGCCAAGTTCCCCCTCGCTCTCAAATATCTCGCAGCCAGCGAGCGCCGACGATAAGAGAGTCGCTGCGCGGGACCGAGCCCGCTCCGGCCACGTGCTCGGTGGGCTCTATACTTTTGAAGAAAACTGTGCATTGCTAAAAAGCGGGAGCTTATATACTTTATTACAAATATTCCCCACTTTTCCATGTCAAATTAGATAATTGGTCCTTAAGCATATTTGCGTGACACGGAAACTCATCACTCCCACGGTGGCACCCATCACATATCTGCATTTGGAATCCAACATGCACGTGCGCTTCAAATCCGCATACATTAACAATGCATGCAATTGGCCTCTTCAGTTAACCAATTATTTAAAAACATCGAACATAACAATTCTTTTATAAATTCTTTACGAGGTTCGAGGTGAAAATAATAGGCGCGAGTGAGCACGACGGACACCCTGTAATTTCGCTGATGGAATACGGGAAAAAAATTCTTTGACCTTCGGAACCCGGCCGATTGCCATACCACCTCAGCAGATCTAACTGCGCCCTCGACCCCAAGCGACAACCAGTACCGCTTCTATCACCTTTGTAGTCAGTGCTTAATGAGCGCAAAGTTTAGGGCGGTTCGAATAACATCCGCGCTAAGAATAGTGCTGTATACTTCGGTGCTTTCCTTTCTAGGTTGTATTCTTGTGAAGTACGACAAACAAACGCCGCTACTTTTTTTGTAATTAGTTTTTTTTTTTACTCAACTCATATAACTACAACAGCATTCATATGCCGTCGAAATTTGGCTTACGACTCGAAACAAGAGGAACCGTGTGTTGCTCTTAATCAAAATATAACTTGAGAGTTAAGTGCACGGCAATGCATGGGGCGTCCCTAGGGAGAAAGCAAGTAAACTCGCGGAAAGTTTAAGAATATCCGTGTTCCCGTGGGTCCCTTTAGAGCCCGAAGACAATGCAGAGTGAAGAAGGATGCATAGTTAGATTGGCGGTTCCTTTTAATATTTTATCCATTACCCAAAGCGAGTGCCTATATTGCCATTATAAAGCGCACTATAATCCTTACATTTGTGTATAAAGATGTTTGTACGTTTTCGAACTGATACTTTTAACGCTGAAGAAAAGTGCATGTTTTTTTTGTTTTTTCAAACTTAGCATTTAAGTACCCTGTCATGAACCAACTGGCTCAGTTTGTAAATCCTGCTACGTTTGTAAATATTTATGGGGAATGCGCGACACAATTTGTTTTAAAAGCCCGTATAAATATTTTATTCCTCTAATAAGCTCTAGAACTTTCTTAAAACCACTATAATGAGCCCTGCGTTCACTCTCATTTACTTACGAATCAGGGCAGAACGACACCGTTTTGGGGCCAAAAGGATTGCAGAAGCGAACACTGTAAGCGCAACCATCGGTGTCTTCAGCACGTCTACTGGCAGTGAATGAAGCGCACTGCCTTGTAACCTGCAACTCGCAAGAGGTAAAGCACGAGTTCTCGTCTAAAGAAAGCCACTATCTCTTGTTAGTATCTCTCCAGGACGTCGTCACAGAGACTCGTTCTTACCAGCTCTTGCTTCACTGGCCGACTTGGAATATGTATTTGCCTAACGCTTTGAGGTCGTGTGGCAGAACGCGCTTGCAGAGATCCTACTTCGAACGAGGTTCGGGTCGAAAAGGACTACTGCTTGACGCGTATACGGCGTCCAAATTCGTGCACTCCTTGCGCGCCTCGTTCGGCTCTTTACCCACAAAATACATACACGTGTTTTTTAGTTTTTTTTTTCTCTCCCACCTCTACCAATTACGCCGAACTTGACGACCTTGTCATCGCGCGTTCCCTACGGATTTTGCAACGCTCGCTCGCGAAACCGCGCACCATGAGCGGGTAACCCACTCAGCGTTACATTCGAAAGGCTGAACACAACCTGTCTCGTTTGAGGCGCCTACATTGTTCTCAACCACGGCCGCTCGAGCGTTGTTGCCTGCGGGAACCAGAAAATCTAGTGGCCATGTTTGGGCACGTTTGGATTCCGCTATTATATGTAACCTTATCTGAAAACTATTGCGAGTTCTTAGTTTATGTTGTTGCAGACAGTGTTGGGTAAAGTACGTCTTGAAAGTTCTTCAAGTAAAGTACAAAGTAAATTAAAGGTCGTGTACTTCAAGTAAAGTAGTAAGTCCACCGGGCGCAATGTACTTAAAGTAAAGTACTATAAATACAATGTACTTTTAAAGAAAACTACAAGTACTTTTTAACGCAATCTTTCATGATGTCCTTTGATTTCCCTACGCAGTGTTTTTTTTTTTTTTAACTGGCACATATTGCCTTAGGGGTACGGTAATTGGTGGCGCATAACTTATTTTTTTCGAAATGGCAGCGAAGATTGGATAGTCAAGTGGCCACATAGTAGTTTTGCTCTCGCTGACGAACTGTTTAACGCAATCAACCTATAAGGCCCTTATTTGTTGACGAAGCATCATTTTGTGATACAAAATTGAAAAGATCAAATTTGGGGAGTCTACTTTGATGTTGGGAGTTGTACCTTCCTCGGAAAGCACCAGAAAAAAAATATTTACCGCAAGATTTGTCCCTGAGTTTGCGGCAGTTACGCCTTCGCTATGCAGCGACTCCGTTAAAAAAGCGTCATGATTGATTGATAACATACAGTCTTCCTGTTGGCCGTGGTAAGCGTGAGTATGAATCAGGTTTGCGATATTTCTTGGCACCTTGTCATTCGCAGAGACCGACAGAGAACGATACAAAGCGACGAGCCATATGGTTGGGCGGCATACACTTTTCGTCGACTGCTTATAGACCTTTCCAGCGGCAGTCTCGAACGAAGCGCCCGGGCGGAAAATGCTGAGTCACTGAGCTGTGGACGCATGCTCAGCATCCGATATACCGCACAGCAGACCAACAACGCATGCTCAGAAGGTGTTCCACAGCCCAGCAGACAAAGATGGCAGCGCGCAGAAGGCAACTTTTGCAAAGGTCCATACCACCCGCGTTGCGTTTTATCAGGCTGCATTGTTAGCGTATCCCGGTCACTTTGACATCCGTTACGCCTCGCGCACGAAGAAAAAGAAATTAAAGCCGGACGATACGGGAGTTGCCAAGTCTTTCACTCGTCGCGAAGAAAACGAAAATCCCGGATCAGAAGAAGCATGCCCTAGGGTCTCGGTGTGAGCGCAGAAAGCGAAACAAAATTCAAACCTCCGAGTAAAAGAAGAAAAAAAAAGCGCGGGTCAGAGGAACCTATGACAACAAGGCGGCACCCATCTGCAAAAGGAAACAATGGCACCACTCCTAAAGCGCGGCGTGGTATAAGGTGTTAGGATCCAATTTTACGAAAAGGACGCGGGGGCCCCGCACACACAGGGACGCTTTCTTCTCACACGCGCAACCAAAACACTCAAAATGGTAAGCGAAGCCTAGCCGCCGCCACAGTCGTGGGCATTCGCCATTTTTGCAGAGTCGTCGTTTTCCAATCCCCTAGTCGTCCCAGTTTCCTTTGGCATTTTTGTCCACCTTTTTAGTCCGCATTTTTCTTTCTCACCCCACCCTCATCTGGTGCCTTTTTCTCGCGCGGCGATACGGTGGCTGCAACGAGGCACGCCCTCCCCTCTCTTTTTCTTTCTCTCTTTGCACCTCCTTTCCCTCGGAGAAAAGCTCTGACGCACTCGGCGAGAGCGCATCCCTGGGAGCCGTTCCCAGGGCAACCGATGACGCGGACGATGGATTCGACGGTGCTGCCGCCGCAATTGCGCGACGGGAGCTCCCGGAACTTTCGCCCCACCCCTCGCCTTTTGTGACGTCTGCGGCGGGATGAAAAGGAAGGCGGGAACCGCGACCAGCGTCGGCAAGAAGGGGGGAAATTGTTAGTGTGCGTTTTTCTTTTTCTTTTTTTTTTGGGGGGGGGGGGGGGGGAAGCAAAGCAAAGGCGGAAAACAAAGGAACGCTCTCACTTTGTTTGCAGCGCTTGAAACTAAACTAAGCGCCGAGGGACGAAGAAAGAGAGCACCGGAAGATGAGGGAAAAAGAGATGCGGCGTTTTCTTGGCCACCGCCACACACGCGCTCTCGTTGTGTGTGTGTGTGTCCCGGATTCGAAAGTTGGGTGGGGGGCGGGTGTAGCGAAAACGTGTCTCGTACGCGGCGGCAACTAGCGGCGGCAATTTCTTTGCCTCGCCGAATGCGCGAGGGGGATCCGCCTGCGTTTATTTTTAGCTCATTCTTCAACTTGTGCTCCTCTCATCGTGAGTCGAGAAAACATCAAGGAACGCGAAGAGAAAAAAAGACGAGGGAACACACACAGAAAAAAAAAAGGGGGGGGGGGGGAGTGACTATGCAATGAAGGCGGAAAGAACAAATCCTCGGTCCACCCAAGAATACTTACTTCGCTACTATGTGATTATTTAGGGCAGTCGCTCTTTCTTTCATTCTTTTTGCACCCTCATCTCTTTCTCTCTTTTAATTTTTCTTCCGTTTCTTCGGTCTTTACCCTCCCACTCTCGCGCTTCCTTTCCCTTGTGTGACGTCAATAGCTTCGAGCTGTGTCCAGGCCGGCAAGCAAATAGAAAAGCAGAAAACGACATTAAACTTACTCCCTAAAATTAAGAAAATAGTGTTTTCTCGCTTTCCTTCAATATAACCTGGACATCAATCAAAGAGTCTCTAAAAGGTCCTATATAATTTCTTACGGAAACCAGACAAACTAGGACCTTTCTACCTCGAACGGATAAATGCAGCTCAAAACCTGAACTCCCCCACCCCCTCCTATTTTGTGTTTTTTGTTTAGCTTGAAAACAACAAATTGATTGTATAGGGTGTCCTCACGGCTGCTCCAGTTTTGATTTCCTCAGTCTCGCCGCTAATGCAACAAAACATCACTATGTTTTAGAGGTCCCATTTCATAAGCAAGAAGAGTAAACACGATTAATGTTTTGTTTACGGCCATCGGAACCCTGAAGATACTTCGATTAAAACATTGTTTAACAAATCCCAGTTTATCAGTGGCTCCTCAGTGATGGTGGACACGATATTGATATGTTCGCGGGATGTCAGTGTGCGAATGCCAGCGTCCAGTCCGAAGATGCGGTGGGAAAATTTCCAGACACGCGACAGAAAGATTCACGAGCTCAGTTCACGTGCTCAATTTCGCGATATGTGGACACGAAATATAACGAAAGCTTGCAAGATTTTTGCTTTTACGCAGGGTAATTAATTGTCGGAATGCGTAAAAAAAGTTTCACTTTTTTTTTTAGTTCAATGGACGTTTCTGAAACGCCAGCGCCACCAGTGAGCGCTCTGGAGCATTATGGGAACTGTGAGGGTGTGGCGGTTTTTAACCAATCCAAGTCTAGCCTTGTCGACCTTTTGCATGCTAAGTGGCGCACGCTACCAACCGAACTGCAGCGCATTTCTTAATTCATTCATGCATCCAGGCGAGCTAACGCGGTCTGCGAACGTTGTTAACACAAGCTGCTTTTTTAATTTTTATTTTCTTAGTGGCGATTGATTTTCGTAGCAAAAAGAAAGAAAAGAATCACGTCGGATGCGTGAGTGATACCGCGCTCTTTTAACGCGTGTCCCACGCGTGATGGCCTATTCAAAAAAGGACTGTGACCCATCCAGAACGATGGTCCATACAAAAAAAGGGTAGTGGACAGATGTGCTGTGATTGAGAGTTTCTCACCTCATGTGGGCAAAGCAACACAGCACAGGGCGCTTCAAAGATTGCCGTCTGCCGTAAACAGAGACCCAACGCGAACGTAGGCAATCTGGTTCTCGCAGGCCATATAGCGGTAGCAGCAGACGACGGAGCAGCGACCTTCACTGTTCCCATAATGCCTCACGCGCGCCGCTTGAGGGCGCGCGCTACTTTCCAGAAAGGTTCATTACCACTAGATACAGAGAATCGAGTCATGTAATTAAAGTTTTGGCGAGCTAGTGATCTCACTTGCAACCGCTATATCGTTTCGTAAACTGGTTGTAACGTTATTTTGGACTTGATCGCGTGTTGAGAGAATAAGCTTCTCACTTGCACTGTATGGAATAACACATTAAAAAGTGAACGTGGAAGATGTTACCCACATATTGATTTCATGGTGATCGCGACACTGTTGCGTACAGATCAGCATTAGTGGAGTCGTTTTAAAGAAGATCGGTAGCTGTTCAACTGGCTCGGACTCAACTCCTTCAGCTGCGGTTGAGCTTCGTCATAGCCGTGGGCTATGACCAGTCTTGTACACGTTACTACAAAAAGTAGTCGATTACAATTACAATTATTCTTGGCTAAAAAGTATTTGATTAGATTACTTGATTACTCGACAGCAAAAGTAATTGGACATTACTTTAAGAAGTAACCGTTACTTTTTCGATCATTTTATTGTGTGAAGACTTACATCTTTAGCGCTCATAACAATGACCCACTTCCCATTTCGAAACCTTGCTTGTCACAAAGACCACGTAGGGGAAATACGGGATCTTGACGTGTATTTGAACTGGCTTTGTTATGTTTTGCATCCGCTTTAGACATTCTTCGGTTCTGGTTCTCCTATGGGCAGCGAGTAGGCACCGTAAGCAGGATTGGTTTTTTTCTTTATTTCTGTGTGTGTGCGCGTGAGGGGGAGTTTGAACGAAGGACTTACAAAGCTACATTCTGTTCCCTCAAACTTCGCCTTGAATGGCCTTTGTCACGCACTGGGGCTTTCCTGGGGCTTCCCAATCCCAGTCCCAGATCGAAAAAAAAAAACGGACATTCCACAGAAACTATACAAGGGGTTGAACTCGTTACCTACAGAGCCGCAATTTTTTTTTTCTGTTTGAAAAAATAATAAAAATTTTATTTTTGTCCTTTCAGAAAAAAAAAAAAAAAAGTTGTGTGCGGGAAAAGGGGGGGGGGGGGGGGGGAGGTGTCCAGTGGAAAATTAGTAACGTTTAGAAATATTTTTAATTACTTAAAAAAATAATCATATTACTCTTGTGATTACTGCATAATAAAAGTTATCAACTGATTACAGAATTACTCCAAAAGTAATCAATTACAAGTAATTTGATAACTTGTAATGCGTACGGCACAAGACTGGGCCAATGACGCGCGTTTTCGCTAGTCCTGGAAGTGTTTCTTTTATGGCAGCTTGTTTTGAATGAAGTTCCATACAGCCGATTGCGTATCAGAAACGATCATATTTAATGCATTTGCTAACACAGCATGCAGCAACGTAAGGCTGATTTTGTCGGTACCGATCTTCTGGGATTAGCAGCTGTCAAGGCATGCTTTCGTGTTGGCCAAACGCAGAGCAAAATACACATCAAGAAACTAGTCTGCAATACAAAATGGTATCAGATACGTCCCCTTGTTAAAAGCCTATTTGACCAGTGGGGCATGATTGCTAACCTGCTGTCTGTAAAGCACATCGGAGACTATATGAATTACGCGATCGCACGCCAATCTAACTGCCGTGTCTATTGAAGCCGGCAGAAATGGTATTTAAACTCGAGTCTGAATCGCAACCACTAATACCCTCATCAGAACTGAGTGAAAACACAAAATTTCACAACTGCAAAGTGAATCAACGTTGGACTTCAAAGCGATGATTCTAGATCAATCCACAACCGCCCACTTGTAGTTCCTCGTCGCATTTTTTAGCATATACCAATAAGGGACGTGTCCCTATTCCCCAGTAGAAGCGGGTAAAAGGAAGGAAAATAAAAAAGTGAAAGACGAAGTATAGGCTGGTAGCATCGATGCAATTTCGGCAGCGCATCGAGCTACGACCACCGCAACTGTTGAAGAAGGTTGTGGAATGCACTAACAAGCAAAAACTTGGCCGGGTTCGCTTGCATTAACATCTGGTAGGGATCCGACCCAAGAAGCCTGTAGAGAAAGTGGACGGCACTAGAATAAACAAAAAGCAAACGGACGTAGAATAAAAACAGTGAGGCTAGTATAAAAGAAAAAGATTGTGGAGGGAGGAAAATCGGGATTCTGGGATTTATGTCTGCCGACACCGGCCAAGACGAGCGAGCACTGCGATGCGCCGCCATTTTTTCCCCTTTTTTTTCGTTTGTATTTTTTCAGTCTTTTTTTCGTTGAAGGAGAACGAAGGAAATAAAGGGCGCGAGTTTAGGAACTGCATTTTCGTGCGCGTCCAGTGGGAAGAAGAAGAGCGAGGAGGCGAAAGCTCTGAATGCAACGTCGTAGACGAGACGCTGCCGATGTGCGCCGAGCAAGCCGGCAATGATAGTCCTCTGAGATCAACATGAGAGAAAACATGAAATTTCAAATAGAACAAAGGGGCAAGGTTGTGTACGAAAAGCGTGACGAGACTTCTTTTTTTTTTTTGGTTCTGGTTTTAAATTTTAGGATGTGCGCTCATTTTATTTTCTGCCTCCGTGTGTGTGTGGGTGTCTGTCTGATTCTCAACTTTGATGAAAACAGTTGTAGCTCACATTTGTAAACTCGCACTCCTCGAGAATGCATGGTCGCTTAGCGGTTAGAGACTGACCGACCTATAGATTTCGTGCTTACGCGGCTCCTGATGTTAATTGGGCCTATAAAGTTACCGCTTTCAAAGGTTTCACGCTGGTGGTGAGGAGAGGAACAGCGTCAACGTAGCCAATTACATAACTTCTGCCGCACTAAGAGTCAATAAACTTCAGCTGTGTTAGGCAATGAATATCTCTAAGTGCTGCTTTCTTAATTTGAATGCCACTTTTCCTCCCTTCTAAATTCTTGAGCTTACAGCTGACTTACGCAGAGCTGACCTTCCTAAAAGTCAAGTTGTTTATTCTGAACAATAGAAAAAATGTTTCCTGATGAATTTAATGTCTGGATCTTGTTCCGTGCGAAAGAGAAACCAGTAAGGCTATGGCTGAGAAAAAGATATTCAAGTAACCCGGTTGCAAGAATTCTCCCCCTTTTTTCGGGCCGGGTCGCCGGTTATTTTAATAGGTATAATAAAATCTTAACTCGAGCTCCTTTAAAGTATGATGACCGTCGCAATTTCGTGTTTGTTCACTCACGTGATGTGCTACTTGCGTTACACTTGGTACTTGCGTGCAGTTCAAGACCCCTCTCATTGTGTGACTTTTTTTTACCGTCGAAAGAACACACAATATAAGCAAAAACGACCGATAATATATTTAAAAGAAAGATGCGAACAAACTTCGTCGCTACGTGACTGTTGCGACTGCGAGAAGCCGAAGGATTCCCGTCAACCTGTCGGAAATCAGCGTCGCTTCTTCAGTGACCTGCGCGCTGTCGGACACGCGTTGGGCGTTTTGCTTTCCCGCCGTGTCGGATGAGTGTCCGCGGCAAAGCGCTCCAGCGCACGCCAGGATGCACTCCGCGCGTCAGACTCTCTGTCAGGGGAGCGAGCACGCCATCCGCCTGTCTCGCATGACTTTGCGGAGGTGCCACGCGCCGTCGCAGTCGTGTAACTTTGATCTCCATTTTTGATGCGTGTCGTCCGTGTGCCGCTCTCGAGTGCGCTCGCACGCTATAAGGCAACGCGCGAGGCATGACGTTTGTGCACTGACGAAACGCTAGACATTTCGTTCCTTTTACGCGTGGCAGGCATTGCCGTACCGGTTCAGTGAGACGCACACTTAGAATGGCGGCGGCACGACACTGTCAGCCAGAAAGGACACCAAAATTTGCCGATTAGGTCAGTGCCCCAAGTGAGAAACTTGGTAGTTTTCATCGCAACACCTTTTATTTTAAGAAAGAAAAAAAAAGGGGGGGGGAGGGGAATTGTAGTTATGCGCGGAGAAACTGAGGAAGAGGAGATGAGACTGCGCGTGGATACGTCAGAACGCCGAGCTCTGGTTGGTTAGATTAGTGGGTAGACCCAAGGCTAGCTTCCTTTGTCTCCACTGCACTCGTCGAACGTGTTAGAACTCGGAACGCCGGCTTCCGGCGTCTGGCTCTCGCATTCGAACGCGTTCGACGAGTGCAGTGGAGACAAAGGCAGCTAGCTTTAGGTTCTGCTCACTATTCATTCGAACTAGAGCTCGGCACTCTGACGTCCCCGCGTGCCCTCCTCTCGTCCTCTCCCTGAGTTCCTCGGCTCATAGCTACGAGCGAGCCATCAAAATCGTGCTTCTCTCTGTTCGTGCCTTTCAAGCGGGTACTTTTACCAGCCACTGACGGGTTTAAGCCCGGAACATGGAAAACTACCGCTCCTCACCTACATTGGGATATTTATTGTAGTTGTAAAATTATACTTCTAACACAATGAAATTTGCGATCTACACGTGTAATAAATATCCACGTCTTTTTTTTTTTTTTTAGAGCGCAGCTTTTAGGTGTCGTTTTCCGCGTATAGCGGCATCGGCGTAACCGCGCGCGTTGCATTATGGGACGTCACAGACATATACACCAACTCAATTCCCCGCTAAATTTAGCGAAGAAACTGAATTGGTGTGTAGGCCTGTGGCGTCCCATCATGGAACACTGCGCATTCACTTTCCCCGCTAAATATAGCGGCAAAACTGACGTCGTATGACCTCAACACCAATTCAGGTTCCTTGCTAAATTTAGCGGCGAATTGAATTGGAGTTGAGGTCATGTGGTGTCTGTTTTCCCGCTAAGTTTTGCGCGGAAACCAACTTTGTGTATAAGTAACGTGACTTCAAGTAATGTGACATCATTTTCCCCGCAAAATTTAGTGGGAAAACTGAATTGGTGTTGAGGTCACGAGACGTCAATTTTCACGCTAAATCTAGCGGGGCAACTGAATTTGTTAATAGCAGACGTGACACGAAGTCATATGACACCATTTTCCCCGCTAAATTTAGCGGAGAAACTGAATCGGTGTTGAGATCACGTAGCGTCAATGTTTCAGCTAAATTTAGCCGAGAAACCACGGCCTCACAAAATCCGGAGAAACTAGCTAAAAACGTTTCACGTTGAAACAAACACCCTTCGCGTTGAATTATGGGGCTCCCACCGAACCCTCCTCGTCTTCCCTGGCCTACCCTCGAAACAAAACAAAACAAAAGATCAAATCAATTAGTCTTGTGCGAGGAGTGGATTTTGAGTTCGGGGCGAATTCGAAACGAATAGAGGTTTTCGCCGAATATTTTCGATTCAAATATCGAATAGTTTTTTCACGCCTTTTACTATCATCGCATAATGCTCAGAAGAAAACCCAGCTAAACTTGTGAAGGTTGTTCCACTTGTTCATTTATAAGCTAAGTTTAATGTATCTATACTTATGACCTGTGACCTCAGAAGGTCTAATGTCTTGGGATGGCAAGTAAACGACGGATTCGACATAAAATGAAATTTATAGAGATGGCCAGCTATACCCAATTGAGTGAATTTACAAATCTTGCTATATAAAATATTCTTTCTTTAATCGCGACCTAAAAAAGAATGACTCCCGCATGATGAACGCAGGTTGTAAGGGCATTTATGCTTGACATATACTCTTGCATAACAGTCAGTTTAATTTTGAAACTTTCACTACAATGTAGATATTCACAAAGTTTCCATTTATTTTCAAATACAGCCGGCACGCGTGCACCATCCCGCTTTCAGTGTATCCTTTTCTTCCAAGCACGCAATTGCGATATTCATACTTTCACAAGTGTTTATCGCGGCGGGTTACCCCGTTGAGTGCGCTTCTTAAAGAGCACCGATGTAATGCAAAAAAGCAACCCCCGCAAAGCACGCTTCCGCGGGTGCTGTTTCTCCGCAGTACACCGGTGCTCGGTAAGAAGCGAACTGAACGGGACTCACCCGCCGCAACCAACACTTCGAAAAACGCGAATAGTGCAGTTCTTCTCCAAGCGAATATCGAATAGTGCATTACTCAAAACTACTACCGTATTTTTTGGACTATAGTCCGCACCCGGTGTATAGTCCGCAAAGGCTAATTCGGGGTCAAAAATTAAAATTTTTGCTTAGGTTCTATGCGCGGACTACGCGCATAGAACGGACTATGCGCGGACTACGCGGCGCATAGTCCGCGGACAGGACTACAGTCCGGAAAATACGGTATTCGAAATTCCGAATATTCGCACAATCCGAAATCAATATATATATATATACCATTCCATTTAGCGCTCTCTGGGCGGCACCATTTTGTTCGACAGCAGCGCCCTCTCCATACATCCGGGAAATTCAGCGGGTTCGGCGGGGTAAAGCGAGAGAGAGGGCACGCGCTCGACTCCGCTAGCAGACGACAAACCGGGAGGTTGCCGTTCTCCATCTTTGGGCTGCATCGGCAGGCTGTACGGAACATCGAACTCTCGCTCGTGGCTGCCGTTGTGAAGTGGTTCGCGTTCTTAGAATAGTTATGACTACTCCAAAATCAGCCTATAGCTCTCTGTCGTTCTATTTCGGTAAATGATCAACTAGCATATCTTGTTTCCGTTACTTAAATAGCAGTTGAGTCAGCCGGCACTACTACCCTCAACTACTGCGTGTATTGCGGCAGGAGAACACGTTTTTATTTATTATTTCAGACTTCCACTCATGGTCGCTAAAGGCCTACACCAGTACGAACTTTGTATAGTAAAAAAGGTACAGCAACCGGGTTCACTTTTCGCCGGACAGACCGCGGCCAATCTGACACAGTTTCCCCTATCTTTTTTTTTTTTTTTTTTATTTGCACGCAGGTAACAGCGCATTTGGACCCGGTTAGTCTTTTTATCGAGCACAACATTACACGATAACTTGCATATCAAAATCTGCGCATCTGCGCTTGAAATTTCCAAAATGACGCGATTTTAAACAGAGTTTGCACGCCAGCCGGTTGCTAGGTATACAGCCCACTCGGCGGAGTAGACGACTTGCGGGTGAGAGGGAGAGGCATTTTTTTCTCTTTATTACCCTCTCTGCTATGACCCTAATGGAACGGTCTATATGGGCGGTTTCATTTGGATTCAGGCAACGAGGTGCAGTCGTATTTTTTATTTTGCTTAAAATTTTTATATTTCGTGGCGCATGTTCCGAGAAGAACAATCCTTTCTATTTTAATATCCTGACATGTTTAGTTTCTGAGACAAAAAATCTCAAAGAAGCGGGAAAGAACGACGAGGTTTTGACGATTGTCGTGTGTGGCGTTTTTGAATCACTCTCAATCTCAAAGTATTCAAAAGAGAGCGTCTATATTTTTTTAGTGTGATATATATGCAAGTAGGCAAGACATTATAACTACTATTTATTATTTTTTGCTCTGATCTTTGTGAAAATTCCCAAACATACCCCCGCGAACAACTGTGACCTAAATTGCGCTAGCCTTGTACCTGCTCCACTCGTGGAGCAGGTACAAGGCTAGCGGTTACGGTAAGGCGCCCGCGCGATTTTTTTGTCTCTTATCTAGCCCCAGCCTTGTACCTTCTCCACGAGTAGTAACTTTAGTACACTACTATGTTTCTCACGCGCTCAAAGTCTTTCTGAAAATTACTGATTTAGCGGTTTTCGATGACGCTGAGCAATTTTCTAATTGGAAGCATATGTCTATTTTTATTCAGTTAAAAGTTAATTAACGAATTTTAATTAATTAGCCGACTGATCGTTACAATTAGCCCCCTATACTATGTCCCCCTGGCCGTATAACTCACCTGCACAAACCGCATAAATGTGACTTTCACGGCTTTTTTTAAACAAATCTGTTAAGTAAAAAAAAAAAAACAACACACCCTGTATATATATATACGTATATAGGGTGGTTCAAGTCACCAGGCTCGATCTAAAATGGACTGTAAAAATTGACGCCTGCACGTAGCCATCTAAACTTTTCGTCAATGGTGTATTTTAGAGGTCGGTTTTTTCTTGTAAAATTGCAAAGCGTAGTTCTGTTTTAGTAAAATATAGGGCCAAGAAACTTGCCAGGGTCTACGGCGGGCGGTGACCGAGACGACCAAGTCCAGTAGCGGGGTGTGTTTGACGTTTGTATTGATATATGGCGTCAGGAGGAGCGTCTGAACGTGCAGCCGGCCAGCGAAAGATAGCAGATGGCACGCAGACGAAATCAGTTGGCAGCAAAAGTGCCGCCGTTATGCAGACGCGTTTTTTTATTTTACGTTTTGCTTTTATTGTTTGCATTTATTTTTTAACCGAAGGTACATTTCAAAACGTTTATATTCATTTTAATAAACCACGGTGGTTGCGAGCCGTCGAGATAAGGAGGTAGCGCCATCTATCAATACGAACGCCAAACACACCCCGCTACTGGACCCCTGTCGTCTGCGTTGCTGCCCGCCGTAGACCCTGGCAGGTTTCTCGGCCTTATTTTTGACAGAAAGAGAGCTACGCTTTGTAATTTTACAAGAAAAAACCGACCTGTTAATGACACCTTTGACGAAAAGTATAGATGGCTACGTGCAGGCGTCGATTTTTACGATGCATTTTAGATCAAGCCTGGTGACTTGAGCCACCCTATAGACCCTTTCAGGCAACATTTCAAGGGCGCCGCCATCTTGATGTCACGTGACCCTGCCGCCATAGCCGACCTTCAGTTTCTCGCCGTTGCTCCGCGTTGTCTGCTGCACCGGCCACCACCGGAGCTTTGTTTTCGTGCTCTTCACATTACGCGTTGAAATCGTGTGTTTTCTTTAGTTCTTTTCGATATTTCGGGCTTTCACTTAATCATTTGATATCTCCATTTCAACATAGCTCTTGTATTTTCTTATTTATGGAATGGAATTGGACAGTGAATGGATCCACGATACAAGATTGTGGCCTAGGCTTCCGAGACCATGTAAGTTCATCAAATTCTTATGTTTTTGTCGCTAATAAAGGGCAGTCAACACCATTGCGGCCTATGCAAATTTCAACTGACGCAGTAAGGCTCTCGCAGTCGTGCTTCTCGCTGCATGTGCGCGCTCGTTTCCGTAAAGCCGAACCGCATGTAAGCGATTTAGCGTGCGACGAGTCGAGCGACGGCGACAACGACGGGAGTCATCGACGAGCAACGGAGATTTCTCACTGTCG
Source organism: Ixodes persulcatus (assembly GCA_013358835.2). Lineage (NCBI taxonomy): Eukaryota > Metazoa > Arthropoda > Arachnida > Ixodida > Ixodidae > Ixodes > Ixodes persulcatus. The sequence continues at coordinate 899,973 of JABSTQ010011378.1, forward strand.
TCCGTCGCATCGCTCGGTTTTCGGATTTCTAGAGAACTTAGCGCTCACTGTCTTCGTCGCTTGCTCCCGTCGCTTCCCTGCGGTTTTCCTCGTCGCGCGACTGATCGAGCGACAGCGAAGCGGGTCGCCGTCGCTTGTCTCGTTGCGCTTTATACTTAATATCAAGGCGCTAATGGTTCAATGCTGTGTGCATCGAAATTAATTAAGTATAAAGCGCATGCAAGCGATTTGGCGAGCAACGATCGAGACAAGCGACGGCGACCCGCTTCGCTGTCGCTAGGTCAGTCGCGCGATGAGGCAAATCGCATGGAAGCGACGGGAGCAAGCGACCAAGACGGTGAGCGCTAAGTTCTCTAGAAATCCGAAAACCGAGCGATGCGACGGGCGACAGTGAGAAATCTCCGTTGCTCGTCGACGACTCCCGTCGTTGTTGCCGTCGCTCGACTCGTCGCACGCTAAATCGCTTGCATGCGGTTCGGCTTTACGGAAACGAGTGCGCACATGCAGCGAGAAGCACGACTGCGAGATCCTAATTACTGCGTCAGTTGAAATTTGCATAGGTCGCAATGGTGTTGACTGCCCTTTATTAGCGACAAAAACATAAGAATTTGATTAACTTACCTGGTCTCTGAAGCCCAGCGAATGGATCATCGATCCATTCGCTGTCCGATTTCATTCCATAAATAAGAAAATACAAGAGCTATGTTGAAATGTAGATATCAAACGATTAAGTGAAAGCCAGAAATATCGAAAATACCTAAAGAAAACACACGATTTCAACGCGTAATGTGAAGAGCACGAAAACAAAGCTCCGGTGGTGGCCGGTGCAGCAGACAACGCGGAGCAACGGCGAGAAACTGAAGGTCGGCTATGGCGGCCGGGAAAGCGCGCGGAGGGCGCGCCGACTGGTGGCAGCTCGAGTAACTGAGGGTGGCCAAACTGCGGCTCGCGAGCCGCATGCGGCTCTTCGCGAGTAAAAGTGCGGCTCGCGGCTCCCTCCCCTACCCCACCCCCTTCCCCCGCCACCCTCCCTGTCACACGAGCACTTCCCCAAAAAGAGGCGGTAGTCTTGTGCTACTGCTACCTTACGTACAGCTGGAATGTTTTTGACTCAAAGAGATTGAAAGTAGTTCTAGTTTCGTTCATTTATCTAAACAAAAGTTTGCCCCCCCCCCCCCCCTCCAACCGCGGCTCTTGGAAGTTTCGTGGTTGTGTTTGCGGCTCTTAGGCCGGGTCAGCCTGGCCACCCCTGCTATATATGGTGCCCAAAGTCACCAGGCTCAATCTAAAATGGACCGTAAAAATCGACGCCTACACGTAGCAATCTAAACTTTTCGTCAAAGGTGAATTTCGCAGGTCGGTTTTTTCTTGTAAAATTAGAAAGCGTAGCTCCCTTTCTGTAAAAAATAGGGCCAAGAAACTTGTCAGAGTCAACGGCGGGCGGCAACGCAGACGACGAAGTCGAGTTGTGGGCACGTTTGGCGCGTGTATAGATAGATGGCGCTACCTCCTTATCGAGACTAGAGTTCCTGTATGGGCTCCCTACGGGAGCCAGAGTTGCGCGTTTGATTCCACGTGCCGCGTGCCGCCCTCGCCGCTATTCGCCGAGATCCGATCACGTGAGGAGCCGTATCAAGTGTCGTGCAGCAAAGTAGACGTTGCACGCGCCCCGGCGTACGTTCCCCGGCTTTTGAGCGCGCGAACGCGTGGCGCTGCTATTCGCCGAATTCAGTCACGTGAGGAGCTGAATCCACATGCCATGCATGAACGCGCAACTCTGGCTCCCGTAGGGAGCCTATACAGGAACTCTAATCGAGACGGCTCGCGACCACCGTGGTTTATTCAAATGAACATAATCATTTTGTAATATACTTTTGGTTCAAAAATAAATGCGGACACTAAAAGCAATACTTAAAGTTAAAAAAAAAAAGCGTCTGCATAACGACGGCGCTTTTGCTGCCAACAGATTTCGTGCTGTACCTTCCGACGCTGCTCCCGACGCCATTTATCAATACGCTTGCCAAACGCACCCCGCGACTCGACTTGGTCGTCTGCGTCGCCGCCCGCCGTTGACACTGGCAAGTTTTGGCCGGATTTTTTACAGAAAGGGAGCTAAGCTTTCTAATTTTACAAGAAAAAACCGACCTGTGAAATGCACTTTTGACGAAAAGATTAGATTGCTACGTGTCCACGTCGATTTTTACGGTCTATTTTAGATCGAGCCTGGTGACTTTGACACCCTATATATAGGGTGGTTCAAATCACCAGGCTCAATCTAAGATGGACCGTAAAAATCGACGCCTACACGTAGCAATCTAAACTTTTCGTCAAAGGTGAATTTCGCAGGTCGGTTTTTTCTTGTAAAATTACAAAGCGTAGCTCTCTTTCTGTAAAAAATAAGGCCAAGAAACTTGCCAGGGTCTACGGCGGGCAGCAACGCAGACGACAGGGGTCCAGTAGCGGGGTGTGTTTGGCGTTCGTGTTGATAGATGGCGATATTGTCACGGGTGGTGACCAAAAGAACAATAAGTAAACAGGAAGAAAGAAACGTTTAATGTGGCGAAAAATATCCTCCTTATCGCGACGGCTCGCTAACACCGTGATTTATTAAAATGAATATAATCTTTTTGAAATGTACCTTTAGTTAAAAATAAATGCGAACAATAAAAGCAGAACTTCAAGTAAAAAAACGCGTCTGCATAACGGCGGCGCTTTTGCTGCCAACGGATTTCGTCTGCGTGTCGTCTGCTATCTTTCGCTGGTCGGCTGCACCTTCAGACGCTGCTCCCGACGCCATCTATCAATACGACCGCCAAACACACCCCGATACTGGACTTGGTCATCTGGGTCGCCGCCCGCCGTAGATCTTGGCAAGTTTCTTGGCCCTATTTTTTTACTAAAAGAGAACTACGCTTTGTAATTTTACAAGAAAAAACCGACCTGTGAAATACACCTCTGACAAAAAATTTTAGATGGCTACGTGCAGGCGTCGATTTTTACGGTCCATTTTAGATCGAGCCTGGTGACTTGAACCACCCTATATATATTTCTTCCTCAAATTCTCTACCACGGTCTATCACAAAATCAACGTACCTCAAGAGCTGCGCTCTAATTTCGCATTACAGAGAAGCGTAAACGTCTGTAATTTTTAGTAGCATGTAACTAATATGGGCATGTTCCACTTTGGAACAATTTTCTCTCTTTGTTTCCTTTTTCACATGCGTTCCAGGTTTTAGGAAATTACGCGTCTTGTGTCTGGTGTATTCTAATGTTTGCGACTTTGGCCCTTGTTCTTGGTGATGACGTCCCTGTTCGGCCGCAGAACCAATAAATAAAGCACATTAACTTTTTTTTTTTTAAGTGGTTTGTCAGGTAGCTTTGGAAGTCTTCCTATATGCGTATGTTTTACACATAGTACTTTCACCGTGTGCTTCAAATAAATCTAACAATATTATAAAAAATCATTCCCCATAGATAGTGCGTAGATTTGATTTTCTCTGAATACTGTAAACACTTCAGTCTAGTCGTATGCGGGTAGGAAGTATACCAGAGCAATATGATAAGTGGCGCCAGTGTGCCAGTGTGTTCTCTAAAGAGCCTAGACTGCAGAGAGGGTCCATCACAAACCATGGGAAGCGTTTGCATTTTAATGGCGGACGCCTCCGGCGGAGATTGGCTAACAGCGCGCTTGCGCTACGTTGTCGCGTGTCGAGGGGAGAAGCAGGCGTCAAATTAAAACTTTGGTTTGGGCTAGTTGGTCCATGGTAGGTATTAGGTTTAAAAGCGCAAACAGACAGGGACAAGAGAAAATAACACAAACGACAGGGACAAGGCGCTACTCTCAACTGATTTATTGGAAGACCGCTCAACGCTTATATGGACAACTCTTACATTTCAAACAATGTCCCTTTGTCTTTCTCTTTTTCCTTCAGTAAAGAAGATTTAGTTGCGAGTCAGCGCTCTGTCCTGTCTGGTTTGTCTCTTCCTTTTGTATCTGTGCGCTGTTTTATTCCAATATGAACACCTTCCTTCCTCGCGCATTTTGGTGTTCTGCTCTATTTAGACCTTGTTGTAGCAGTAGTAGTAGAAAACGTTTATCTATAGCGTTTTAAGCGGCAATTGGAAGAGAAATGAGTCAATGGGTAGGTGGATGTAGGGATGGCGATGTGGAGAGGGGAACGTGAGGGTGCGAACAATGATGCGGTGTCATCAGCATTATTAATTTATCGATGTATTTATAGTGCGAACTGTTTACATATTGCCCAAGCAGGAACAACTCTAGCAATAAAAATAACTTTCTGGTCAAGATTGTTTTCTTCATCCTATGACTGCGTCATATAGAACTGAAAGAAAAAAAGTTACGTGCAAGAAAGAGCATGATGACTCCTCTTATGACTTGCATATTTTCTTTTCTTTTTCGTATGGCCACGGGCTAAAACGTCCATTTCCCAAACAAACATACTATGAGTATGCACCAAATATTTCTGGATGGTTTACACGTGATGTCATTTCACTCTCCATAACTACAGCACGGCCGTTTAGATATTGACCGCCGAATGAGTTCGACGAGCTGGAGAATGTTAGCGTCCTTAAAAAAAAAAAAAAAAAAAGCGCCATTACAATGGTTTTTTGGAAGAATGCCACTCATCCAAATAACTTGTTTTACAAATTAACGCGCTTAATATCTCTCACTCGCCACGAACTATGCTTCTGGTTTGATTAAAAATAATGAGACTAAGACGGTTCGACGCACTCGTTCATAATGACCGTCCACCTCGGAACTGAGAATCCTAATGAGCGTCCAACTCGGAACTGAGAACAAGTAACTGCGTCGAGCCGTCAGTTTTGATTCGTTCCAAAGAGGATCATTCTTCGCCCAGCACACATCGCCTGCCAAGATGGCGTTCCGCTCCGCCGCAATAATCACCCTATTATAGAGGCACTGTGCGTTTTCGCGCGGGAAGATCGGCCAATGCGCGGACATCTTGGCGTCGGGAGTCGTCCAATCCGAACACTCATCAGCGGTTGCTCTATCCCCGTTCGGAGCGCCGTCATAAATGCGGCGTCCGCGAGAGAGCTTAATTATCGCGGGCAACGCGCTATCGTCACGCACAGTTATGTCGCAGTTGCGGTCGAACTTGGGAATTTTCATCCAGCGCGCGGACGAATTCCGCTAATGCCTCTTCTCCTTCTATTGTTCAGGTATACTCGGAGCTAACGCGCGGCCCCATTCGGCGTCAAGTGGTGATAACGTGAAGCCCGAACTCATCTTGCTTTTAAACATGCGGTTTTGCTTGCGCTGTCAGTCTGATTCGTCTGAATGTGTGGAGGTTCCGTTATAGCTGAGACGAGTTATGCTTTGTGTGTGCTTGCATTTCCTATGTGCGAGCGAACTGGTGTATGCAGCTGTTTTACTCACGTGAAAACAAAATATTCAAAAGAAGGTGTGATATTTCTAAACTTCATGCTCGCTCTTCAATGCGCTTCGCAGCGGTGCTGCAAATTATATTTTGAAGCAAAACAAAAAAAAAAAAAAAAAATGATTCGTCCTTTGCACCAAACTGTGCCAAGGTACTTACCACAAAACGCTTCTAAAGACTAAACACGGCTGATGATGATGATGATGATTATGATAATAATAATAATAATACCTTTATTGTCAAACAAAGCTTAATACAAACAAAAACAGGCCCGTCGAAGTTTGTAACAAACTTACCTGTATGACTTGGCCCGGCAACATCGGCTAGAGCGAGAATAATTACGTCGAAGAAAAGTACACATAATCATAGCAACATCGAAAGAACCCTAGGTAGACAAAAACAAGACATATTTCAGGGTAACACTTGCACAGTATTAACACAAAGTTCCCATTAAAAAAAATTAAAAAGAAAGAAGCATTTGCTACAGGAAAGCAGACCACGAAAAAAGCACACATCAAAGCCTATTAAAAAAAATAAAAGCCACGGACTTTGGTAATAGCGGCCCTACCACCTCTCTTAATTTTCTTGTAGAAGTCAGGGAAAATATCTCTTCCGGTCATTTGTAAAAATATCGGGAACATACACACAGCGTCTGGATGCACCATATCGCGTTGAACACCAAGGCACTCTAAAGCGTAGGCCTTTTCTTAACAATCTCAAAGAAACATGTTCGATTTTAAATTCAGGATTCCTAAAATGTCGTTTCACCACCACCTGCTCAAATAAAGAACGAAGAGAAGGATGGCGAACGTCATGAAAATTATCTGATCCACTTAAAAGGGAAGAATTGTACGCAATACTCTTTAATATGTTCTTCAGTAGACTGTCAACACGGCTCTGCCAACGCAGTGAACGGAAGCGAAGACAGTTATACCATATCTGAGAATGGTGTAAGCAAGAGCCTGAGCTATTTTTTTCCTTATCTCAACGGAAACAATACTTTTGAGATTAAAAAGTAAGCAGGCTGTGCTGTGTAATTTACTGCAGACATAAGCTAAGTGACTTTGCCATGATAGGTCACTGCACCAATATATTTAATAGAATTTACATATTCAACCGTAGACCAGTTACACGGAGATCAATTGTGGCCATGCAAAAGAAAAAAAAATAAAGAGGGATGTCAATCACTCTGGGTTTTAAAAAAATTTCTGAAACAACTCAGCTTTGTCTTTCGCACATTTACGGAAATGCCCTTTTGAGAATACCACCACATTGCTTCGATTCCGTTACGTTGCAGGTTGTTCATTGCCTTTTCGTAGCACAGGTATTTTGAAAGCAGGACCGTATCATCTGCGTATTGGAACACAGTACATTTGGTAACTGTTGAAGCGAAATCATTAACAAAATGTTAAAAATCAAAGGGAATCAAATTGAGCCTTGGGGGCACCGGCCTTCATTTGTAATTTACCGCTACAGTTAATTTTATCGCGTAATACTACAACTTGGGATCGATCGAAGAGGTAATTTTTAAGAATTTCGTAAAAAAGTCCACGAAAAAACACCGCATATAACTTTTGTAATAAAACCTGTTGGTTAACAGTGTCGAAAGCTTTTTCTATATCTAGGAAAAGAGCAAAGTTGTACAGGTTTTGCTTGAACGCGCCATGGAGCATATCTGAAAATTCTTCCAAAAGTAGTATGGTACCTCGTCCTGTAATGAAACCGAACTGTCGGCTGGACGAAATATTAAATTTGTCCAGAAATGACGTCATTCCTTCAAGAAGTAATTTTTCTAATATCTGGGACAGTATTGGCAATATTGATATTGCTCTGTAGTATTCCATCTTGTCCATTTGTCATCCCTTGAAAATTGGCCTGACTATAGCGGTCTTTAAATTTTCTGGAATAGCCGATTTATCCAAGAAGCCGTTTAACACAAGCAGTAAAATATCAGCAAGAGCATTAAAGTTCCTTCGGAGCGTAAATGCTGACACTCCGTCAATGCCGGGTGGCTTATTTTGTCGAAAACTAAATATTATCCTTGCAAGTTCGGGTTTTGTTAGAGTAGGCAAAAACGCTGAGGCTGCTAATGTTTCTTTAAGCGTGCATCTGCACCCACCATTTTGCACCGAAGATCCGAAGCCCGTGCCAAGTAATGATTAAAGTTATCGGCCACTACAGTGGAATTCCCAGAATAATGATCCATGATAGCGAAACAGTTATTATCTCGTCTTCGAAGATGATTTATCACAGACCATGTTTTTGCCGCGTTTCTCGCCGATTGATTGAACTGTTGTAAAAAGTACCGTCGCTTCGTGACACGGATGGGAGCGGCCACTCTATTTCTTTCAACTCTGTGATCTAAAGCTAAGGCCTGGTTTTTGGGAGCACGTTTGTGGCGCGTCCACAGCCAGTCACGATATGCCATGTCGCGAATAACGTCCGAATTTAATTAGTTGTAATGTTCTGTACGCTTCTTTATAAGAAAGAAGTCGTTGGCTGAGATTTTCAAATATTTATAACTGTTCACAAAACTTTTCGTGCACTTTATCAGGAGGATTACACTGAATAAGCGTTAACCAATGAAAACAAGTGATTAGATCATCGAACTTGCGATGATTGAGAATCACAACTTGGGTTTTATGGCTTTTTTCCTCGCTGTCTCAAGGTCGTGAAGCAAAAAGGGATGAAGCGGTTGAAAAACGACAGGCCGCAAAATAGTGATCCGCTAATCGTTGAGTGATAACGCAGGAGCTCAGAGAACTATTAGGTGCACGCACAGCAACATGGTCTAAACACGGTTTTACCATCTGGTTATTTACCAACTCTTCCCGAGTAGGAGCATGTATCGTACATTCCAGTCCATGTGCAGATAGAACCGACAAGCAATCCGACACAGCTACATTACTAGAGCATAAGATGTTTATGTTCAGGTCTTCTAGCAGACAAATCTGATCTGTCGACCCCCACAGCTGCAACATGTCACCAAGTTCCAATATAAAACGTGAAACACTATTGGAAGGCGGGTGATAGAAAGCAAACACAACGAGAATACAATTGCCAAGACTCACTTTAATGGCTAGGCATTTTGTATGCGCAAATGCAATGTCGAGGGGTGACACGGCGTAAATACATTTACAAAAATGGCTATGCCCCCGCCCCAACGCAGTGGTCGCGTTACGAAATATAGACGATAACCTTGCAAAGTAAACAGATCTAGACATTCGTCTGTAAAGTTAATTTCCGTGACAACAAAAATATCAACAGAGGCTGCCAATGATTCCGCCAAAATTTTTAATTCTCCCCAGTACTTCCGAAGGCTCCTTATGTTTATATTTAACAGTGTAAAGTTGCGCTTCGTATTTCGACCAAACTTACCTTTAAAAAAAAAGTCTGGAAATTCCGAAAAATCAGAAAACGAGTTATTCATAATAGTAATACAGTGATACATGTACAGAGCAGCTGTTTATTTTGAAAGACAATAATTCCGAAGTTCATGAGTGCTACATGATTTTATATATGTATCTGAATACATAAGTGTGTTTAATAAAGTTGGCAAGGTCCGCTTAATCATTTGAAGGACATAGGTACTCTGAACGCGAGCTTTCTACTACACTCAAAAAAAGAGCCTGTGCGTCTACTTTTTTTGCAAAACATTTGGAGAGCCAATCACCGCAACTTACGGAGGCAGCTCAGCGATTGACGATGCCGAAACATATGTTTAGACCAAAAAACGCAGTCTGAGTTGTGACATTAAAGGGATACTTCAACGAAATTTGAAATATACCCGTCGCGTTCATAAATAGGCTGAATATAATCCACAATATCCGTAAATGACAATCGCACGTTTGTATTTTGAGCCTGATGACTGCATTTTTCGTTATAAACGGCCCACTCTGGCAAGCGCTCGGAGAGCAGCCAGCGGAGAGCTCGTGGCATCCGGCGCAATCGTGACGTAGTCTGTCTCGGGATGAGCAAAGCTGCGGCGATGGTGACATTGCCAGGATGCCCTAGCCGTTCCAGCCACCGAAGCGGTCGAAGCACGCCAACGATGGGGTCACCGCAACTAACCGCAAAGCTGCTTTTGTGTGAATTTTGAGTGACGGGTTAATCTTCTATAATCTTGTAGAGGGAGAATAGCGGCGTCTGGGACACACACAAGAAAGTCCTGTTTAGTGGGAAGCTCCTCCCTCCTCTCTTCTTTTCTGCTGGCCGTAGAGCTGTCGGGATGACGTCACGTTCAAAGCATGTATAGTTCTAGGCGAGACTAGGGTGCCTTCATGGGCAAAGCGAACATGAAGGCACTCTAGGCGAGACAGTTATCGTCACTACCGGTCAAGGTTCCTAGAAAACGTTACAAACGAGGGTTTAGCGACATCCACCAGGTGCTCTTTGCTAATCGTTTAATTCGTTTTAAAATTCCTTCTCGTGTCATTTTAACCAACATATTTTTGTGTCTGATGTGATACTGCTCCTTTGAACACGTATAAACCAAAAAAATAAGCGCCGAAATTTTGTTGTAGTACCATATTTACTCGAGTAATAGCCGCACTATTTATGAACAAGGCCCTTGCGTCTACTTTCCCGCAAAGCACATATACAGCCAATCATCGCGTTACGCATTAATAACATTGCGAATAACTAGATCGAGAACACGATTCTCCATACAAATGCAATTTCCACAGATGGTATCTTCGCGCGAACACGTTATCTCTGTCCTGTAAACCACTTGAATCACGCTGTTGATCGCGGTGATAAGCAATCCGCGTGCTCCGCGGAAAAGCGAACCCTCGGGTTTTCTTCATAAACAGTGCGGCTATTACTTGAGTAAATACGGTATCCCTTTAAGCATTGCAAAACGTCACGCTTGCATTGCTTAAAGGGATGGTGAACCGAAATTTAGATTTCAATAAAAAATGCACGAGATGTAGGCGGGACGCTACAATCTCTACAACACTACTCGTAAGGCGATATCTCGAATGGACGGCCATATTTCTGGAAAACGAGGTCGAGATTGAACGAGGCCGACGAGGCGCGTGACGTCAAGATATCTCGTTTCCTCCTCTCTTCGCTTCGCCCCCTCAAGGCAGCGAGGCGGAGAAGACGCGAGGCCGTTCCCTCTCCTTCTCGGAAAAACAAGACGTAAACATATCTGTGAAATGCGCCTCCTTTTTTTGAAAAATACGGTCATCCGTTCGAGATATCGCTGTATGTGTGATGTTTTGGTGTTTGTAGCATCACGCTGCACGCTTCTGCCGCCGTGTTTTGTGCAATCCAGTTTTCGGTTCAGCATCCCTTTAATGTCACAACTCAGACTGCGTTTTTTCGTCTAAGCATATGTTTCGGCATCGCCATTCGCTGAGCTGCCTCCGTAAGTTGCGGTGATTGGCTCTCCGAGTGTTGTGCGGGAAAGTAGACGCACGGGCTTTTCTTAGAGTGTACCCAGGAGTCTGGGTGACGGGGGGAATATGTTGGAACTTTACTCTGATCGATGCTAATGATAACAAAAAGCGATTTGTGTCGTGAAAGCTCCTTTTACATATTACGTAAATACGGTATACTAAGTCTAGAACCATAATGTCCATATGTTTTGAATACCTATAGTTGCTCAAAAAGTTTATCAGAATGACCATCATAGGGCGAGCATGTTACACACGATCCTTAGCACTCTTTTCTGTAATAAAAAAAAAATGTTTGTAGATTAGTTTTTGTAGTTGTTGCCCAGACTAAGTGTCAATAATTCAAATGAGATAAAAATAGTTTGTTATATTATAGCAATTTCAAACTAAATAGAAAAATAAGGCGATGTCTATGTAGCAATCCAGTGATGGAAGCGAGTTCAGAAATAATGTAGTCTATGTGTTCAGTCCATGACATGTGCTTTGAAAATATAACTCCCAAGGTTTTAAACGTGCTGCCCACTTCGATAGGGGAGGTTCCACCCAGAATATTATTTTGAAGGTCAGGATCTCCATTCTTGGGGCTAAAAATAGCAGCTTTGGTTTTATTTATTAGCAGATTGCGTCTTATAGTGTCATTTGCTAAACGTGAAATATCATTGCAATTCTGGGCCGAAAAAAATATACTGGTGTCGTCAGCGTAAATGATACATTTAACTAACGGGGGCCCAACCACATCACCTTGCTGTGACGTGGTTATTTTAACTATCGAGTTGAATAACGTATTAGTCAATCTGCATTTCTGACCGAGCTAATTTCCGAAAGATAAAAAAAATACTTTCGCTTTTCGGGAAGGTTATTTTTTTGTCCCCGTTCAGCTGGTGGAGCGCACTTCTCCCGAAAATTGGTGCGCTGCGGGGATGCGGGGAAGTCTTTCATTTCCCGTGTGTCGCTTTTCTCGCAATTTTGCGAAGCTGGTGAAATCCGAGCAATTTTGGCAAGACTTCACCACTACCACTGACACAAATTAGTCCCTCGAGAGTTCATTCAGTAACTTTAACTTGCACTTCACGTAAAAAGAAAAAAATAGTAAGGATATTTATTTTTTACAGTCAACTTCCTACTCAGGGGAATTGAGGTGCTGTAGCTAGCAACATTAAAACACACAGTAAAAAAAAAGTTTTTTTTTTTAATTTTATTTTAACGACGACGTTATCGCTAAAAAGCCTCCATCGAAGTAATTGCGTATCTACCGCAACGAGATATAATACACAAAAAGGTTTCTGCTTATTACCATTCGCATGAATCGCCTGGGTTAGAATTTCTTTAGCAAAAATCTCGCCCAAAAAACTTTTTTTTAATTAATGAAACATTACGAATTAGACAGTGAAAAGCTCAGCGTGAGTCGCGTGGCGACTGCCTCGGTGATAAACTATTTAACAGGCATTTAAAGGCTGGTTCACACACTTGCAACTGTTGCCTTCACAAGCAACAGTTGCATTCGCATGCAACCGAAACGACCATAACGACCAACACACCGCAACAGGCGTGACTCATGGATTGCTTCGCGAAGCTACCCCTTGCATCGCTTGCCACGCTGTGTACGGCCAACACTTGTCCCGGTGACTTTGTTTTTATAATCGTTTCGGTTGCATGACGCAGATGTGTGAACCGCGGGCGAGCTAGTTAAAGTAACCTGGAGTGAGGGGACAAAAAGAAAAAAAGGGACGGACAGACACGAAACTCCGAATATATCCCTCGCTCCAGGGTTATTATGTATGTTTAAAGGCGCATTCACACTGCGGAAAAAAGTGCGTCGTGGGATAAGTTATTTACTTAATTTTGTATTGAAAAAAGTCGCGCGCCAAGGAGGACGACGCAGGGAGACGACGCGACGACGTCTCTGGACGCTCTCGACGCGCGCGCTTGAGCCAATCAGCGAGCGACCGGACATGACGTGTCGGACATGACGGCCGAGGTTCGAGTTCGACCAGGTTCGAATTATTGGAACGTTTCGTGGAAAGTTCGACGAACCTTGTAATGAGGTTCGACTCGTGTGCGCATGCTTGAGAGGTTTGCCAGTTGGCTTCGGATTGAATGGTGATGGCTAAGGCGTGAATTACGGGCAGCGCTTATTGGTTATTTCCATTAATACAGTCCAAAAAAATTAAGTTATTAACTTCTTCAGTGATCAGAATTGGTTTCTTTTAATTGCAACTTTTCATAAAATAAAATAACCCTTTGCATAAAAAAAAAAAATTCACCAAACCTAGACATGAAGTCGAACCGGTCGAATCTGGTGAAAAGTTCGAAGGTTCGTCGAAGCGGTTTGACTCAGTCGAACCCCGAAAGTTCGACCTAAAAATCCTGTTCGACAAAGTTCGCGGCACCCCTAGTTAGGACATGTTTTCGCTGTTTTTATTTTCGATCCACAAGGAAGGCGAAAAGGTAGAGGGGTCGAGAGATTCATGCAGTCGCCAAACGTGGCTGGAAAACGCGTGCGCGCGTGCGAGCGCGTCACAGCATAGAGTTATTACAATACACGCTAGAGGCTCAGCTGGCGCTAGTGTCTACGGGACTTCCGGTTGCAAATTGAAGCAGACAGCATGCAGTCTACTTTTCCAGTTTTCCTGTGTATTCCTATGGGAAAACGCGCGTGGATTTTGTCTCTTCGCCGAAAAATAACATGAATAGCTTTTGTTGTTTCGGTTGTACCGGATAGTATGTACCTTTATTAATATTGTGGAAGTGTAATTGCTTTAGTTACAGCATTTTTTCTTTACCACTGAACGATGTTAAACTTCGCTATATTTCAGGCCCAAACCTCTGTTCCATGGCAGGTATATAGAAACGAGCGACGATTCTAAGCAAAATAACAATCGAAAGGAATGTAGAGTGTGTTCAAAGTTCGCCAGCATTCCGCTGGTGCTTATATATTGCTAATATGCCCGTTCTGTCACTATATGAAAATGACCCCGTCGTGCATCTTTACGACTAGTGGTTAAAAAAACGTTCGAAACGTAAAGAATAAAGTACGTGAACTACTAAAGGTGTTTTCTTATTATTTCCTATGTCGGGCAGTTTTTATATCGGGCACCTGTTCCCTGGCTTATCCCTATTTGCAAAGATTTGGAGCGTGCGGGTGATGATTTGAACCAAGAACAAGCATCTTCGCACATATTCATGGGCAGAAAGAATAAAGCAATACTTATTTATTGCAAATCGGACTATATTACGTGACTTTCAATTTATTTTGATCGTCTGCAAGCACAAGGAGTTACTTATCCAGCGTTACTTCGTAGTTCCTGCCGTCTCCCTGTTGTCCGACAGTGTTGTCCGACAGTGCACATAAATGCATGTACGAAGCGGTTTTAGCACCATTTTTCATGCCAAGATTTTAAAATAAAAACGCCGTAACTGACCAATTATTTCATCTGCGTGACTGGGAAATGTTTCAAAGTGCCTAGTACGTACGAATTATTCGTGATATTTTCTCTTATAATCGAGCGCAGAGAAGAAATGCACTCGCTTTTTTCCGTAGAAATGCATTACCGGAAGTAAATTTCCGACTGCTCGCTGTCTGCTTCAATTTGCAACAGCACACTAGCGCCAGTTGAACCTCTAGCGTCCACATCATCGCTCGAACTTGGCGCTCAAGAAGCGCGAGAATTCTCGTCTGCTGTTTGAAACGAAAAGGCGCCAGAAATGGCGCACTTCGCAGGAAACGCGATTCTGCGCATGCGCCGCACTGGCGGCCCACATTTATGACGCGCACGGCGTGACTGACGTGACGTAGCCGACTTCGGTCAGCGTTCACTGGCGCGCGCGTTACGTCGGAGTATAACAGAGCCTCGACTGCAGAGTTTTATATGCTTGTACGACGACGTGAAACTACTCTTTATCGTTTGCGCGAAAGCCGCCACCGAACTTCGCAATGTGTTCCAACCTCCGACTGTGCGGGAGCAATTACTCCCAAAGTGTTTTGTATATTATTTGTGTGCACGCCAACACTACGGAATACAACAGTTCTCCTTCGAAAACACCACCGCACAAGCTGCGTGTAGTACTATCAAAGGTACGAACGCGCGGGTCCGAACCTTTGAACAAAAAAACACGGCACCCGTTACAAAGAGCACCGTGCTTTGTTTGCACAAAAACGCGCCAAAAGAGCACCTTCTGAAGCTGATGACCTATTTGAAGCGTGCGGTGCTTTGCACTAGCAAAAACGGGCAGGTCCTATTTCCAAAAGTGAGCACCCATTTCACACATCCGGTAGTTACGGTTTCGTTCTTCAATGCGCACAACGCGGAGTGCGCGTCCTGACTGATTTGATTACCCTCTAGCCAACGCCTCTGGCCCCCTAGGTTCCCCTGGTCGCCCTAATCTTATTTTTTTTAAGTAACAAACGAATTTGTATTGTTGCCGTGCATCCATGGGTGCATGGTAAAAATTACAGTAAAAATACAAAACACAAAGAATCAGCGACATCTTTTTTCGCTACAGCCAGGCACGTGACCTACCGTTACCCAATTAGAGCGTCAAGGTGCTTGCCGTAGTTGTTGCTACTCTCAGCTCTATGCTGCGTCAGGTGAACTTTTTATGTTTGTTGCTTGTGTGTTATTAAAATCGGGCACTCGTCGTTGCGGAGCTGGCGGGTCGCGGAGCACGTTTTTGTGTATCTCGCAGGTGTTTATGTTTCTGCGTAGTGGTTCACGCCCCATAGCTCTCTTCCGGCGTTGCGGGGTGCAGTGCGCTGAACTTGCGATATGAGCGTGCCTCACTACCTGGCCATTATCAGCTGCTAAACTCGCTACTCTTTGCAGTTCTCCCTTATAATTGCTCAAGTCAGCTTGACAAGTGCCGGTGAAGAAGCACGGATCGATTGTTGGTATTGTTTCTGCATTGCGCGGGTAGGCTAGTTGTAATTCGTGAAGCATATATTGCTTCATATTCCTTAGCCCCATTGTTTTCTCTTTCCCAGGAAGTGAGCAAGCAACCGCATACTTCATGTGTTGGTGGAACCGCAACATTTGCTGTCGGTGCCCGGAGGTAAGGATTTCTCTGTCGTTTCCTTCTTACGCAATTTCACTTTATTTCTACACGTTCGCTAGAATGTCCCATGACGTTCCTGCTGCCCGTGCGGGTGCTGAGTTGAGTTTTCCATGCAACGCCTAGTAATTACGCAAGAAGCGATTAGTTGATTGCTTCACTTTACATTTTCAGAGTTGTGAATCCAGTTGTCGATCAAAACAAACTACTCGACAAAAAAAATATGCACGCTGTCATAAGTTATAACGAAGTTACGATCCAAGATAATAATCGTAAAAAAAAAAAATCCCCCAAAAAAGAAAAATGAGTTAGAGGTTAATTTTAGAGTATTTTTATTACGGGAGTCTGACTATCACGTTCGTTTTTCCCGAATATGTAAATAAGCGCGTGAAAACACGAAAAACCTCCTATCAACGTCGTACCGAGATCTTTCGGCCGCCAAACGCGTGTAGCTCGTATGGGCAGTGCGCGTGCATAGCTTTGATAGGCGCTGAAGATGCGCGAGTGCGAAGATACCCGAAACTCTGTATATTACGTCACGCTACAGGAAGGAGGGGCTTCAGCGGTGCTTTGAGAATAATCCTGGGTGGCGGGCTGGCAGGCGCACTCGCGTACGGGTTTTAACCTTTCTGCACAGCCGTGCACGCCACCCAGGATCAGATTTTTGTATGCAAATAAATATTATTATTATTATTATTATTGTTTTCTACAGCCTCCGTGCACCAGATTGAAAAAATAATAGCCATGCACGTTTTATAACCATGCACGTTTTATGCTCCCTAGCAAGGGAGACAAAAATGCTAAATAGGGAGAAACTGCAATCAAGGCTATCACAAAATCAAGGTAGAACACAAAGAAAGCATTCTGCTGGGGATGTGAGGTGTACTATCTGCGTTTCACCAATATAAGCATTCCTTCGTTGAAAAGCACACATGTTATAGAGGCTTACTCTCCGACAAACCAAAAATAGACAACGTCATTTAGAGTGCAATAACTTTCAGAGGTGATGGCGATGGGTGTGGGGCACATTTTGTATGTTCGGAATTTTTCTCTTATTTGTCGTTTAATTTAACATAGCTGTAGAAGTTTCGGCGTTTATACGCCTTCCGCACATACATTGTATTTTCAAGAAATAAATTTTTAAAATCTTTTTCCTACATTATACCAACCTGTTTTTTTTTGATAGAACAACTATTTGGCCATATTTTGATCTGTCCTATTGCTCTATACGCAAATTAGTTAAGAAAATACAAGCGTTTGCACAGATCTTTGAAAATTGCTACTTTTCCCGTGGTCAGGAAAGAGTTAAGAGTAAAGAGGAAGCTCCTCCTACCCCTTTCCACTTTAGCAGACAGAGCGAATGCTGGAGAGGAGGTCGCTTCCTCTCCAGCATTCGCTCTACGAAAGTAGAAAGAGGTGGGAGGAGCTTCCCCTCCCACCTCTTACCAAGTGTGCAGGCGAGCTGGTTCAATACTGACTTTGTAACCCAGGAGCGAAGAAAGAAAGCGACGGACAATAAAAGCACAAAACACAGCTGAAGTTTTATTAGGCCAGATCATCCTTAAATAGGCCCACAACCTTGAGAAGTACACACCAAACAAAACAAAAGAAAGAAGAGAAAAAAAAAAGGAAAAGAATTAACATTTTTAACCACCACACTAAGGAACAAAACCATCTAAGGACACCAATGCAAAAGAAACCCAAAGCACGCATCACCCCCACACGTTCCCCAAACATTCCAAAAAAACCTGGCCACACCTACTGAACACAAAGGGAAAGGGAAAAACTACCCAACTTGGATTACCTCCACACCAAAAAAAAAAAAGGAAAAGAATACAGTCGAACACGGATATATCGAACTCGAAGGGGATCGCGAATTAGTTCGATATATGAAAAATTCGATATAAAAAAATAAAGGCCCCGAGACCTTACCTGTGGCGGACGATCACCTACAATCGGCGCATTCAAGAATGACAAGCTCCCGACGTTCGCTGCTCCGCCGCCTTTGCCTTGATATCTGCCTTGTTCTTCAACAAAGTGCTCAGAGTGCTGCGTGGTATCCCAATGTCGTCCGCCACCGTCAAACTTTTTTCGCCCGCCTCAACACGCTGTATGGCTTTTAACTTCGTCGCAAAGTCAAGGTTCCTCCGCTTCTTGACGCTGGCCATTGCTTACACGAGAAGTCGAAAATTCAAGCAGTCCGCAGCACCTTTGCACAGCACGCACGCAAAAGAGGAATGCGGTGGTATGCGACAACTAAGGGAAGTGAACTCCGTAAACAAAGCGCACGCGAACAGTCGCGATGGCGGCGATGGCTACCCGGACTGCCTGCTAGGGCAGCAGCAATGTACGAAAGGCGCGAACTGTGGTTGGCTGATCAAAACTCACAAAACATCAACAACAAAAAAGAAAGAAGAGGCGAAAGGAGGAGGCCGCCGGCGCTCAACAGCACAGTCCGAGCCCCCTCGCCCTCACGTTTTAGATGTGGAGCATCTCTTGCTCGGGGGTAGGGGTATGTCCCACGGCGTCGGCGTCGTAGTCCGCACTCACACTACGCATGCGCGCGCAGCGGTAGCGCGCTGCGCGCGTTCCCCGAAGGAGGAAAAGGAGGGAGGTTCTCGGCGCGCGGGCAGCAGCGCCACGTCAGGGCGGTGAGCTTTCCCCGCAACTCCGCGCCGGTCGTCTGCTAGCATTCTCTGTCCCGCGCGTTCGATGCTCCGCATCTCCCCATGGTTCCCCTCGGGAAGATGGTGTAATTTTTTTCAAAAGCGTTGGGCGCTGTGCCGCGAAGGCGGCGAAGGTCGCGGGGCGCAGCGAGTGCCGAAGCGCACCTTCCAGCTCGCGCGGCGTTCGATATATCCGATGGCGGGTACAAATACCGTTCGATATAAACGTGCGAATTTCTATACTTTTACAAAGGATTTTCAAGGGGATAATTTACGAGTTCGATATAGCCGAAAATTCGATATATCCGTGTTCGATATATCCGTGTTCGACTGTATTAAGAATTAGAAAACGTTTTAACAGGTTCGTTCAAGAGCACAGACATGTTCCTAAAACATGAAACCTTGCTAGCTATGTAAAGACTTCCTTACGAGCTGTTTGTAACAATTCTTCCCTTTATCTAGAACTTTAGTCTCGTTCTAAACAACACAGCAATTGGAGTAACTAGAAACATGCTTAGCCAGCTCTGAGGATTCACCTCTATCTTTTACTGCAGGCCTGTGTTCACGTAATCACTCGTTGGGACACCTGGCAGTCTGACCTACATAGCTAGCACCACATATCACAGGGATTTCATAAACAACTCCAGGGTCCCAAGCCTCCGACGGTCCTCCATGCTTCTTGCCACACTTTACGTCTAAGGGCGTTAATCTATCCGAACAAAAATATGGCTTAAAACCCAGAGTCACGTCAACTTGCAGTCGGCTTCAGGTAATGGGAAACCATATGAAAGTAAGGCAAGCAGAGAACCTTGCTTTTATATAAGCCCTCTACAGGCTGCCTCTTAGCACAAGTTCATAACTAGAAAACAACAGGTGACACATGCCTCCTACTATATTCGCCAACGACAACCTGCCAAGCTGTTTTTCCATGCCAGGCACTACACGGTGCACACATGAAAACTTCAGAGTGTTCATTAATACAGGCTTGAACACAACCCTCTTCACAATTCGTGAATGCAAACTTGACCTAGAAAGAAAAAGTTTTGAGCCCACCTTCCCAAACTCCCAACAAAGACCATTTGTAACCAGAAACCTGATCCTCAAAAGTCTAACCACCCTTTATTTGGTACTTCCTCCGAAAAGGACACGTCAGGAGCTGTTTTAAGGAGACAAATCTTAACTTGACTGCCCACACCATTGTCCAAATCCAAAATATTGCTGCATGCATGGCTGAGAGGGAACTCACAAGGCTCACTCTGGCGTCCGGGGTTCGATGCCCAGTGCTGGACATTACTTTTATTTATTCATTCTTCTTCATACTTCTAGAAGATTCATGTTTACTTTCCGCCCCGAGTGCTCAATGCTTGAACATTCTAGGCCGAATGTTCGATAGATAAGGAGTACTAGATAAAGAACCCAGCATGACCCTGCCGAGTCAGTCTTGCTCTAGCCAGCTCATCCCGATGCCTCAACGTTCACTTCTGCTTTTTCGACACTCATTCTCTCCTTTGTTTCTGGCACGAGTTTGCCGACTAAACCTTAATCTTTAGTTTTACATTTGTTAATCGTTTTCCGAGCTGCAACATTTCTGGTAGGGGAGCGGGGTAACTTCCTATGTCCCTTCCTCGTACGCCCTCGAGGATCCGCCGGACTAGATTGATTTCAAGCCCTGGAAACCTTCCTTCTGTGGAGCCAGACGAAGCCCGAGCAAGTCGCCATACTCGAGGCCAACCGCTGGAATTCGGTCTATTGGTGAAACAGCCAAGGAAGAGGTCGACGAACACGGAAATGTTTTCCTAGGGCCGGTCGACCAAGACCCCTGCTGCTGCATCCTCCGTCGTGTTCCTGCCTGTCGCACCTTGTACGCCGGCACCCTACCACGGCGAAGTTTACGAAAACGTCCACGACTGGATACAGAAGTAAGAACGTGTGGCACGGCATAACCGATGGACACTAGAGCAGAGCGTCCAGAACATCTATTTCTCACTGGATTGAACGGCCCATCTCTGGCTCGAAAACCGTGGAGTTCCTGGGAAACATACAAAAAGCAGCTACGCTACACCTTTGCGAGCCAGCAGCATCGGGAACGGGCCGAAAAATCCATTCCAGGTGAGAATTCAAGGACCAAATGAAAGCGTTGTTAGCTTTGTTGAAGACGTCCTTTGACTATTTAACCACCTGGATCCACAAGCGCAGGAAGTGAAGAAGCTCAAGATCCTCATGCAAGGAGTAAAGGAAAGCATCTTCGGGAGCCTTGTGCGAAACCCACCTGTGACCGTCCAGGCATTCGTGACGGAGGCCACAAACGTCGAGCGGGCCCTCCAAGCACGAGCCACCCACTACCAACAACTGCCCAACGTCACTGCCCCCACGTTGGCTAGCCTCGATGCTGGCACTAGCCTCTTTCCGAGCATTTGAGATACAATCCGCGACGTGATCAGGGAGGAGCTCAGGAAATTGCTGCCTGCTGCCGATCACCCGGCTTCTCTCTCCATCGCCAAAGTAGTACAAGCGGAAGTTTACTAAACCATTCAACTGGAGGCTCCTATCAACACAGTAACGGCACTTGAGGAAGTCCTATTGGTAATGTACGCCGCGATTGCCAGGAAGCCATCAGCAGTGCCCACTAGTACTGGGCACCGCCTTCACAGGACACCCCCATGCCAAAGTATGTCCGATGCCAAGACAAAAGGAACCGGTACACCCATCTGGAACCACCTGCGCCAAGAAAGGCCAACATGTGGCGAACGGCCGACCGTAGCCCACTGTGCCACCACTGCGGGGAAGCCGACCATGTCTATTGCCTGTCCGTACCGGCAGTTAAGGCTGCACAGCTTCCACCTGTACAATTCACGTGCACACACTGGTGAGCGACTGCGGGTGATCGACGAGTACCTTCGACGACCTCAGTCTCCCCCGCCTGCACCTCGCCGTGGGTCCCGGTCGCCGTCACCACGACGTCCAGTTCGCCGATGCACAGACCCCGTCGTGAGAGCGTCTCGCCCCTCACCCCTTGTCAGGGAAACTGAGCGCGGCGACCCCTGGAGGTGAAGTTGCCAGAGGCCAACGACGCGAAGACCTTCAACGAACATCGGAGGCCCCCCACTCTAATGACGCCACACATCGGAACGACGCTTCGGGAAAGGTGCCGAACAACCTCATCATCATCATCGACAGTCACGGCACATCGGCGCTCGTGGACACCAGCGTGAACTACTCTGTTATGAGTGGGAAGCTCTCGCACCGCCTTTGGAAAGTTACGGCGCCGTGGGTTGGCCCACAAATTCAAAACGCTGGAGGAAAGCTGATTACGCCCGTCAGAAAGTACACTGCGTGAGTCGAGATCCATGATGAGATCTGCCCGGTGAAATTCATTGGGCTACAAGACTGTGCGAGAGACGTCATTCTCGGAATGAACCTTCTGTGTGTATACGGTGCAGTCATTGACCTCGGACTGAACCATTTGATGCTGCGAAAACCTCTCCTGGTTCCAGAGAAGGCCAGAACAACTCTGGCTGTTCTATTCTGCGGGTTGCAGAATGAAAATTTTCATGGCTGGCAACACGGTTATAGAAAGCAGAACATTTATCACATCAAAAGAATGCCATCATATGTACAGATTAAACATCGAGCAGCCAGCCAGGTCAGCAAAGCATCCCCCTGACAGGAGCCCAGCGTCACTGCTCGTGACCACCGATGTGACATATGTGAACGCAGCTGTGCTATGTCACACATCTCCACTTTAAAAAAAAAAAAAGAGAAATGAAATAAGGCTGGATTGCATGCAGTTCTACAGTCCTCCAAAAGTTTGTTCATGTCAGCCAGCACCAAGGTACTAACCAAAAGGTCACTCCCGCGCTTTCCTTACAATGTCTGAAAGCATTCAGGAGGTACAGCGCATCTTCTACTTTTTGTGTGTGCACGAGTGGGTATTGGCACGATACACTGACTTCGGTACTTGCATCCGATTCTTTGGTAATGTCTACACTACGGGAAGTCTGCTGTGGAAGCGGGACTAGGTGTGTGCGGTTTCGGCAAACAGACTCTCCATCAGTTTCCACCCAGTAAGACCTAGGCGCCTCTGCGTTGCCACTGACAACACCTTGGTGTTGTAGGTCAGTCAGCCAGACGTCCCTATCGTCATCCAGTAAGGGCAGATCCTGGACATCGTGACGTCAGTCGTAGTCTTCCTTCTGCTCACGGCGAAGCTCACTCTCGAATTACCTTAGCTGCTTGTCGTCAGGCGTATGAGGACGAAGACTCTCTGCAGCCACTGGGAGTGTTGTGCGAAGCATTCTTCCCATCATTTATTTTTATTTTATTTATTCAGGTACCCACTTTGCCATCAGGCATTACAGTGGGGGGGAAAACAAACAATACACAGACACACGAAAAACTCAAACATTCAGCGCGTGAAAAAAGGCGTCATTGGAAGCTATTGAGACAGCGCGGGAGGGAAGGGAGTTCCAATCGCGCGCAGTCTCTACAAAAAAGGAGTGTCGTAGTACGTCCCCCTAAAAGGAATTTCTATAATTTTTAAAGCATGGTCGTTTCTACTGGATACGTAAAAAGGCGCTTTCATATATTTATCCTTTCCTACACCGGTTTTACCATAATAAATATCGTAAAAAAATTTGAGACTGAGGTGCTTTCTGCGATCTTTCAATAACTGCCACTTAAGTTTATGTTTCCACTCAGTCATACTTAGTCGCCAATCATAATTACTTAAAACAAACCTCAAAGCCAGTTTTTGTATTTTTTCTACTTTTTGTGTAGAAAAGGCGGTATAAGGGTCCCAGACAATGCAAGCATATTCCAGAATAGAACGAACATGTGAAAAGTAAATTGTTTTTCTGAGCGACTGAGGTGCAGTTTTAAAATTTTGATGCAGAAAACCTAGCATCCTTGAGGCCTTCGAGGAAATGTAGTCAACATGCGCATTCCAACGCAGATCGGATGTAAACTATACACCGAGATATTTAAATTCATTTAGGTTTCTAGGACTTTTCCATTTGGCGAATAACGAAATGCTGGCGGTAAAACCTTCCTTGTAAAAGTGACATGTACAGTTTTTTTTACATTCAAAGACATTTGCCATGACTGACACCATGATTCAATGCTGTCTAGGTCCTTTTGCAAAATCACACTATCTTGCGCATTATTAATCTCTCTATAGACAGCACAATCATCCGCAAACATTCGAATGGTGGAACAAACATCAACAGCAATATCATTTATGTAAATAAATGCAGCAGCTCAGAAGGGCTGTAGGCATTCTTGAAAGGGCTGGTCCAGTATGCAAGGAGCATCTCGTAGGGATCCTTCGATTTATCTAGCGATCTTTTAATTATTTTTACCGCTGCTTCGGCAAGCCCATTACTTTTAGGGTAATGGGGACTCGAGGTTATGTGGCAGGAGTTGTACTGCTGCGAAAACTTCGCAAACTTGGAATGGCACGTCTTGGATAACTGGGGCCCGTTCTCTGAGACTACCACTTCTGGAATCCCATGTCTCGCGAAAAGAGACTTGCAGTGGTGTACAACTGCTACTCCAATAAGGCTGTTCAGGCAGACTAACTCGGAATACCTTGAATAATAGTCAGTGACTATCAACCACCATTGACCATTTAAGAAGAACAGGTACATCCCAACTCATTGCTGGGGCCTTTCTGGGAACTCTGTTGGTTTCAGTGGCAGTTTCCTGTTTCGACTGTGCTTCAGACAGACGTGACACTTTTTTAGCAGGTTTTCAATGTCTGTGTCAGTATGGGGCCTCCACACTGAATTTCTTGCTCGTGCCCGGCACTTTTCTATGCAAAAATGTTCTTCATGAAGCTGATTGAGGACTGACCCTCGGAATTTTCGAGGAATAACAACCCTGGTACCACACATCAGGATGTCTTCCCCCATAGCAATATTGTCTTTGAGTGGCCAATATGCCTCGAAGTCTGCTCCTACATTGCGGCGAGATGGCCATCCACTCGCGCACAACTCCATGATCCGTTAAGATTCCAGGTCCAGCTTTTGCTCGGCGGCAATTTGCTTCAGGCTCGGATGAGTCACTGTCAGAGAGGACGTCACGTGCTCTATGAAGCCCTGTATCTCCTCTGTGAGCTCTTGTTTCGGACTGTTGGACTAGAGACCTGGAGAGGGCGTCGGCCGCTGTGAGGTCTTTTCCAGGAACATACGAGATGTTGTATATCTCATGAGGCGCATTCGCATCATCTGGAGGCGTTAAGTCGTCGATTACCTTTGATCTAAAAATAGCAACCAGTGGCTTCTGGTCGGTGTCTACATGGAAACTTTTTCCGACGAGGAAGTTCCGAAATTTTTCACACGCCCAAACTTGGGCGAGGCCTTCTTTCTCAGTTTGCGCGTAGCGTCGCTCAGTGCCAGGAAGAACTCTTCATGCCTAGGCTATGACCTTGATTGCCCTCATTTTCTTGCCTGCTGGTAGCTGATTCACTATGCTGATGGAATCCCCGGTGTTCTTCCCCGTATCTTCTTGTAGGCTTTCTTAGTTCAAAACAGCTTTATTGCCAAGATTTGTTTAGTGGCGTCGTGGCGAGTTTGCACTTCAACTTTTTCGTTCCTTTCAAATCTAATTGATCAGTACATTAGCATTTTCTTCTCAACGTTTTAGAAAGTGTGCTACACTATTGCCCGAGCCCGACCTGGGCCCGGAAACAATCTGAGCTACCTGGCTCGGCAATCTCTGCTACCCGGCCAAGGCTTTCGGGTTGGCCCGGCCTTGTGCAGAGCTCTAGGCTGGGATGTCCATGACTTCGGGTCCAGAGGGGGGCGAGGAGGAGGGGGGGGGAAGGGGCGGGGGGGGGTCAAAACTTGCATGTGCATATTATAGGGTCGGCTGGATTTCGGGAAGGGGGGGGGGGGGGGGGGGGGTTCTGAAGCCTCATAAGCTTCCCCCCTGGTTGCGCCACTGGCGATGTCCAATTTGCGCCCGGAAGCAGGATGTGGGTCTGGACACCCATTCGCCGCCACGGCCTCGGCAAGATATTGTCAAAACTTGGGGACTTGAATTATGAGGTGCTCGCTCCCCAATGGAACACGACCCTCAGGGCACCGACAGCCGCAGCCCGAAATGTTGCACGTCGTTCGTCTCTCGCCATACTACAGTGCAATCCACTTATAACGATACCACATATAACGATGCACCGCTTATAACAATCAGTTTCTGGAGTTTCTAGACTAGGAACACTCAGTTTCTAGTCCAGATACAACGATAATCGGTTATAACGAATGATTATGGGGTTTTTTCATTATCGTTATAAGTGGATTGCACTCTATGCTCGACAGGACTGAGGACTCATCATGGTTCAGACGACCCCGCAGATTACTATGCATTGTCATTTGATTGAGCTTTGTGTCATTCTATTTTAAGTTGCGTGGGGTTGATGCACTTCTTTTAGGGGGGAGTAATGCTGCGTGCATGACCGAGAGGGAATTCGTGTGGCTCTCATGCTGGCATCTGGGGTTTGACGCCCGGCGCCGGGCGTTACTTTTATTCATTCGTTCTTCTCCGTTCTTCTAGAAGATTCGTGTTTACTCTTATCCTGAATGCTCTACGCTCAAACATTCTCGGCCGAAAGTTTGAGATATTTCGTGTAGTAGTAGATGAGCCCAGCATGGCCTTGCCTAGCGAGTCTCGCTCTAGCCAGATGCCACGCCAATGCCTCGACATTAACTTCTGCTTTTTCGGCGCTCATTTTCTCTTTTGTTTCTGGCACAAGTTTGCCGATTAAACCTTTATTCTTAGTTTTACGGTTGTCTATCCTTTTTCATCCGCGACAATATCGTCTACATAGCTACGAACTAAGACTGACTCCTTTGGATACGCTTCCAGCACTTCTGCCACAATTAGGGCAATCACTCCGAGATATATTTCTGAAAGGACAGGTGCAACTCGAGAACCGATGCAAATGCCAGTTTTCTGCATAAACAGTCCTCCCTGTATTTTAGCAACGGTGCTTTGGGGGTTTTTTTTGTTGGTGTCCTTGGGTGGCTTGGTTCATTAGTGTGGTACTTTAAAAATAATAAATTTTTTTCTTTTTCTTTTCTTTTTTGGTTTGTTTTGTGTGTAGTTCTCGTGGTTGTGGGACCACTTTAGGATAATTCGGCCTAATAAAACTGCAGCTGTGTTTAGAGCTTTGCATTGTCCGTCCCGTTTTCCCCCGCCCCTGTGTTACGATGTCAGTAATCAATCAATGTAATTCTATCGAGTCGCATATAGTTTTAGCACTTTCGGGCAATATCCCCTTTAGAAATTTATTTTTTAATTTTATGCATTTGAAAGGGGCATGACGATTGATTTGGACAGGCTTTTCTAGCTACAGGTGGTTGGGTTTAGTGGCAAAGTGTGTTTTATATACTGCAGCTTGGCAGCACGTGGAGCTGAAGCCTCTCTCACAAACTAGCATTGCATGCTAATTTCGATATGGGCTGTCATTGTACAGTCATGAAATTGTGTTCTCGGCAGTGTTGGGAAGTACATTGTACTTAAAGTACTTCTTCAAGTAGGTTTGGAAAACTTGTACATTACTTGAAGTACATTCTCTGGGTATGTACTTGTACTTCACTTCAAGTATTATTTCTTATTTCTTTCTGAGAAAAGTACAACTCCCGACTTCAAAGTACATTCCCCAAATTTGGTATCTGTGAAATTAAGCTTTTTCAAGAACCATGCGCTCGCACGCTTGGCTTGCCCAGTACTACACGCAACTTTTGTGGTCAAGTATAAGAGTTCAACAACCTTTAACAAAAAAATGGCATATAGTCATGTGAAAACACACTTCTCGTCCTTGGAGACGCCATCCAGTCATTTTTCTGAGAAGTAGTGGCAGCTATAAGATCGATAGAAATAAGTGCCTTATAAGTTGATTGTGTTAAATAGTTTATAAGCAAGAGTAAAACAACTACTTTGTGGCCATTTTTTCCAAAATTCGCCGCCATTTCCTACAATAACTGATGCACCCCCGATTACACCTAGAACAATGCGTACCAGTTAAAAAAAAATAGAGAAAAAATGAGACAATTACAATCCTCTGTAATGCTGAATTAGAGTGCAGCTCTTGAGGAGGAGTAGGGAAGGGTACTGAGGGGAGAAGGTGGAAAGTCCCTTACTACTAACATGGATATGGATCGACGTGTGCTTAACGCAAGTCGCAGAAAATGCACATATTTGGTGAGAGCATCGCGTGTAAATTTGGCGGGAATTTAGCGGGGTAATTCTTTCCCCTAACTTTAGCGGGTAATTTTTTCCACTAGATTTAGCGGGGAAATCTTTTCCGCTTGATTTAGCGGGGAAATTTTTTCCACTAGATTTAGCGGGGAAATTTTTTCCGCTAAATTTAGCAGGGAATTTAGGGTCATCGTCATCGTCACTGATGACATCATCAGTAACGTCATCAGTGACGGTGATGTCATCGTCATCGTCACTGATGACGTCATCAGTGACATCACGTGTGACGTCATCAGTGACGATGACGTCATCATAATGATAATATCGTGATGACGTCATCGTCATTGTCATTGTGCGGTTACGCCGACGGCGACGGGCGCCTAAGAGCTGCACTCTAAAACAGAAACTATAGAGGAATGAAACGGCATCTTGAAAGATAGTGTTAAAAAGCACTTGTACTTTACTTCGAAAGTACATTGTATTTATAGCACTGCACTTGAAGTACAGGGTCCGATCGAGAAAAGTAAACCCTACTTTTCGGCCCGCATAAAAAACTATGCATCGCAGAACGCTCGAACTCCGCCAGAATGTAACCCTAGCGGTCCAAGCAAGATGCCAAAGTTTCAGAACATGAGCTTACCTGGATCAAAAGATAAAAGAAAAAAACGAGAAATCTCTACGGGGAGGCTCCGACCACGGAGAGACGCAGACGGAGGCCGTCTGCTTTGCGTTGCATCGCATAGGTGGCGCCACCACCTATGCGGGTTGGCGGGTTATCACGAGCATCTGCCGGGCTTGGCGGCAAATTCGGAATTGTTCTCTATCATTTCTGAAGTTTCACTTGCACACTGCTTTTCACTGCAACGGAAATAAAGATTACACGCTCTAATTTGTGATACTTCGGTGCATTTGCTCAGGCATAACATTTCTTCATGCTAATTATTTTAGCAGATGTCGTCTGCTTTGCTCTTCGCAAACCCGAACGCCGCGGTGCACCTATTCGTCCCGTTCGGTAGCACCTTCGACACTTGTTGCTGCAGATTATGTGAAGTTCGCTATGGACGTGGTAGCTTCCTCTAGTGGCCAAGTCTGCTCACTGCCAATAAACCGTTTATAACCTAATTAATTTTTTTAAAGTTACAATATTTGGGCTCCGCCGTCAGAGGAGCCTCCTTTCGGTTGCAGATGAACTTCAGCTGGGCCAATATATTTTCCTTTTTTAACTTCTGTACCATTTTTTTATGTTTGCGTACTTGGTTTATTTTTCTTTTTTTTTTTCTGTTTTTGTTGGCAATGAAAATTAAAAAAGGGAGAGGCAGAAGATGCCAAGTCAGCGACTTTGTGACCCGGTTTACTCATTATGTCGAGTCTCGAACACATTCAAATTTATTATTATTAATATTATTAAAGGAATTCGGTACTTTTGGTTTGCTGGTATTTAGATTAAATGCTGGACAATTAAGCTGCCCCGTCAAAGAACCAGGTTCACCATTTGCATGGTCCGGAGACACCAGATGAGAGAGACACGGGAGAGCGCCGAGCAGCAGTAGCTCAGCAGCCGACAACCGTAATTGGCAGCCCTAAAAAGGGCCATTTGTCAGAGGTAAACGAAATAAAAACGGGAAAAGACCACGCACATGGCGGAAGCTATTCTTGCTTCCAGATGAAAGTATGTGGAGTGCGTCAGGGGCAGGCACTGGAAGGCAACACCGTAGTCCTACGGTTCTGCCTCAACGTGACCTTCCAGCTGCCAGGTGCAACGTCCAAGTCTCGCCTCGTATTCGGCAAACGCTGCAGCTCTCATTTCGTCCGTAATGAGCAGAAACGCAGCCTTAATGCGTTGCTTGAGGATGTCGAGGGTGGAGATTCGGCCGGTGTAGACCTGTGACTTGATGAACCCCCATACAAAAAAATCACAGATTGTTAGGTCAGGGGATCGCGGTGGCCATGGCATGCTGGGCGAGCCTCTTCCCATCCAGCGTCCAGGAAAGGTGTCACTTAACCATTTCCTGATGGAGGTCCACCAGTGTGGGGGTGCTCCATCTTGCATGAATACGCAAACTTGTCGTTGCATGTGGAGGGCCTCGAGCTCGGGAAGAAACTCCTCCTTCAACATGCGCAGATAACTTCTGCCCGTCACAGACTCATTGAAATAAAGAGGCCCAACAACACTCTCCCTCCAGATCCCGCACCAGACAGTTACCTTGGGAGAGTACTGAGACTTCTCCATTGTCCAGTGAGGGTTGCCGTTGCTCCAGTACCGGCAGTTCTGAGCGTTGACTTTTCCGTCGAGTTGAAAGACGGCCTCATCCGAGAACAGAAGGAAGTCCAGATGGGAGGGGTTGGCCGCGATCCTTAGGATCTCTTCGCGGCAAAAATCGAGCTGTCTTTCATAGTCTTCAGGCTTCAGCTCGTGGAGAACGTGAACCTTGTAGGCATGCAGGTTGTGTCCGCGAAGAATCTGGCGCACAGTGTAATCTGAAACTCCAAACAAACTCGCCGCTCTCTTCGTGGACAGGTGTGGGCCCGCTTCGAAAGCACCCATGATCCCGTACGCGAGCTGCTCTTTCTCTGGCGTGCTGGCGAAGACGTGCTTCTTGTTCGCGACGCTGCCCACCGCGCCAAAACGCTGGACCCACTTCCAGATGGTTCTCTTTGACGGCGGCCTGGAACGGTGCACTCGACGATATCGGCGGCGAGCATCCTTAAAGCTTCTGCGCTTTAAATACCAAACCACGATGTCCGCGCGTTGCTTTTGGGTTAATTGCCTCATCAGGCAGGAAAGTGCAGCCAAACACGGTAGAGATTAAAAGTAATCAACGGGAGAACCGGTGTTCGGGTTTGCGAAGAGCGAAGCAGACATCTGCTAAAATAATTAGCATGAAGAAATGTTATGCCTGAGCAAATGCACCGAAGTATCACAAATTAGAGCGTGTAATCTTTATTTCCGTTGCAGTGAAAAGCAGTGCGTAAGTGAAACTTCAGAAATGATAGAGAACAATTCCGAATTTGCCACCAAGCCCGGCAGATGCCCGTGATAACCCGCCAACCCGCATAGGTGGTGGCGCCACCTATGCGATGCAACGCAAAGCAGACGGCCTCCGTCTGCGTCTCTCCGTGGTCGGAGCCTCCTCGTAGAGATTTCTCGTTTTTTTTCTTTTTATCTTTTGATCCAGGTAAGCTCATGTTCTGAAACTTTGGCATCTTGCTTGGACCGCTAGGGTTACATTCTGGCGGAGTTTGAGCGTTCTGCGATGCATAGTTGTTTTACGCGGGCCGAAAAGTAGGGTTTACTTTTCTCAATCGGACCCTGTACATTGCACCTGGTGTGCTTACTACTTTACTTGAAGTATATAACCTCTCAATTACTTTGTACTTTTTAGATGTACTCTACCCAACACTGGTTATTGGTGCTGCATAATGCGTGGTGAAGACCCCAGATTAGCTGTCATATTGCACTAGCAGATGTTCATTCTTTGTGGTGGAGACAGATTGTCCTATTTTATTGTAGACACAACTTCTTGCTCTATCCATACAACAAATTTTGGCTGAGCTTTGCCATGCAGCAGCACAGAGAGAGAGAGATTACTGAAGAGGAATCAAAAGGGGTATTATGCAGCAGCAGATTGGGGGTGTCCAGTGGGGTATTTAATCCACTTCACAAGTGAGTTGAAGTTTATTAATCAATAATCTAATATTTATTAATCAATCAGGGCAAATCGTCATGGATTGTTTCACTGAAAACTCAAGCAGGGTGTCCTAGGGGGCTGATCTAAATCTTTCTCGGAGAAAATTCCTAACGGCATCATCATGTTGGATTTCCATAAAATTGGTTATGCTTTAGATTTTCAACAATTTATGCTGTGCTTGTTTGTCTGACACTCACCATATCGCCGAGGCTATGGGAGAAAGTAGATTTGTCCCATATATTTTCTGCCTGGAAGTTTTTGAAAGGGAACTTCGAGGGCTGGACTGTGATGAAAAGTCTGCTGATGGTGTCAATTGGTTTGTCTTTGCAGGGCCTGACATGTATGCTGGTCCTTGCCATCTTTGCTTCCGTCCTAGGAATGTTCCAATTTGGCTATAATCTAGGTGTAATCAATGCCCCCCAAAAGGTTTGTGCTAATATTTTTAATTGTTTGTTTTGCTCTTCTCAAGGGATTCTGCACTTGGCACCACGAACGAAACAAACAGTTCAAGCAGAATCAAAACATGCTATGTCACATTTTACTCAATAACTACAGATCAATTTAATAGTGGTCGTTGAACTGGTAGAACCTATCTGAATAGTTTTATGCTTGGCTATGATATGAAAATGCAGTTATAAAAGGCACCCTACAACCGACTGTATCTCTCAAGTTCCTACCACTTGGGTCCTTTCACTTTCATCCATTGAGAGTTTTCTCATTGCATGTTGTTTGACACATACAACACAGATCTGACAGTGTGATAATTCTCGAGATAACTTGAGCACCTTCAGTTGCATCGCCTTTGATGTGACATTTGCCTGAGCAACCAGAGTGAAACTTAAGGGTCAGAAGAGTTACTTCAAGGTCGATTCATACAAAAACATTTGATTAAATTGAATTATTTTTTAGTTGCATTTGTTTTCCTTCCCTGCTTTGAATTAATTCTGCATTTTTTCTGCAGGTGGTAGAGGGCTTCATTTCGTCGGTCTACTTGGAAAGGACGGGCCATGAAATAACGAAGAACTTCAAGGACTGGTTGTGGGCAATCACAGTGGCTGTCTTTGCCATTGGCGGCATGGTGGGAGGCATTTCAGGTGGCATGATAGCCAACCGTTTTGGAAGGTGCGCCTGCTCAACTTTCTGTGCTACTGCATGGTTCTTCTACTTGTTTGTTAATGTTCTCTCAGAAACTTGCTTTAACAACCCGTTGCTCACTCAAAATACTGTGCCTGTTTGTCAGTTTTTGTGCTTTACCATCCATTAACTGGTTATGTGTGGGTTCTGGACCTGGAAAGAATATTGTAAATTCCTGGCACAAGTCTTAAAATTTCTGGCTCACATATGTTTGTGTGAGATATGCGATACATTTCTTGTTTAAAAAGGTGGCTGGGATGTTATTAGAGTCCTGTTTTCAGTTTCGACGGTTTATAAGCATGCTAGTGCTGGCACACCTTTGAGGCTTTGGTGTTACATGTGAACAAGCGTGTGCAAGTGAAAGAGGAACTGTTGGAAATTACTTTCAAACAATTGAAACGAGCAAAATGGTATGCTGCCACTTCACAAATGCACACACCGCAAAACTAAATTCATGTTTCATGAAACCGTTCTGTAGTTCATTGCATCCCAACAAAAATGCCAGCAGTTACCGTACATGTTGTTGTTCACATGACCTAGTAATGTGTGTGTATGTACACAAAAATTTAAGCAAGCCCTGATTGGAATTTTATTGAAGAGAAAACTAAAGTATGTTAGCACTGATGCATATTTATCTGAACCAAAAATATAGCATGGATGTAATGAGACAGAAAAAAGACAGATAACTTGATGTTAGAGCAAAACCATGCATGAGCACATAAAACAGACCCAAGTATGCCAAGGTCAGGCTGAGTATTTGCTCTGATTAAGCTGGATTTCAATTTTTGTAGTAGTGCATATCATACATTCCTGTGCATGAAATGCATGCGTGCAACATAATTTGTGAATGCCATATCTCTCGACAGTTAGGTCGGTGTGCACTGAATTTAGCCGACTGTGGAAAAATCGGTCGTGTTCACTGTAGTTCAACATAAACTTTGTGAATGCTACAGATTTATAATGAATAAAAATAAATATTCAACATGTGTATTTTGAAATTGGCATATGTTACATATTGATTTTGCGAACTCAAAATGCACCAGATCATTGTGTTTAGCAGACTTGCATACACCACACTTAGCTACAAAACCCTGCAAATGGAATCGCTGCTGCACAGAAACGGAGCATGTGCAAAAGCAACAGGGGCAATAAAAGTATGGCCGAATCTGCCGGACTTCAGATTTGGCAAAGTTTGGCACATGCCGAGCTTTTGGGGGAAAGTTCAGCAAAGATTCGGCAAACGTCTGCGCACGCGCGAGAACGCGACTGGGCCATGGATTGCAGATTGACGCCGTGCAGTTACCATCATACAGTGTAAAACTGGTAGTACTACCAGCAGTTACGGTAAGGTATGAAGTAGGCGACATGGTAACTGTTTGTCAGCCTTTGTGAGTGTGGTCCTCATTAATATTTTCTGCCTCAAGAACAAAGGATGAACCAGGAATTGAGGCAGTCCACTGTGCAAGTGACAAATGATGCGGTACATTTTGGATAACGTGATTTTCATTTGATCTTTCTAGTGATGCAACGAGTTAGTTGCAACATTGACGGACAAGTACATTAAAGCACTCCTCGCAATCACAGCAATCCTGTTTTTGGCTCACAAGTAGTTTGGGCCAAAACAAAATAAAATTTCTTTTTAATTAGCGTTATTCCGCAGTTTTCATCTATCTGCATAAAACTAAACAGAATTATCATGGTTGGTGTTGCACATCCGACATTCCTAACTCCTCCCATCTTCCTAAATGTTTGTGTGTGTCCTAACATCAAAAACCGGCATTTTAAAAGTTAAAAGTGAGATTTTGCGAATAAGGGACGTACACTTTCATGCAAAGCTGACGTCAAGTGACTCAAATCGAAAAACGTGCATATTTACAATAATATTATCACTTCTGGTGGAGGCTCAGCAGTTGTTGCATTCATTTTCGCGCACAAAACGGTGACTCGCAGAGAAAGTAAGAACACAGTGTTACCGCCTTTATTTTAACAATGTACACGCTTGCAGGCTTGCGCTAATGAGGCCTCAAAATCGAAACTCGCGTATCGTGACTGCGTCCGCTACTACCCAGCCTCGTTGTCACTCCATTTCTGCAAAAAGTCACTGTAAAATTGCTAGTAAACACACAAAAATGACATGGATACAATTATCTTGTAGAATATCACATTATTTAGAAATTAATGGGCCAATATACATTAAACAAAAAACCTAAAAGTTTTTTTTCGCCCGAAAAAACTAAATATGCAATTTTTAAGTCTGCCAACAATTATTTTTGCCGGATCTTTGCCGAATCATTAAAAAAGTTCGGCAAAAGTTTGGCCAATTTTCTTAACCTTATTCTTAACAGATTTTTTTAACCTTATGCACCAGCAAATGACTTAAAATGCGGGGATTTTTTGAAATTTTTATGTGTATGTTCATATTCGTTTGGCATTTAAGAAAATGTTAATGGAAAGGAAAGAGCAAGGGGATCTTTCCCTTCTCGTGTAGTGTTGAATCCTCAATTTAGGATGCACGTGTGTCTTTTTTCATGTCCTGCATTGCAGGAAAGGAGGAATGCTCATCAACAATATTCTGGGCATTCTTGGGGGCTCAATGATGGGTTTCAGCCATGCCTCCAGAAGCATAGAACTGCTCATTTTTGGTCGCCTTATCATCGGAATCAATTGCGGTAAGCTCAAGCCTTTTTTTGGTTTTTGAAGGCAATATTTTTGTTAAAATTCGCTTTCTTTTAGTCTTATAGGCCTAACTTTGGTGGCAACTTTTTCATGCACTTTGTTTATTCTATGAGCAATAACTGGAGTAAATCCAAAAGGAATCTTAAATTACTAAGAGGATTTGGAGCTGTTCCTACACAGAAAAAAACAACTATGTTACGATAATAAAATGTTTAGCATGCCGTCACTAATCGGTGGATTGAGCAGGGTTTGGGAGCTCTTAGAATAATTTATTGTATTGTTTTGATAATTTCGTATCTGTTAAGCTCAATCCAAACATTTGGATACCTATGATGTTTTATTTTTACATTGTTGCCATAAGCATGAGTCAGTCCAGTGGCTCGATAGATTGGTGTGCAAAGTCAATTGAAATTGAGAATAGTACTGCTCTGATGGCTTTATGAATACCCTTCAGGAATTAAGGTGACTATTGGCAGAAGAATGTTTTGATTAATTTTTCAAAAGAGATCTGCAATCTGTAGTGAATACCTTTTTTTGTTCACAAACTCATTGATACCCAAGATATCATTCATGTATAAGAATACCAACTTAATAAAAAATGAAAGACGATTACAATTTTCTGTAATGCCGAATTAGAGCGCAGTTCTTGAGGAGGAGGAGGGGAGCGTACGGAGAGGAGGGTATGCCCTGCTCCCCCTCTGTACCGTCCTCTCCTGCTCCCCTCCCATTTAGCGGGAAATTTTCGCTAAATTTTCCGCTAAATTGAGCGACTATTTTCCCGCTAAATTTAGCGGGGAAATATTCCCGCTAAATTTAGCAGGAAATTTACCAACATTTTTCCGCTAAATTTAGCGGAAACTTTAGCGAAAATTTCCCTGCTAAATTATGCGGGGAAACTGAATTGGTGTTGAGGTCACGTGACATCATTTTCCCCGCCAAACTTAGCAGAGAAATTTTCCCACTAAATTTAGCGGAAAAAGTTTCCCGCCAAATTTAGCGGGAAAATTTTACCCTCGAGACGTCATTATGGGAAACGTCCCATAATGCAATGCGCGGTTACGCCGACGCCGCTCAACCCGGAAACGGGCGCTAAGAGCTGCGCTCTAAAAATTTTACATTTACGGGACATGCAACTGATAGGACTACAATGTGTGATAGTGTTAGCCTGATCGCAACAACTTTGTTTAATTTTGTTTTACTCTTCCTAGTTTGTGTTAAACCTCTCGTTTTATCACTAAAGCCAATGACAAATATTCTAGCATTAAAGTGTCGATGCTAGGCTTTTTGGCGGTTTGGTGGATGGAGGTTGTTGCGCAGTTTAAAGGGCCATTTTTTAAAAAATAGCAAGGGTTATTCTTTATACACAGTGAGCAAGCTTACATATAATCTCAATCATGTCATCAAAATTCTGATTGAAAACCGGGGATATTTATTCTCAGCGTCACCTCATAAGCATAGGTCTGCACAGCGGGGGGGGGGGGGGGGGGGGGGCCAAGCATGCCATGTTTTTGAATTTGCGCCCCTCCGGAGTCGTGGGGGTGCCATAGCATGCTTGCCCCCCCCCCCTTAGGTGCATGCCTATGCCTATAAGCTAAGAATTTTTCCAATCGCGTTTTTGTTTCGTCGGCAATTGGATGACATGACTCCTGTTAATCTAAGGCACATAAGAACCTCGTTAATTCGAAGTCGGTCGGACGGAAAAAAATATGTGAATTAAGCAATTTTGCAAATTATCCAAAAACGAAAAAAAAAAAAAAAAAAAATTGTGCGTGAAGTTTAGAATTTTGAAGAAAGCATTTTATTCAAAACGAGTAGTCAAAACGAGAGAACATCACCCGAAGTAGTCGTCGATATGGGGCTGCCGCGTTTTGTAATTAGTGGCGCCGACCGTCATATTTTCAAGAAGGCTAAATATCAGAATCACCATCGTTACATTCCACAAAGCTGCGGACGACATTCAGCGACTGTATAACTTCCCCTAAAGCGGGGGCCCAAGGTGGCTCATCATCGTCATCAATCTCTGCCGTCACACCGTCAGTGATTTCGCTCTTAAGGTCCACGTAGCAGGCTTGCTCATTATCTTTAGTCTGCGAACCTCATGTCAACCGGCTCGCCATCGCTGTCCTTAATGGGGGAGCAAAGCCCCTCTCCCTCATCATTGATCCCAGGGACAATACTAGCACTGGCAGCATCCGCGGTATCCTCCTACTCCACGGCCAGTCGTACCTTCGAAATATCCAGGGTGTTTGAGGCACCTCTTGATGACTTCTGCCTTTGCCTGTTTTCATGCATACACGGATCAGGCGTATACCGTAGACCCGAGAAGACCAATGGAATAGCCCTTGCCATTGTTGTAGCAGAGCGACATCCGCTTCCGAAGGTGGTGGCGATGGATCTTCCGCGTATGAATAAACCACATGTGAACGATTTGGCGAGTGACGAGACAAGTGACGGCGACCTGCTCCGCTGTCACTCAGTCAATCGCGCGACGAGGCAAACCACATGAAAGCGACGGGAGCAAGCGACGAAGGCGATGAGAGTCGTTTTCTAGAAATCCAAGAAACCGAGCGACGCGACAGGCGACAGTGAGAAAGCTCCGTCGTTCGCCGCTGACTTTCGCATGGACCAGCAAACAGGAAATGGATCAGCAAAGACGCATGCCATCTTTGTTTTTGCTGCTGAATCTGGATGCCAACTGGCACCACCTAGCACCTAAAAATTTAACCTGGAAGACCGAATTGGCGAATTACCCGTGTAGGCATGCGCGGAGCGCTCATATTATCCAGTCATATTTTCATGAGAAGTCACGGGACCTTGGAAATTGGGCGAATTATATGGGATTCCAAATAAACCGAGATCGAATTATTGAGGTTATCTGTACCTCTTCTTGGTGCTCCTTTCTTCCAACTGCTACAAAGGAAAGAGCACACTACAAACGCATAGACAAAAAAAAAGAGGATGCAGGAAAAGGCTAATGGGAGCCCATGACGATCTGGAAGGTGTTCAGAAATACTGACTTGGGGAAAGTTTACATAGTACTCTATTCGCAAGATATAGAAATGAAATTTCATTGACGACCTTCATTTGGATACTAAAACGGATACCATTCTCAATTCTTAGGAAAAATTCAAAACAAAAATGCCAATTTTGCAGTTTTGCATCAGGCCTCTGTGCAGTTGTTTTCTAACCTTGCCTTTTGCAGGTCTGAACACTGCTCTAGTGCCAATGTACCTGCTGGAGATTTCTCCTGTGCCGCTTAGAGGTGGCCTCGGTAAGAGGAGTGCACCAGTTTTTCGCATTTCCTTCGCAACATATTTTTAGTGGTCCGTTGACCCCTTGCGAACTTGGCAGCGAATGTGGTTGTCATTTTACTTTCCAGGCACAGTGAGCCAGGTTGGAGTTACGGTGGGGATGCTGCTTTCTCAAATTTTAGGTATAGAGGTCATTTTAGGTACCGAAGAAGGGTGGCCCTATCTGTTAGGTAAGTGGCTTTTAGTCGGACAAGGTGTCTGGCATGTTTAGTATTTTTAGCAAAGAGCTGGTCCACACATTTGTGTTTAATCATGATTGACTACGTTGCAACCGTTTGTGACTGCTTATGGCAAGATAACACGCTGGCATCATCTGTCGGTTAATCATGGAACACCCTCTATCCGCGCATATTTCATAATTTTTTATGTATCATTCTTTCGCCGTGGTCTTAAACAATTTTAACAATGTCGTAAGTAGGGTTCCATGGTTGTTTTTTGTATATACCGATAAACCTCGAAAATTGCCTAACCCCTGAGCCAGTTTTTGTCGAAATTGGGGTAAACCGAAACAGCCCAAATTGGAGCTCTCCTTCACCGGAAAAACCCGAGATTCCTCGAAAAGAAATCTTTAACTACAATTTTGTTTTGCGTTTGCCTC
The DNA here is from genome assembly GCA_013358835.2 of Ixodes persulcatus. Lineage (NCBI taxonomy): Eukaryota > Metazoa > Arthropoda > Arachnida > Ixodida > Ixodidae > Ixodes > Ixodes persulcatus. The sequence continues at coordinate 939,113 of JABSTQ010011378.1, forward strand.
GAACATAGCAATGCCAAACTGCCCGCGAGGATACTTCTTTCTTCGGAAAACCCGACCCCTTGTCTCGTTTCCTTCTTTTATTGAAGTATTCTTCGCACGAGCGCGTTCTCCGAAGGTAGGGGAACCTCGTGCCTGCGTCTTGTTTTTTTTCGACGTAAAGCCCGATAAACACAGATTTCTTGTCCGCCACCAAACATTGACACCCAAAAGAACCCGAATCTGTTAGAAAAATAAACCCCAAACCCCCCCACCAAAATGTTAAAAAAAAAAAAAAAAATTACAGGAGGACACTTAACCTTCGCCTCTAAGAGTGGGACGCGACAGCTAAATATACACCCCCGCTCGTTCCCAAGCCGTGCATGCATATGTCTGACTCTCAACCGAAAAGTCGTGGGTTGAATCCCGTTCCGCCTAAAAGTTTTAAATTTTTTTTTTTCTATAAGGCAAATGAATTATTTATCGACCAATCAGGATTTTCCCTTCCCATCAAAACCGACGCTGACGCCGACTTTTTTGCGACACAAGCTCCTTGAAGCCGTCGTTTTAAAAAATAAACACCGAAAACACGGAAGCCTAGTAGTTAAAGCCACCCTTTCTCATTGACTATGTGTAGGTTTTCTGATGCAAATACGGCAAAACCTCCAGTCTAGTTGTACGCATATTCGAAATCTTCCGAGGGTGGAACACGAGTGTGCCGGCGTGTTCTCTCGTTGTATGCAGTCGCAATTGGTCGCAGCCCAGTCACATGCACTCAAATGCAAACGTGTGAACCATACTGAAGTTACTACTATGTTTCGTATGCTAGTTTCAAGGACCTTAGGTGGAAGTAAAGTGAGAGGAAATAAGGTTTTACCTCTTTCCTGACCGCGCCCGTAGGCCATTGGTCACTGTTAATCGACAGTTTCTAAGCGTCGTCAAGAAATTAAATTTAGTGCGGAGAATTATGTTCCACAATCTTATGGGTAGCCGAAAAACTCTAGTTTCGGTGTTAAGTTAGGATTAGACTTTATCACAAGCTGGTGGGCTGTCAAAAATAGTGGAAACGGTGGTTGCACTTGTCTAACATAGCTAACTGCTTGCATCAGTTTTCGTAACAAAGATGCCATTATTTACATAATTTAACTGTATTATGGCACATTTTTTAGACCTCAAGGGCTCTGGGGACGCTTCAAATTATCTTATAGGTGTCGCCTAACAGATGGTTGTCAGTAAACATCACTATAATTTCCAATGCTGTTTTAAGCCGGCATGCACGTTTTATGTTCCCAACAAGGCATACAAAAATGCTAAATATGATGGAACTGCAATCAAGGCTATGACAAAACCGAGATGGAACACAAAGAAAGCCTTCTGCTAGGGATGTGAGGCGTATTATCTGTTTTACGCCAATACAAGCATTCCTTCGTTGAAAAGCACACGTGTTGCAGAGGCTACCTCGCCGACGAACCAAATATAGATGTCAGTCAGAGTACACTAACTTTCGGAAGTATAATAGCCATGGGTGTGGGGCACATTTTCTATATACGAAATTGTTCTTATTTGTTGTTTAATTTGACATAGCTGTAGAAGTTGGGCGTTTATGTGCCTTCCGCATGTGCATTGTATTTTTAAAAATAAAATTTTACAATCTTGCTTTACATGATAACAACATTTGTTTCTTTCGAAAGAACAACTAATTGGCCTCATTTTGATGTGTCACACTGCTTCATATGCAAGTTAGTGAGGAAAATAAAAGCGGTTGCATGAATCCTTTGAAAATTGCTCTTTTCCCATGGTCAGGAAAGGGTTAAGTCGCCAGATTTTGTCTACTGGGGTAGTCTATTGTAAATGTAAAAAATAAAGAAATGGCCTACGGGCGCAGTCAGGCCTACAGTCTGACCGCGCCCGTAGCGGTCAGGCCTACAGCGCTCCCTTTGTGTACTTTTTTCTCTCCGTGTCTTTTTGTGCTGTTTTACTCTATAAAAGAAACGGGTGCACTATGGCTAAGCACACTCAGAAAGGTGCCCTTTTAAGCACTAATCAAGGACTGGTTCATCTGAGGAGGGGCAATGCTTTTTCTGGAGAAACAATATGGCGCTGCATCTGGAGACTTGTGTGAGCGGGACAATCACTGTCCAATTTTTCTTTTAAGTATTTGATACTCGAGAGAAAACACAAGTTGCTTTATTCACGAATGTTTTCACAAAAATGTGCAAGTCGCAGCTATGATTAAAACTGTGCATGTTTATTTGAATGCCCCCACAGATGTGTACTAATTTGCTTTGCCTCAGTTTTCATGCATATGTCTATTGCATGACCTTTCTATGACACTTCAACAATTCAAAATGCTACTCGAATTTCACAAACCCGTAATCTTTGAACACTTTTTTTAACGGACAAATTTACAAAGATTTGAGGACATGCACAAATTTTTTTTTTTTTGGAAATGTAGTCAAGTAAAAAGTATTTATCATTTATGGCAGAAGGATGTCATCATCTCTGACTCAAATCTAATATACCAAATTGTATATTGTTCAGAACCAGTCTTTGAATATCCTTACTTAGGCACATATATATGGTAGCAGAACCTGACATTTCTGGTGAAATACATAGGGGGTTAGTCAAAGTTGCATGAAATAATGGCACATTGTTGACTCAAAAACTAACTGTGAAATGCTGTTCTAATGCTAGAAAATATTAGTTTCTCGAAAGGAATTCTACAGTGGGCTAAGTTGTTCTGCCCCTTCAAACATGCAGCCACAAGAAGTGTGAATAATTTCCTTTGTAACTTCCACAGCAATAGCTGTAATTCCAGCGGTGCTACAGCTGGTCCTGCTGCCCTTCTGTCCAGAGAGTCCACGATATTTGCTCATTTCAAAGCAGCAGGAGTCATTAGCAAGAGAAGGTAAATGTTACAGTATATTGAAGAATGCCAGTTTTGCACTAGCTGGAAGGAATCCCCATGAAAACTCGTAAACGGTATCCAACAAATCGTTAACCCATTCGCTATCGCGCGCGTCGCGCGCTGCCGGGCTGTCTGTACCGCATGTTTTTCCCCTTAAAGGACACATGCAAAGAAAAAAAACATTTTTTTTAAACAGCTTAGATGGATAAAGGATATTATAAAACGATTTTACAACGAAGAAAAAAAATTTTTAGAGCTATATTTACGGCGCTATACGAATTTGTAGTTGGCGCCCGCGGGCGCCGCGGAAAAGTGGCCCTTATTTATCACGTGACGGGCCCATATTTGTCACGTGGTGCTCGCGCTCTTTCGGAAGCTTCCTATGGCCTCTAAAAGTAACTTATTCATCTTTGTTTGAAGTATAACAAAAAACTAAGATTAGTAAGTAACTTTTAGAGCCCAAAGGAAACTCCTGAAAAAGCGCAAGCAGACGTGATCGACCCGTGCGCCGGTCAGATGACGGCGGCGGCGCCCCGAACCAGACGAACTTCTGCGGCGGCGGCGACGGCGGCGTGGAGAAACGCGTTGAAGCGGCGTTCGCACAACGCTCAGCGTGCGGCGGCGGTGTCGCTTTACGGCTCCGGCGACGCAGGGCGGCGGCGCGCGGGCCTACCACGTGACCAGCGGCGGCTCCAGCGGGCGCCAACTACAAATTCGTATAGCGCCGTAAATATAGCTCTAAAAATTTTTTTTCTTCGTTGTAAAATCGTTTTATAATATCCTTTATCCATCTAAGCTGTTTAAAAAAAATGTTTTTTTTCTTTGCATGTGTCCTTTAAACAGGGCCACACGAGGTGTGACTGTTTTGCTTGTATAATAAGCTTTTACAGTAAAACTCGGTGCAGAAAACAAGAAAACATGTTTATTACAGGCTTAAGTGGTTCGTTCAAGTCTACAAATCACTAGGCCCTTGCAGATTCTTCCTTGTATGAAAGATCTTGAAGCACTTCATCCTCGGTGTCGCTTAGGCGTCGCACAACCAGTGCGCTCTTGTCGTGATTCGGACTCAGAACTGCTGTCGGAATCGCTTCCATCGTCGACAGAAGGCTCCGAAAACTCACTATTCTCACCAGACGTCTCGTCATCATCACTGTCGAAGAGGATATCGATGATTTCATCGCCGGAAAGGTCACACTGTACACTGGACACTGCCATCTTCTCCAAGCAGGCAGCGATCAAGTGCGAAAGACGACACACAAAAGAACAAGCTCAAACAAACACAGCAAACAGAACGACCCTCGCCATCTGTTGGCAATGTATCTAACTACACTACCCCAAGTCTACATAGCGCGCCATCTATGAATTACTCTTTAAAACAGAAATTCATGCAGACCGTCGAATCGCCGGCTTTGGCAATATGGCCCCTGACGGCACGCCCGGTGATTCGCCAGCTTTGGTAGCGAATGGGTTAAGAGACTGGCCTCTTCGGCTGGAATCCTGCTGTCGCAACCTCTGTTCTCCGACTTTTCCTGAGATTTCATTTTAAAGTGCTCCATTCTGGTTTTTGATGTCTTTGTGCTTCATGTTGTTTAGCAGCACAGTCAATGTGGGGTATTTAGCAAACATTACACCCACTACTATGAGTACCTCAAGTTTGTAAAGAGCAAACGAAAGTAACTTAGCTCCACAGATTTGTTAGATTTAGGTGGCAGTCATTGTTATGGAAGTTAGATAGCTTTGGGCCATTACTATTACAATAACAGGTGGTGCATACTATACTCCGTTCACCCTTACGCTGAGACTAGAAGCTCCGCCTTCAGCCTGAGCTCACTGGCTTCCGCAGTGCTTTGGTCGCGCGTGCCTGTGCGTTCGCGCTCATGTTAGCAAGGGCAGAAAGCTCCTGCTGAAGGCAAAGCTTATAGTCTTGGCTTAAGGGTGAACGGAGTATAGTACTCGCTTTCTCAGATGTGATTATAATGTATAATTTGTTTGATTTCACTACTGCTCGTCAGCCCTACAGAAGCTTCGATGCTCAAGTTTGGTCGAAGATGACATTGAAGAGATGAAAACGGAGGAGCAGGCTCAGCAGCAAGAGGCAAAGGTAAGGCTGTTTCAAAGCAGCGGGAGGAGTTTCTCTTTTTTTTCTTTTTTCATTGCTTCGCTTGTTGTGATAAGTAAGTCAATTCACTCGTTGACACCGCACCTTGTCATGCAGACATTTTTGTTTGGAGAGGTGTCTTAAATTTTCCGATATGCCCACTTTTTTAGTTTTGATTTAAAAAATGTGGTGTCACATTTGACCCCAGCATTAAAGCAAAGAAGCTACATTGCAGATCTCTTTGGCATTTAAGTTCACAAGGCGTGAGAGAGAAGAAAACCCAGATCAATTTCTCGTTCCTCCTCTGCAGTCTTTTTACCAAAATGAATAACACTGGCCCACACTGCCTTTTTCTCGGCCTTGACGCCAAATAGGTTCAACAAAAAACAGCAGGAAAAGGGAATGCGAATCTGCATGCTAATTTCTGTTTTAATTTGTCCATTGAGTAGTCTCTCTGCTTTGGAAATTTACAACATGTAGTATCGCATTTACTCGCATAATGAACGCACCCCCCACAACGGGTGCCAATATTTGGACTTTTTTTTTCCCCTCGCATAACAAAGGCGCCTCCAATTTTCTGCTCCACGAGTCTCGAATTGCGTCCAATTTAGCTAGCTACCAAGCCAATTTTCTTTTGCCGCCAAGCAGTCGGGCCAAGTCAAGCCAAGCCAAGTCAAGCCAAGCCGCTCTCATAATGGCTGCAAGTGCATAGCTGCGGCAGTTGCGGAAGTGGTCAACCGTGAAACCGAGCAGCGCGCATACTTGATGAAGCTTGGGTCCAATTGATCAGCCCCGGACATTCTTCACCTATCGGATGCATCGATGTCAACAAACACGCCATCGTCTGTGGTGCGTTTTCAGACAGTAAAATCGTGAAAGTGGTTAGGCCTAATTTCACAAACTCTGGGTAAATCTGTTTATTTAATCCGTAACAGAACGGCGCATCAAGGTGCACGCTGCGTCGTAGGTTGAGAGTGGGCGCGTTAAGTTAACGCGCTCGAGTGCACTCCAGAGGTCAGAGTGCACTCCAGCTAAACTAAACGACATTGTCTCATTTCCGGTGCACGGTGGCTAAGTGAGCTTCGTCGTCGGAGATGGTGCGCGAGAGCTCGAACAGGTCGGTTTCCGGTTAGATGACGGCGTTTCCGCTCTCGCGGCCAGTCTCGCGGTGGTCTCACGCGTCTCGCGTTCTATTCTTGCGCCTGCTTGGTTACGTAGATACTTCGACGGCGATCATTTGGCAGCTCGTGCAACCGTTCTTCATCATGGGAATTAAAAAAAGAAATGCTGGTGTAGACAGGTATGCAAACATCCTTCAAAGCTTGTCGAAGTTCTTCATGTGCCTTACCACAATTTCAGGATCAGGCGAGCCAATGAATTCGGCCATTCAGCCGTCGTTCTTTGAGGCTTATGGAAATTCAGAAGACACTCGGCGTACCTTTAATTGCCGCACCAACAGCGTGCAGTGCAAATGCAAGCTCTTGCTGCTGCCGCCGTCTCCACGCACTTATTTCATCAAAGTCGTCGTCGATTTTCGACGTGACGGGAGCCATGTTTAAGCACGTCCCGGAAAGCCGGAACCGGAAACATTAAAAATAAGCGTCAGATGGCGCCTCAATATGAAAAAAAAGATGTGGTCGTTAAGCTATGCTCCGAACTCGCGCACTCGAGTGCAGATGTCCGGAGTCTAGAGCTCACTAACTTAGTGTGCCCAGTGTCTGGTGGCCCCTGGTAGCAGCCGTCCCCATAAACGAAACTTGATCCGTGCGTCGGTGGTTAAATTTCGTACGAGTTCTTATACGCATAGTCGCAGTATATACCTGAGCTTGCAACCGGATACTAGCAATAGTATATATATATATATCACCTAAGAACGGTCGCGTTGCTTTCCGTGCTGAGTGAGCTTTGTAGAGCGCTTTTCCTTCGGCAAAAGGCACATCGAAAGCGCCCTAAAATGGTTCCCTATTTATAAAGCATGGTTACTGTGGCACGTCCCCGACCAGCCGTGGGTGCACCTCCATCAGTGGAGACGTGCCACTGTACCATGCCTTATCATATTTGCACCTAATATGACATTTGCACGAAGTGTGTAAATGCAAAAATTTTACCCCGTGTAATGAACGCCCCCCCCCCCCCCCCCCCCCCCCAAATAAGTCAATTTTTCGGGGAAAAAAGTGCATTCATTATGCGAGTAAATGCAGTAGTATAAGGAAACTGATTCAGTCACACGTTAGATCATTGCATGCGTAAGGCTAACTGTGTATGTAACATACCAAACACCCACACCACAGGCATGGACCATTGTGCGTCTTCTGCAGGACTCCTTAGCCGGCGGTGCAAGGCACCTGTCTGCAGTCCTCGGAATGGGCCCCCTCTTTCTTCTCGTTCCTTTTTATATGTGGCGCGCCTCCGCGTGGGCCTTCTCCGGGGCCTTTGTCCCCACGCCAGTTGGGCTTTTGTCAAGCACTCAACATTACTTCAATGATGCCCGTCTCAAATAACGCATACATATTTCCCTTGTTTGCTGTAATTCACTTATCACTAGATAAGATTGATTTCATCCAATTCATGTGTGAAGTATTTTTCTTTTTTCATTTTGTATTACAGTTTTGTTATACCTTTACACTTTAATAGGCTTTGTCTCTTTAAAGTGTAGTGTAGCACAGTAGCTGAGCACTGTGACAACAGAGAACACTGGATTTCTTTCAGTAACGCCAGCATTGTCAACATAGAAACTAACCCCTGGCATAGACTTTTCATTGATTCCGGGCACATTCAAACGATGCCATAAACATAAATAGGTGCCTCGGCACTTTGCCAAAAGTCTATGGCAAGGGGATCTTCCACATCGCTCAAAGAAGAAGACAGAAAAGATGTGCTCCTCGATGGCCATTACCATAGTCGCCCCTGAAGAAAGGCCGAGTAGGCCTCGAAACGTAGGGCCCCTAATATTAGGATTGGGTTGGTCGTCGTTCTTCATTTATTGTTTTCCCAACCGGAGATATTTCTCTCAAGTGTTTACTTTCAAATTATAATAACTGCAATGATATTCATCTTCCCTACTTTTCAGGTTACCATGTTACAGGTCATATCGACCAGATCACTACAGCTCCCTCTTCTCATTGGAATCTTTATGCATCTGTCCCAGCAGCTGTCTGGTATAATTGCCGTAAGTTTATTCCACCAGTTCTTGCATGCTAATAAATAATAAAAATGGTGGAAGATTGATGAATATCACATACCTTGTCCCTAGGTATTCTTATAGCAGGACGTTACTCTTAGTACAAGGTCTCTAAATAACTTGCTTCATATGTTGACTTAAAGAGTGTTATCAATCAATCAATCAATCAGTTCATGTTTTATTGTGCTTCCAAATAGCTGATAGGCCTTAGGAGGGGTATATATACATGAGGCAGTATAAAAATATGACTAGCAAGTAATCATGACTGGTACACTTTTTTTGACCTTTTAAAAATTATGATGCCAGCAGAAACTAGAATTAAACTTCCACTAAACGGCAAATGTAATTTATAAATTTTAAAGTTACATTGTGGAGCACTTTTACAGCCAAGCTGTTTATGGCTAGGGTTCCGTGGATTTTTTGTGTGCGGGACCAAAAACTATGATCGCACCGCACCCATGCACCGCACGTGCCAGCATGTGTAGCGGTAACTGTTCTAAAGCAAAAGCCTAAAACAAATGGGATCTTGCACGTGCATTTGTCAACGCTTTATTTTGGTTATTTACTTCGAATTTTTTATGCGGGGAAGGCATACACGTGCGACGCAAGGAACACCATTCCGTGCATTCTTGAAGCTTGGGTAATTTAGCAATTTTCGTGTGCGTGACCAAAAACTCTACGCTCACACCGCCCTCTCTTTGTCGTTGTTCCAAGCGCTTGCGTGCTAAGTTTCCTTTCTTTCCGCTCTCCCGGGGTAGCGGTCCCGTCGCGCGTGTCTACTTTTCGCGAAGTGGTGGTCACGTCGCGTGTGTCTAGTTTCCTCCGGTTCCTTGGGGCGGCAATAGTCGTCCAAGCGAATTTATATAAAAAAACCAGAAAGACAAGTTGCCGTTCTCCATTTTCAATTTCACTTCTCTTCTTTCATCGTAATGGGGGAGGCCGTGTATGGTCCGGATTCCCGAAGAGCACCGGCGGGAACGGTAACGAGAATGTCAGTTGCGGCGGCAGACGGCACGTGTGCGTGCCTGCCTTTTGTCACGATGACCACCGATCAAGACGATAAATGTGTTTGTGCCTTTGTTCAAAATTCTGTGTCGCGTTTGTGTTGTGTGCTAAACAGTTTTGCTGCTCATCCACCTTCACAGAGTGGAATGGCACCCAGTTTTTCTACTGAAAAGATTTAAACATATAGGGCTCTTGAAATTATGAAATATTACCTGTGAGATAATGTTATTGGCTTCAATGATTAACATTGAACCCATTGTTATTGGCTTCAATGAATGAATGAATGGGCCAGGTTGCACTGTCGACCCAGGAAAGCTTCAATCAATAACATTGAAGCCAATGTTATTGGCTTCAATGAATGAATGAATGGGCCAGGTTGCACTGTCAACCCAGGAAAAACGATCAAGGCTCACACGGGCGCGCTGCTGCTTTAAGTGTGGCAAATGCAAACACATCGCTCGTGCCTGCCGCACAGCAAGGAGCCTAACCTGTACCACTTGCGGAGGGCACCACCGAACTATTCTATGTGACGTTTCCCGACCCCCTCAAGCTACGCAGGGCATTGGTCAATCTGGAGAAGATTCCACTCCAAACTCTGCAGCCGTTATTAGTGCCCCAACAAACGCGGCAAAGCAGGGACCGTCGGTTCTGCTTCAAACAGGCCAAGTGTGGGCTTCTTCACTCTATCAAAAAGTTCTTGTTCGAATATTGGTGGACAGCGGCAGCCAAAGAACCTTCGTGCATCGCGACGTCTCAAAACAATTGAACTGCACAGCTCTTGGAAACGAAAAGCTCACCGTATTCACGTTTGGTAACGCTCGACGACCTTCACGCTATCACTGTCGACGAGTTACCATCGAACTATGTGGTCGGACCACCGGCACACGAATCCACTTGGAAGCATTGGAAGTGCCAGAAATCTGCACTGTCATCAGTCATCCGGTCAACGAAGAGCTGCAAGCTCGACTCCACTCTGAAAACATGCTGAGCGCCGATATAGCACCGGAAGGTATGCCATGCCCAAATGAAATAGGTATCCTCATCGGATCTGACGCCTATTGGAAGATTGCCACAGGCAAAATTCAACGCCTCAGCGAGACACTAACGGCAGTTGAAACCGTCTTCGGCTGGATGATACTACAAGGAACGGATACCTGTCATTCTAGCAACTTACGAAGCACAGTCACCACCCTTTCTCTGTCATGTGAATTCTCCAACGAAGGGAAACGAGGATTTCGATTCTTCACAAATGTGGCGCCGAGATGTCATTGGTGTCACCGATTTAGCCGACACTCAACCAATTGATCACCCAGTGCTCCTACCATTTGAAGGAAGCATAAAAAAGCGTGATCTGCGGTACGAAGTTCCTATCATGATAAGTACCGCAGACCTAGAACCAGATTGCAATAACCACAACAAACTCAAGAGAGAGATTAGGACGGCGCTATTTTCGGAACCACTGTCCCTGTGCAGTAGGGTCGGCCACAAAAAGATCTACGCGCGAGACTGCACACCCACGAAACTGTCGGCTGCCACACAGGACGACGTCTTCGAAGAACTGGTGAACCAATTGAAAAGTCCCGTCACTGCACGCGAGAAAGGGAGAACTGCGATGCTACTCTCGGAACCAATGTCTTTGTGCGATAGCATCGTCCTCGGAGAGAGCGGTACACATAGCTTTATATCCACGGAGGATGCTTGCGACAGACGGGTAAATCGTTCGGCCTCAAAAAAACGGAAACTGCTTCACCGCAAGCTGTCGCTGCCTAGGAGGAGCGAGCCCTTGCAATCAAACGTTGCAACTGAAGATTTAATGCATGCTAGGCCGAGCAGCGAAAGAATGGAATTGGGAGCAGATGAAGAGGTGAAGATTTGTCCGGTGCGCGAGACTCAACGGGATGAAAAACAGATTCTACACATACCAGCGCAAAGATTCGGAGACGCCGTGAGCGAGACGGCAACCCAGAACAAGAGGATCGCGAAGACTCGCGCTGAGGAACAACCAATCGGGCTGGAGAAGGACCGACACCTTTTAAGCACGGTTCAGCAGTCAAGACTCGTCCATAACAAGCTGAAAATGCGGTCAGCTGCCGAGGGGCGAACGGACAAGAAACACCAGATCTCCCCACCGAACGGAACGTCGGGGCCGGCGGATATCGTGTGCTCAGCACGACCCGGAAAATTCGAGCACTGCAAAGTCTCGCAAGGAAGCGAGCCGTCTGAAACGGCCGACACCACGGATGCGTCCGCAAGCCGAGAAAAACATGATATGTCAAGAGTTGTGGGACTACTATCAACAGGCAAGCAGACCATTCGACAAAGCGTACACAGCTATAGAAGGACAGAAGGTCGAGAAACGAAAGTAATACTGCCAGGTCTAAAGTGCAGAAGAACGACTGAGGGATGGTCGGAGAAGCCGGATTCGGCGTGCGTCAAAGAATCGTCAACTTTGAACTTCTGTCACTCCGAATTCGAAGGCGAAGGCAGTTGTCGGTCAGAAGGGACTTTGAAAAGCAGACAAGCGGAGGTCTGCAAAACTTTTAGAGATGGGGTAACGGACGGTCCTTCACTTCCAAAAGGCAGAGAGGGCGCAGCGTCTCCGGAGTCCGCGCACAATCCGAACGCAAAGTCAATTGCCACGGTCCAAGCTGAGCAGAAAAAGACGAAAATGCTAAAGAGAAAAGAGCTACCATCCGAGGACTCCCAAGCAGATCCTCTTCCAAGCACCGAACACCCAGCTCCTCCAAAGTGGTGGAAGGTGAAATGGAAAGACACCACCAAGCGAAAGACAAAATGTGCACCCGGAGCTGGGCTGGCAGACGTCTACGACGACCGGGAAAGTGCGTGGGACGAGTCTGGGCAGGACGAGTTCTTGAGTGATGAGGGTTCAGACGAAAACATCCTGGGCGAGAGATCAACAGGCCTGTCCAGCGGCTCTTCCTTCATGGTGCAGAATCGACGCCAGCGCCGGCCCGGTAGGATGTTGAGAAATAGATGACAAGCAAGAGCGCGCGGACAATTGGGGGCACGCGGGGCTTGGGCACCCGCAATGTCAGTGTTCCATAAACGGCCATCCGAACAGGACATGTCTCGGGTCCCTTCCTCCACAGTCAGTGTGCGAGGATAGCAGACTAGTCACCAAAACTTCGCTATGATTATCTTTTTGAATTTATGGCTTGACTTTCTTTTATTTCATGCGACCACTGACTTGTTTTGATAAATTTTCAATGTACCGCACATTGCTGCAGCACCACAGCGAGGAAGTGCGCATAAATTAGCCCGGAAAACTTCATGAATTCCAAATTAGGAGTTGTCTCACCACTTCAACTGAAAGATTTAAGGTGCTGCTTTGATTTACCGCCCAAGAGAATGTACCTACGATATATATGCACATCTGGGCACACCACAAAGACAATTGTTATGCTTGCGAAAAGTACTTTTGCACTATGATGCAATTTGCTAGCCCACACAATGCGTCATGGGTAGATAGGATGCACAAGAGCTACCTGTTGGTGGGGAGTTACATGGCGCGAGCACCGATGTGTCTTCACGTAGTGCACAGCTGGTGGAGTTAGATCGAAATGGAAAAAAGCATTTGATAAAAAAGGGGGTGGCAGCCATGGTATATGGCTACGCAAATCCCCATTTCACTCCTGATACAATGCATCCTGCATTAAAAAGGTCTTTCAGGTGTCAGTACATGGTCACTAGTAGAACTTGGGTGACTTTAACACTCCAGCAATGTGTGTTGAGCTTTTCAACCTTGGGGAAGCTTTTCAGAGGTCCAGCTAGTGTCCAGCATAAGTTGGCTTCCCTCAATCTTCAGCTTTGGGTGGGTGCACAAATTCCAAGGCGTTATGAAAGGCTTAGCAGCCATCCTGCCCATCCTGCCTTAGCCGTCCTGCCTTCGGCTCCTGCCGAAGGCAGAACGGCTAAATGCCTTTTACCAATGGCACCTGGAAGATTCAAAGGCTGTGAGCAGCCTTGTCACGTAACGTCGTCTCACTCGGCTGGTGCCAACTGTGCAGCTGGGCTCGAGCCCTGACGCTGAGCATCTTTTTATGCACTGTCTGGACACGAGGTCCAGCCAAACTTTGATGCAGCACCTGTGTCCAATTCGTATGCTCAAGCTGCAGTGCACAGGCTTTGGTTGTTAAAGGCAGTGTTGCTTTTGGTGTCGCGTTAGCGACTGGCTCTTACACTTCTGTGCGTGTCTCCCAGGTGTTCTACTACTCTGTGCGGCTGTTTGAGGCCGCGGGGCTTCCTCCGAGCACGGCCAAGTTTGCCACCATCGGCGTCGGGGTGGTGATGGTGGTGATGACGCTGGTGTCCATCCCACTGATGGACCGGGCTGGCAGGCGCACCCTCCACCTCTATGGCCTTGGGGGCATGTTCATCTTCAGCATATTCATCACCATCTCTTTGCTGGTCAAGGTCAGGGCCCTCGCCATTTGCCGCATAATAGCTTCGGAGAATATCTGCGACTGTCTTGCAGGCAGGGTGACCTTAGGTAAACGTAACTTTAGGGAAAACGTTGACTTCAGGGAAACATGACCTTAGGGAACCGCGACCTTGGGGAATTATGACTTTAGGGAAACACGACAATAGGGAAATGTGACTTTGAGGAAACATAACCCAAGGAAAATGTGACCATGGGGAAACACAGCCTTAGGAAAATGCACGGGAGCAATGGGACGACTTGAAGCGATTTGAAGATGCAACACGGAGACCATTTGTAGTGGATAGGGTGTTCGTAACGTGGAGATATTACCATGCACGTTTCCGAGCGTGCGAGCGCGTGCGTGGCTGAATGGTTACCATGCTTAGCTTTCGCGCGGCGGCCCCAGATTCGATTCCTGGGAGCGGCCGCTTCTTTTTTTTATTCTTTCAATCTAGCATTCTCGTGAGTTCGAGAACCTTGTTGTCTGATTGAGGTATGAATGTTCTTCGCCGAATGTTCCAGAAACCCACGTGGGTACAAAAGGTTCTTTGCATGGCGGTCCGAGACCAGCCTTTCGTCAGTGCTCGATCCAGCTGCTATGCCGCCTTGGGTGCCCACGATGCCTGTACCTCTGTGTTTGTTTTGGGCACAAGTGCACCCCCTTAAACATTTAGTTACCCCAGTTATTAGCCACCTCATCATTTGTAATTCGTGACAATATGTGTACGGCGGTCACCGAACTGAACAGAAGACACAAACTGTGAAACCTGGAGAAGCAGCTTGCTCAAGGTCAGAATGGCAACTGGGCCGGGGACATTGCAAACCTTTTTCTGGACAGGCGATCTACGACTGTCGTCACCTCTCTCATCCAGTAACTGTTCAACAACCGAACCGAGCGAGGGGGTGGCAGTAAGCATAAATTGTCCGTCCTCAGTCCAGCTGTGATTTCTGCCTTGAGCGAGCTGCCTCCCCCCCGCTTGAGCTGTTTCATTCCGTGCTACTACACGGAATCACTGGTTTGGCTGCCTCGAGGATAACCATACCAGCGCTTAGTTAAAGGCCGACATACACTTCGCATTTTCCACGTTTGCCTGTCTCCTCCTTTTCTCTATCCTCTCCACTTTTTACCATGCCCCAACTTGGCTCCGCTCGCAGTTTAGGAGAGGGGGGCACGAAGAAGATTTTCCCCCCTGCAGAAAACCTACTTTTCCTGAAATCTGGGTTAATCTAGACATAGGCGCTTGTCCGGTTGAATCAGGTGCTTAACGTATAATTTGCAGAATTCCCGAGTTTTTGAAGTGTTAATAGGGTGCGCTTGAACAAAGTGGCCGCTTTTGCGGTATTTTACGGTAGGTTGTATGTGGGCCTTTGAAAGCTACTAATCAAAAGGGTTTTTGGCCGTTATATGGGCCACACTGCTTCAAAAAGCAAACAAATGTTTTCTTAAAAAGAAGCTTGATTTAACTATTCCTTGCCCAGGTGTCATGTGGCCAAATGTCAATGGTTCCCTGAAATATTTTTTTCAATATAAATTATTAATAATCGTTTTGTAAATAAATTGTTTTAAATATAGGTAGTCTAAAAACGTTTGTACACCCCGACCTAGAACCTTTAAAGAGAGTTACTTGTTGATACAAAATTATTCTTATACCCTGCATTAACTCATGTGCAACAAAAATTGGCATTCCCAGTGCTCTAAGAAAAATTAGGTAAAAAAATATAGGACAGGCAATGGATAACTTCCTCCTACTCAGCTCTTCGACTTGTCTTGCCACCTTTGCAGAGGCGAAGGTCAATCTCGCCCATTTTTTCCATTTGCCCGCAACAATGGAGGGTTAAAACACTGGAAGCAAGACCAGCAGTTAGCTTCGTCCGCTTTGCTTAGAAACGTCGAGACCGAGCGTAGACTCTCCTATTTTGAAACTTGAATCTGTCAGTGTTGCTTTCTGAGCTCTCATTCAGCGAAATTATTCAGTTACATAAATCAGAAATTGTTTTATATTTCCTTTGAGCTTTTTAAAATAAGGACTGTGTGCTTTCTTTCGCAGTTCTTGTACCAGTGGATCACATACATGAGTGTGGTCAGCACACTGTGCTTCGTAGTCTTCTTTGCAATTGGGCCAGGTAAGTTCTTTACGATACTTCTAACATAAATGGATTCTCTTTTGGATTACACTTGCATTAGGTATCTACCTTCTTGTTGCTTGAATTAGAAAAGATAATCAAACTGCTGTATTTTTAAAGTATTAAAACAACTATCCTTTGTTGCTTCTCCACCTATTGTCTCAGTACATTTAGAATACTGTAGAACCTCGTTGGTACAATCACGGTTTCTACATTTTTCGAGCTCTTGCATTCAAAGTGCCGGTCCCACAGAGCTCCCACAGAAACACATGTATTAATTCTCCGCTTAGTGCGTTTGCTTTCTCAGTTCTTGCGTCCAAGATGCCGCCGACATAGCGCCGGTCGATTCACACAACAACCGATCCGCGGATGGATTGATCTCGCGATGACATGTCCGTAGAACGTCTGCTTCCCAAGCGCATTCAAACGGTGGACGAGACGAGCGGATAACAGCAAGGATCAGCCAAACCACTTCGCGACTGCACGATGCCGCAAGATGTCAACAGCACAGAGTGGCACCGTAGTCCAAAGTGAATGCGATGTTAATCACTGCGCCATCGCGCGATGATGAAAAAGGATTGTGTGCTGCTGTTCGGTACCTGGCGAGACAGAACAGCTTGGAGAGGATTAGCGTGAAGTGCCACTGGCTTTACTAACCTAAGGCATAACGCAAGTATGGTCCTGCCCGTACTGAAATAAAAGTCAAAATGCAGGCGAGTTGGTGCACAATCATAATTAAAATTCTTGAGACAAATGAAACATAAAGGAGGACATACACACCGTCGGGAAGGCTCGGTATAGGTGCAGCGGAGTCCTGGGCTTGTGGAAGGGCATTTGCCAATGTCCTCGTTCCCGTGTACTCGCGAAAAACACCTTATTACACCACCAGTGCAAAAAGGTCTTGCCCGACCTCGTTGGGTCTTAGTGTTGCCGGAAGAAAGGCTGGATGGATGTACAGAAAAGAATGCGGCGTGCTAGGTGAGTTTTGACAGAAGCTTCTTGATACGGGTTCAAAGGAGTACCGGAACTTGTTCCACGTCAGCCGGAGACTGTCCCTGCAGCTGCTTTTGCACGTGGAACCAAGAATTGTGCAACAAAACAAACTAGCGAATGAACAAACGCAATCATTTGTTTTGCTTGTCTGAAAAAAGCAAGAAGTTGTGTCATCGCCAAACAAATCGCTTTTCAAGTTGATCCCCTGCCAATCATCCAATCCGCGAGTGAAAAGTGCGGTCCAAAAAAAAGCCAAGTGCCTTTTCACTCGGGGATTTTTGGCAGGGGATTGACTTGAAAAGTGTTTAGTCTGGCAACAACAGATCTCTTGATTTTCGAACAAGCAACAGAAAGATGCCACATCATTGTATTTTGTTTTGTTTTTGTTCGTTTTGCCGGTTGGTTTTGTTGCATGGTTCTTGGTTTTACGCGTGAAAGAAGCTGTAAGAATGTCGCTCGGCTGGTGCGCTGCAGATTCCGGTACTCCTCGGGGTCCGTGTAGAGAAGCTTCTGTCAAAACTTGTTTAACATGCCGCAATCTTTTCCTGCACGTCCACTATGGCCATTTATTTAGGAAGACCTTTATTGGGGCTGTGGTGTACTGAAGTGTTTTTTGCGCGAGTGGACGGGGACGAGGACATCAGCAAATTTACCTCCACAAGCCCAGGACTCCATTGCTCACCTGCGTATCAGCTGCCCAAAGCACCAAATGGAAATTAAAAGCGTATTCTGAAGGTATTTGAGTTCACGCCTACGAATGCTTACAAACTTTTTCCGTACATTTATTTAAATTTAAACCTAGCAATGTTTACTAGGGTTGTGCAAATATTTCAAATTTTGAATAGTAGTTATTATTATTACACTATTCAATATTTGCTTCGAGATGAGCTGCGAAATGCATATTTTTCGAAGTGTTGATCGCAGCGGGTTAGCCCTGTTGAGTGCACTTCTCACCGAGCGTGGGTGCACTGCAGAGAAGCAATACCTGCGAAAGCGAGCTCGGCGGATGTTGCTCGTCTGCAGTGTACCAGCGTTCGGTAAGAAGTCCACTCAACGGGGTAACCTGCCGCGATCAACATTTGCAAAAGTATAAATATTGCAAATGTGTGCTTGGAAGAAATGCATGCTTTCAAAGCGGGATGGTCCTTGCGTGCGCCCGGTGTATTTCAAAGGAAACGAGAACTTTGTGAATGTTGATATCTACATTGCAGTAAAATTTTCAAAATTAAACTGAGGCTATTATGCAAGAATAGATGTTAGGCAGAGATGCCCTGACAACCTGCATGCATCATTTGTGATTCCTTTTTCCTTCGACAAATTCAGGATTGAAGAAAGAATATTTGCATATAGCAAGATGTGTAATTTACGATAACGAAAAAGGGACATGGAAGACAAAACAGGCAACGCAGTCTATGTCCCGCTTTCAATATTATAAATTAGAAACCAACATGCTCAACCATCTACATAACAAGATTTGTAAATCCATTGAATTATAGCTATGGCTGGGCATCTTTATGCGGAGTGCAAGTTTGTCTACTTCTTGCGCATGGGTTGCGATGACATCAGAATGCTGAGCTCTTACTGGCTGATTGAAAAATATAGTGGGTAGACCTCAAGGCATCTAGCATTGGGGTCTACCCACTATCCTTTCAATGAAAGCCAATTGGAGCCCGGCATTGTTCTGAGGTCACCGCAACTTTTGCGCAAGAGCAGACGACTTGCCCTCCGCCTAGGTTTAATTTTATGCTAAATCCGTCGTTTACTTGCCATCCCGAGGCATCAAACTTTCTGAGGTCACAGTGCATAAATATAGTTAAATTAAATTGAGCTTACAAATGAACAAGTGGAAGCTTGGGAAGAACCTTCACGAGTATAGCTGAATTTTCGTTTAAGCAGAGTGCAATGGCTTGGAGAACCTATTTGATATTCCATTCAGTTATATGCGGCCAAAACCACTATTCGCTGCAAACGCAAAATTCGCTATTCGTGCATGACTAATGTTTACTACCTTTTTCTGAGCCAATTTGAGTTCACACCTATGAATGTTTGCATAAAATAAATTGTTTCGTGACAGTTGCTTTCTATCTCATCTGTAGCACCCCCTGAAGGGCATTCTCGTTCTTGATGTTTTTCTGGATCATACTGTATTTACACAAATATAGGTTGACCCATTTTTCAGTTTTTGGAAATCTGAAGTGGAAGGGGGTTGACTTATAATTGAATCAAAGCATTCCATCGCCGACAAAAATGAAACAATTGCGATATCAAGAACACCTTGACTTGTTACATGTTCAGCTGGCTGTACCCGTAGCATTGCGCTATTCTGTGCACTCATTTTACGAGGGTTTTTTTTGGTTTTTTTTTTTATTTGCGCGAATGAGTATTATTGATAGTGATTCGCAAATTAGCCCGAATGTACAGCTGTGAACAGCTCACGGCGTGCACGACTCCCGCGGATGGCAACACTCCATAATGGCCGTTGGAACAGCCTCACACCTCACTCCCCGCGGCTTTTTTCGCAGTTTTTTGCACTGTTCACGGTTGCACATCATTTGATTGAGTGTCGAGATTATGCTGGAGCGCCAACTACTTTTTTTTGTATTAACACACGTGATCCGGGCAGTTTAGGCTTTCGGTGCTCGTTTAGGGCCATTCTTTATCGAAAAGCAACTAACAACTACGCGGCTGGATGCAAGTTCGGCCTGTCGGAGCGGGTGGTGCTGCAGTGGAGTCTGCAATGGCGCAAGATCTTAACTGTGACGGCAAACGAAGAGGCTTCTGCTGGCCAAAGTCTGGATAGGTGGGGATACCTTCCGGAGTTAGAGGTCAGGCTTGCAACGTACGCCGCAAAAGGGCGCAATCAGTCCCTACCCATGACGTGCAACGCGATCACCAGGCAAGCGCGGGGGATGCGGTTAATGCTGCCATTTGCAAAGTGCGAGATTTCATTGGACGATGCCAACAATGTGTTTTGAGAACGTAGCAGTGATGACGAAGGGGAACAGCAGCACCAGTGCAGACGAATCGTAGTCTCTAGTTGCGGAAAGAGTGAGAATAATAGGGAGCCCCTTCAGTTGTCCCGCCTTCAGTGCGAGCTTCCTAGTTTTGATAACGCCTGGGCATCTCGTGCGTCTCGCACATGCATGCGCAGCCAAAATACGCC
This sequence comes from Ixodes persulcatus, assembly GCA_013358835.2. Classification (NCBI taxonomy): domain Eukaryota; kingdom Metazoa; phylum Arthropoda; class Arachnida; order Ixodida; family Ixodidae; genus Ixodes; species Ixodes persulcatus. The sequence continues at coordinate 959,002 of JABSTQ010011378.1, forward strand.
AGAAGGCACCGACCGTGTGCTGTAGGCTGGGCTTTTGAAAGCAATACTTTGCCGGTCTCACGTGTTCGCCGTAAAATGTGATTCTAAAGATTATTTTTTCCCAATGTGCAATGTGGGGGGGTCGACTTGCAATCGAGTCCACTTACAATCATGTAAATACTTTGTTTTTTGCCCCGGTCCCCTGAAAAATGTATTAACGAGGTTCTATTGTATAGCAAAAACTTGTCACGCAAGCAGCAGTGTTATATTAAGTGTCAAGTTCGACTAACAGTGTCAAGTTAAGTGTCAAGTTCGACTAACAGCTAGATATATGGATGTGCACCTAATTCTACTATAATAACTGCACACAATGCTTGGATTGTGCTGGAAACAAAGTTATATACAAATGGCTCGTGGCTTTCAAGACCATGGGTCTTTATGAGATCAGCTTTTGGGGAAGTTTGATTATCCCGGGCCAATCTATCACTGGGTTGTCCCAGGGTAATCATTCTTTTCCACGCTTAATTTTATTTTCATTGCTTTCTTTATTGTTAATGCGCTCTTCACCTCTTGCATTTTTCTTTATCTTCCCCTATTTCTTTGTAGTAACCATGTAATAATACCATTGGAATACTATGATGAATTCCTGTATATGGAGACAGCCTTATTTCAGTGTTGTCACGATGCAACTTTATATAATACTGAGCTTTTCTTTTGATAAGCCTATTCGAAGCAGAGCAATTCAGGGTGTGTGCGCAGTTTTGAAGTTGGCCAGTGTCACAGTTAATCTTGCATATTTAGGGCCTTCGATACTACATGCATGGGTGCATGCTTTCCATCAATGAGCTTGTAATGTTCCTAATGAATATAGAAACTTAAGTTTTAAAAATTTGGTACCTGTTTTAATGCACCGATGTCCCATTGTCAAGCAGTAGGTAAACAAGTATTTGCTTAAATGCCTCAGGCATGGGTTCTACAACTGGGTTCCCAAGAACCCAAGGGTTCCCCAGACTGCCATCGGGTGTTCCCTAAGCTACCCAACTTTCTCAATTCTTCTTACCCCAAAGACGAACGTTTTCCAGTCTATGTTAGCGGGTCTGAGCCATCCGTTGATGCATAACACGGTGCCAAACACTCCCCAGTAAGTGCATTCATTACTATTTTAAAAGTCTGGGTTTCTGAAGTGCTTTATTGCAACAATGCTGAGGGCAAGAGGGCTTCCCCAGCTGTCAGTAAAGAAAGAAAGGTCTTCCCCAAGATGTAAAAGTTTGAGAACCCCCGCCCTGAGGCAGCGACCACCAGCTGATGGGAGGTCTTGTCCCTAGGCACGATCCCTTGGATGCTGATGGCCGAGCTGTTCTCGCAAGGCCCCCGGCCTGCCGCCATGAGCATAGGCGTCCTCGTCAACTGGTCGGCCAACTTCATTGTGAGCCTCGTCTTCCCGCCCATGCAGGTGAGGGTGGCCGTCCAGATAGTTGCTCTCTTGATCCCTTGACCACTCCTTTCGTGGTGGAGCGTGTGAGGCAAATAGACCCTTTTTGAAATTCAGTCTGGCAGCTTTTACCACCGTTATCATCTCAGTGTGTGGCATCTGTACCAAACCAATGGCCGCCTTCTTGTGGCCATTGGAAGAAGAAGTTGAAGATACTAGCAAGCGGAGGATTACTGGCAAGCAGAGGATGTATGAAATGAGGCCTGTACGTTCGGGACGTCAGTACGACTTGATGCACGAATTAGATACAATGGCTGCGTAAGTGTTTATTTTTAAGTGTGGTCCAATCAATCTCTTGGCACAAGTTTGACTCCAAAGCCCTCTGAAACGAAACTGAAACAAATCTAAGAAGAAACATGAGGTGACCAAAGAACCAATTTTCATGTGCCGTGGACATGCGAAAGTGATGGTGCCAAATGAAATGCAGTTTTGTTACCGCCATTCGTTTGTCCAAAGTGAAAGAAACTGCTTCCAAGGGTATTGTAGCAGTGTCGGCTGACACAGGAAGTTTAATGTGGGGTGCGACATGTAAAGGACAGAGATGGTATGCGTTAGACCGGGAATGTGTAAACGTTGACTCCTTGCGGTGCTTGTAGCAGTCCTTTTTATTTTTAAATGTTTGGCAAACAAACTTTTCCGGAGGCAGAACAGTACTGTTCTTACTCTAAACATAGTTAAATTGAGCAAGATTAAATCAACTACCACCCGAAAATGACTGCAGCTTGCACTCTCTAGGCGACTGGTAACCGCTAAAAATATCCACCTGGTCTGGGAAGTGAGTTGATTCCATTTCAGGCAGAAGTCAATTTATGCTTGTGTAAATCTTCTCCACCTTGAGGTCTTCCCCTAAATCATGACCGTAAAATCCTGTAAGGGCGCCCTCCCCCGAGAGATCACCCATCCCATTTTTTCTGGCTAAATATTTATAACATAAAAATTCCAAAACATCGCCTATCCCCTATTCCCATCGGACATCACACAATATCTGATGGGAATCTCATCAATTGCGCGATCTGCGGTACCGGTATGTGTGACAAGGGAGTTCATAGCGGATTCACACGACTATGTCCGCGATCTGCACACGTGATACAGTCTAAGCTCGTTATAACAGACCTTGATTTTGACTAAGATTTCGGTCTGTTGTAAGAGGAGTATGGTGTATGCAGATATGAAGTTGAGTCAATGGTCTGTTGAGGAAAACCAAACAAACTTCACAAATTGGCATTTTATATCCAAATGTCTGTTGTAACCAGGTCTGTTGTAACGAGCTTAGACTGTAGTGGTTGTTGTGACTTAAAGTTATTTCCACATCTCATTGCACCGTAAAACGCAAATCTGCTGCGTCTGTGATTTGCGGTATTGGTTCCCACGACATGCGAGTCTTCGGAGGGTTCCCGCGTGTCCTTCGCACCGTGTGAAACAAATGTGCTGTGTCCGCAATCCGCAGTATCCTTTACCGTGACACGGGAGTTTGTAGCAAATTCCCGCGTGTTTATCACATCGTGAAACACAAATTTTCTGTGTCCGCAATCAGAGGTATCGGTTCCCGTTTCACGTGGTTTGTAGCGGATGGCCCGGTGTTTTATCACTTTTTGTTTTATAAAGTTTTGCTGTCGTATCCCCAAAAATAGCCCACCTCATGTTTTTCACCATTTATCTTTTCATTTTTGGTAAACATCCTCACGGGCTTTTACATTATATCTAATCGTTAAACGTCTGACCCCACTCTTGTGGTGGTTACAGTCACAACTGGTGGCAACTGTTAGCTCCCGTGTGCTCTTGTCGCTAGCTCCCGGTTAGCTCAGTTGGTAGAGCGCTTCTCGAGCCTTGGAGAGGTCCCAAAATCGTTGTCTGGGCAAAGTGAATTTTTTTTTTTTTTTTTGCAGCTGCCACGTTGTGCTTTATTTTTTCAGTACTAGAACATTGCTCACAAGTTTTCGGTTTCTCTGGTCATTCTGCAGGAGGCTCTTGGAAATTACACATTCCTTCCATTCACTTTGCTGCTGGGCTTCTTCTGGACCTTCACGTACAAGAAGGTGCCAGAGACCAAGAACAGAACCTTTGAGGAGATCTCCGCCCTCTTCAGGAGGGACGGCGTGACCAACCTCAATGGGCTTGCCACCCAGCGCAACTCTTTAGCGCCCGGGCAGGACGTTATGTTTGAAGAGAAGCCGGAGTCTTGTAAGTTATGACTGGAGAAGAACTGCATGCGAACAAGGCTCGTCCAGGTTTTGCCTTACTACCAAGTGAACAAATGCATGTCACATCTTTGATTTGTTTTTGTTCGCAGATATGGTTTATTTTCTGGCAGTATGTTCTTTGCCTATAGTTAAAAGGCAACGAGTCTTCACTGGTTTTTTTTTTTTTTCGAACTTGAAAGGCAGCTTTAGTTTTGATTTTCACTCTAAGGAGTTGTTTCCGAGTTAACTTTGGCCCTCTTATTTTTGATGTAAGGAAGCATTCTAGCTTTTGGTGACACATTTCCTGGAGAGAGTTTGTGGCAGAACACTTAGGGGTCTTTGGGCTTGCCCACTTACACTGAAACACATATTTGGTTCAACCTTGGTACATAATCAAGTGCAATGTTTTATTTCCTTCAATTGGAAAAGCTTGTTTAATTACTCAGAGGAAAGGAACCAGTCGAGCATGTGCTCATTCTTTTTCTTGTCAGTTATTTTTTTTTTTAGGTGGACATTTACTTTTATTGTGATGCTGAACATGTTGTAAACTGTGATGTGAAAGAAGGGGCTTACTATTTATTGGCAGTTTCATATTGGAGCATCTCACATACTTCAATATTGATTACAGTCAAATTTTGTTTTTTCTTCAAAAACTTTCTTTAGAAATGAGCGTTCACAAAAATAGCAATAAAGGTGTCCTTTTTTTTATCTATTTACAACATTATGTTTTGTTGAGAGGCCAGAGCGTTTTCTGTGTTTGCCATCTGCTAGATTTTTTATTGCAAACTTAATGGCACATGAGAACCAATTTTATGTACAGTTGTTTGAAAGATGGGTCAGTTACATTTATGGCAATGTCCCAGATTTATGGCATGTGAACCGAGACAAATCTCTCATCTGGCTTCTGAGCCAAATGGGATAATTGGTCCAGTTTTTGTTATGACAATGTCTTGACGTCTTGCAGTAGGTTTTCATGCCACAATTGATAAGGAATGCCCTAGAGTCCTGAGAATGGCAGTATATGTTTCACTAAGAGACTCACTTCAGAGCCTCATAGATATAAAGTCTCTTAAAAAAATGTTGGTTGCCACTCTGAGGCTGCCAGGAGGTTAATTTTTAAGTTCTTCCTACTAGCTTCGACTGTCCTCATATTCTGTTTGGACTACTCATGCGGCATGTGCGATCTATGGATGGGATAATTTCGGGCCATACGCATGCTGTGATTGTTCTGTACTTTTGTGCATTCCTTTGTATTTTGTCATTTACAAGAAATTTTTCTATTTACTCAAGAAGTTGATCTTTTCACAGGTATACTTCTGAATACCTGTATCTTGCCCTTGCGTGCCATATTTTGTTATTATTTGGTTATGCATGGAAGTTGCATTGTTCTTTGCCTTTTGTTTGAGCTTATTTTACCAGAGGCAGGCATGACAGTGTACTGCACCTTGTATTTGCAGCCATTTAAATACTCTTGTCTCTTTTGCTTTGCTGCAATAAACTCGCAAGTTGTTGAGTCACACAAATTATATGATGGAGGTGCATACAGACAATAGCAGTCTTTTTTTTTTTCGTTTTGTGCAAACTATGAATGTTGAAATGAGATTATAGCATTAAAACTAGAAATAGGTTGATATCCTATTTCTAGTTTTAATTAATTACAAAAGTTCTGTTGGCTGCTACCAGCAAATTATAACTAACAAGTTGCGAGATGGTGAAATTTTAGTGTTAATGTGAAGGTGAAGGACAAAGAAAAAAATTGTATTTTACTCACAGGCTAATCATACTGCAGTATCTGCCTTTGAGTGTCATTGAAAATTTGTGTTTTTGTTCACAGACGGAACATTCTTCGCATGAGCATCATGGGCATGGCTGTTGTCACTTCTATCTTGTTCAAGGCACATGATATTATGTATGCCAAGCATGTTAATGTACTGTGCTTGTCTGGTTACGAATGCCCTATAATGTCTGCATGTCATATTCGGTTACATTTTCTATAGCTAGCCCTTGTTTATCACTTGCCTTTGCTTTGTAGCAGATCTTTAGTGGGAAGTATACTCATCTTTTACATTGTTTACTCATAATTTTTTTCTCTTCATTGTTGAACAGCTTTATGATAAAAGCATGTGTCTGATAAGCAAGGGCTGGCTGTGCTTTAGAAGCATTAAACGCATTTCTTTTATATATGTCAACTAGGAAGGGCAATGCATGCCTTGGGCATACCCTGTTGTATCTACAAACTGCCCTCCAGTTGTGTAACTTGTAACCATGGCGATTAAATTGTACAAAATTATTTTGCAATTCGGAGCATGTCACTCATATTTACTCGAAGATTTTAACGTTATTACTTGTATCTTATGTCTGAAAGTATTATAGGTGGTATGGAAATTTTGAGTCTTCAGAACCAAGCCTCGAGGCCCTTGTTGAGAAAGGGCTTATTCGGGATATTGTATAAATACTAAGTGGCTTCCTATGAACAAACGTTTATGAGGCAGGCCATTGTATACTGCAGCTGTCCTCAAACTTTTTAGAGCGCAGCTCTTAGGTGCCTGTTTCCGGGATGAGTGTTGGCGTCCACATAACCGCGCGTTGCATTATGGAATGTTTCCCGCTAAATTTAGCAAAAAAATTTTCCCGCTAAATTTAACGGAAAAATATTCCCGCTAACTTTAGAGGATTAAGTTCTCCACTAAATTTAGCGGGGAAATTGACGTCACGTGGCCTCAACACCAATTCAGTTTCCCTGCTAAATTTAGCGGGGAAAATGACACCACGACTTCGTGTCACGTCACCCATGAACAAATTCAGCGACAGGAGGAAAGGAGGAGCAGGGGAGAGGAGGAGGAGGAGGAGGGGCATACCCTCTGCTCCCCTCCTCCTCCTCAAGAGCTGCACTCTAGTCCTTTTCAGAGCGTGTTTTCGCATTACAGAGATTTGTAAACATCTAATTTTTTTAACTCCCCGTTTCCTCGATTGATAGTCAATCAGGGTGTCTAGCGACCGGGAAAGCCGGGAATTGTCAGGGAAATTTTAATTACCGGGAAAAATCGGGGAATTGTCAGGGATATTGTCAAAAAGCGACCCCAGTCCGGGAAAATGAGCTGGAAACGCCATTGAGTGGCCTGAGCAAAGACTTCGGGGCAGAAAAATAGGCAATAAATTCTGCTTAGAGCGGAGCGTGGGCGCTGCTCACCCAATGTAGTGTGCTATACCAGATGCAAAGGGAACAGCCGACAAATCCAGTCCAAGGATTGGATTGGATTGAGGGCGCGACACAAGGCTAGATCCAGTTAGAGCTACTAGATTTAGTGTGGTTGAGCGCCGTGTTTTCATAACGTTTCCGGAAGTGGCCTCTTCGGGGAAAACCTGGAAAAGTAAGGAAATTTCGAGATAATATTTTGCTAGACACCCTGTCAATAAACCTCTCTCCCCCTTTGATATTAGTGGAATAAAGCCTTTTGGAAGCTTACAAGCCGTGCTGGTAATAACGCACATGTCATAGTCGCTGAAAGGATTAGAACAGCAGGGCGTGGCCTTTGAGTGACTGGCCTCCAGCACGTGACGCGCTCCATGCCCTCCACCATGCCTTGGATGCGCTCGCATGCTCGAGGTGCACAAGATGTCAGGAGCGTCGTCGAAGGCAAGAAGCTTGTGCTCGAAGCTGGGTAACTGAAGTCCCTTTCTGCCACTCTCCCTGCCACTCTCATCACCTTCTCGGGGACCACAAGAAGAAACATAGAAGTGTTCTGCTCACAGTCGTGCCTCAACACCCCAATCGCTCGGGTATTTAAACGTCCTTGGACTGCTTAAACTAAATAAACCACTTGGCGACGGTTGGGAGAATTAGGGTGCCAGAGGAAGTGCTGGGAGTATCCTGGGGAACCCCTGGGACTTTGAGAATGCAGTCGTGTCTCGCGCTAATATGGACACATCTGTTTTCTAAAAACATTTTATGTAATGTGACTTGTTCATAATACCGAGACCAAAATTTATTTGTTTACACAGTTCGTTCCTTATCTTGGTAGTTACCTGACCGGCAGACAGAGGGCGCTGACACACGCGGCGCCATAAGGTGGCTTCAATTTGGTTGGTTTCGGACTTAGCGGGCTTGCGGCTGTGTTTGTCTGTTACGTCGTTTTCACTTAGTTTTGCGATATAAATGTATCCTGTGTGTTACACAATTAATTATTCTTTGGCACCTTGGGAACTATGACGTAGTTATTAGCCTAAATTCTGTACGTTTTTACAATCATGTCCGTCGTTTGGCCAAGTTTGGCAGCGAAACAACTGAAATGGTGCAGGAGGAAGATTACCGATGTCTATGGCTGTACTGTACGTACCCGCTGACACTAGTTTCCATAAAAATAAACTAGTGAGAAGGCTAATGCATGGAGGCACAGTGAAAAAGGAGGTTGACAACCTGACTAACAATGTGCTGAATCGCAGAGAACAGATGAACTCGCAAGTTTGGTGCTCACTGTTGGTTTTTGGAGGACACCAACATTTTGTGAAAACTGCCGACTGGGAATCCCCCTTGTAATGACACATGGAATGCAAAAAAGAAGCGATATTGTCTCCATCGGTTTCTTTGAAGAAATTAAGTACTGAAGAGATGTTTTGTTGGTCCATCCTAGGCAGAGTAGGAAACTTTCAATTATTGGCCCTGCTAAAGCATTCATTAGCAGCATTTCACGATGTTGACCTTAGAAAACCCTGTTATACGAACACTTCCTTGCAACATAATTAGAATATGAGATAAGGGACAAGCCCGTCGATTGAAGTCTGATGTCTGTCTTCCGTATAATTTGCGAAATAAATTAAATGGCGCAAGAGAATTGACCTTCAGAAAGCGTGGATGAAGTCCAAATGCCAGGCACCACCTCATGACTTCGTGTAGGCAGATCTTTGTTTGTTTAAACAGATGGGGCGTCGACGCCGCTTTCGGCGGTGTTGACTCTCGACTCTCGACGTCGCTTTCAGCGGCATCGAGAGTAAATCTGGCATCGACAACGCTGCACTCGAGTGATTTCTAGACACACGGCTTCTTTTCAGCGTCACATATGGTGTGCCTCAGGCGCTTTTGTCAGGCACTCCCAAGCTGTCTTTGACACGTTTTTCACTCGGGGAGCCCAACCCTTTGTGTATAAATAAACAAATTTTAATGACTGCAGACATGGGACCTAGCACAATATATAGTTTCTTCAAATTCATAAATAAATCGATCAAGCGAATGCCTGTACTGCAAAATTATTCCCTCGTATAATCAAAAGCAACTGTTTTGAATTTGTTATAAAGGCAGAACACGATGCTTTCAAGAAACACGCATCATAGCTGCTTGTGTTGGCTATATTTGCCTTCTTTAAGATAATAAATGCACCAGTGCTAACACTGATTCCTTTCCTCACGTATCCGGTACGCCGATGGTGCAAATAGTCAAAGCATGTTATTAAATCAAGTGCAGAAGTTGTGCACATAATGGTGGCATGCAATTAGGTAGTAAAAAATATCAGACGACACTTCACAAAGCAAGGCAAAATATTGTGGTGAAACAAGACGAAAAAATTAGACATTTACAATTCTCTGTAATGCAAAATTAGAGCGCAGCTCTTGAGGAGGAAGGGAGTGTTTGAAGGGGAGCGTATGCCCCTTCGTACCCTCCCCTCTTCCTCTCCTCCCCTCCCATTTTTAGGGGAATTTAGCAAAAATTTTCCCTCGAAATTTAGCGAAAATTTTCCCGCTAAATTTGGTGGGAAACTTTTTCTGCTAAATTTAGCGGGGGAATTTAGCGAAGACTTTTCCTGTCGCCCTCCGCCCCGGTGGATGGGGTCCCCCATCATTTCCGCCAATCCAGAAGGGATCCTCAAAACGTCAGTGGTTGAGAACCACTGCTCTGGAGTAAAGCGTAAGCTCTTTCTGAAGGGAAACACTTTGATGAACCAAGATTTCTATATCAAGAAATCAATTGTAGTATTACTTGTGCCAGTGAAATGTATTCAATGCAGGGATCTCATAGAAACTATTTCATACAGGTTATCTTCACCAGCACCACCACCACCATCACTGTCACTATGGAAAATTTCACAATAGAAAGAAACTTGAACTCAATCACCTAGAAGACCAGCTGTAGCAACAATGCTTAGAAGAAATCTAATGTTTTACTGAGGGCAGGTGGGTGCTTTTCTCTTATTCTCTCAAAACTTCTGCTCATCCTGTTTTTACTCAAGAGTTGGACGAAGATTACACTTCTTTCAGGAGGTGGCTACTTTACAATTGCATGGAATAGCTCTTTGCCTTAATTTTTTCAGTAGCAAGATTTCGTGGATCTGTATAGATAAAGAAATCAATCTCAACTTTTGTGGAGTGCAAGTATTTGCCTGATCAGTACAGAGAATTTAATAATTCTGGTTATGGAGTAGGGAAATTAGTCAGTGCCCGGCTTGCATTTTGATTATGGAAGTCAAGGTATGATGCTGATTTGACAGATGGTCGTGCAGAGCCAAATACCAGAACAGCTGTAACTGGTAGGAACTGAAAATGTAATGAAGGTGGTTGTTTTTCAAGAAATGTCAGTGGCTCCACAATTTTTATTGGAGCAAACTTATTTTATCGTATAAACCTTGATGTATGCCTCAAGAAGTGTGGTGAATTTTCTCTACACTGCTGTAAAAGGGAGGAGATAATCTTCACTTGAAAACTGAAAAATAAAAGGTTGGGTTAAGGAAAATTAAAATTTCTTAATAATATCCTGTCCTAAATAATCTGCAACGATGCAGTTATTTAATTGAAACCAACCTTCATCATTTGAAACGATATCGCTTCAATGGCCTTACATGCATAGAGTTGAAAAAGGTTTTACTCCACAAAGACCTAAAATACTTGTCTGTCATGAAGTGTCCCCAGTTTATTAACTGAACAGGAAAGTTGCTTAAGAAACAGGAACAGGAAATTGTTTAAGATTTGTAGTTAGAGAGTGTACCAAACCCTTGTACCAGAAAAGTCTTATGTGAGTTAAAGATAGGAATATAAGAAGATACTTCGTGATTGTAACTCAAGCATATGAGGTGGTTTTGCAGTCGAGATTTTTCGGAAAAACTGACATTACAGTGGAGATTATCTATACTATAGACCAGGGGTGGCCAAGCTGCGGCTCGCGAGCCGCATGTGGCTCGCGGCTCCCTCCCTTACCTCCCCCCCCCCCCCCCCACACACACACACATACTCCCCCGCCTCCCTCCCGGTCACACGAGCACTTCCCGCAACAAAAGAAATGGAAAATGGAACGCGTTTTAAATCGAAAGACAGGTTCCGGTTTGGTAGTCTTGTGCTACTGCTACCTTGCGTACAGTTGGACTGCTTTTGCCTCGGATAGATTGAAAGTAGTTCGAGTTTCGTTTATTGCCCTGAACCAAAGTTTGCCCCCCCCCCCCCCCCCCGCGGCTCTTGGAAGTTTTGTGGTTTTGATTTGCAGCTCGTTGGCAGGGTCAGCCTGGCCACCCCTGCTATAGACATTGCCATCACACAATATTTTAATGTGTGTAAGCTCATTTCCTTACAAAATGTTAAGTATTTTTCTCTATTTTGAGAGATATCTACTGGGAACTATCTGAGAAATCTCATTTCTTTGTTTGAGATAATGCTTACTATAAGCAGCATGACAGTGTTAGATCGTTTAAATATGTCATATAGATTATATGGGTTGGTTACTGCTCTACTCTTACTGAACCAGTATAAGTTGCAGAGAAAACGTTTATATTATTGCATGTGTGTTTGGTGCCCACCAATGGTGGACATTTTCATTGCCCCTTCTTGGCATGTAGGATATCTTTGTACACATTTGACACCTTAGCTCAATATATGAAGTCCCAATGAAATTACAAATAACAAAAACATGTGAGAGAGTGTGCTTGTCTATTTTGTACTTCCTATAACTGCGTTCCAATGTGCTCGTTGATATCTTGATTGCTATCTTAATATTTTAATGACCAGAACCAGTACTGGACTGCAGAAAGTGAAATACATGTTTCGCTTTCGTTTTTTTGTGCTGCTTTACCTTGTAAAATGTTCAACCAACTCGCCCAACTTTCTGTCTTGTTGAAATATGTGTGATTGAAAGGCAAATAAAGCTTAAAAAGGAAGAAAAATTGGAGTATTGTTTTGCAAAGTGGCTAGCACATTTACCACAGGAATTTTTAAGTTAAAATTTTAAATTTAGAATGTCACCAATATTTTTGAGAGGCTTTTGTCCCAACCAATTGTGAAGTATCGCATCAAAAGAAAATAAGTATAATCCCAAAGAACTCTGCCAAAATTGTGAAAAGTTCCTCAATCGTGTCTGTCTTTCTTTTTCACGTCCTGCAGCAAGATCAGTCTGCTCACTCCCGAGTGCAATCTTTCTACACGGTTAGCCTGGGCACCACGAGGTCCCGTCAGCTCCTAAGGTGGTTTCACATGGTGCAGCCATCGTCGGGCGTTCACAGCTGTGGTGCCGCGGCAAGAACAGAAGCTGGAAAGCCTTTGTTGTGATGCCAACAGCCCCCGCTCATATCATTCCTCCAGAGCGGGAGTCTAAGAACAACAGCCACCCTTCTTCCTTCACCGTGGACTCTTGAGGGCCAAAGCAGAACAACAGCATCAACGACCGGAAAAAAGAACAAGCTATGCATTCACCCCCATTCCCTGAGAACTCGGTCACCGGGGCTGGAGACTGTTTGTCGCCTGGCGTCGCTCTTCACGGCCGTTTCGTTTGTCTCGTCTCGGACAGCCGGTTATGCCCAGCAGAGTTTTGCCAGGTGGATGACTACTGCTACTACTACTACTACTACTACTCCCCTGGATGGTTATGCAGGACGACGTTTATATTGTATATTGTGCCTTCAGTTTGAGTTTGTGACTCCTCGTTATGTTGAACTGCCAGCAAAAACGGATAGTGGGCGGTGCGCAGTGACGTGTTTCTTCTTGCCGATGTGGGCGACGCATACATTATGCCTCAAGGTTAATGCGTGCAAGAGGATTCATTAGCGTTACTATGGTAGTCAGAAAAAGGATAACAAAGGTGTCGAAGTGAGGGTAGTTGCCTAGTTTACTATCTGTAAAAAAAGAAAAAGACATCATGCTCAAACATGTAAAAAGAATGTATAAATGCGAGTATGTTAAAAGGATATAAATATATATATATTATATGAGCTGGTATACAGATATACTGTGTATACATGCACGTGAAGCAGAAAAGTATCATGCCCCCCCCCTCCCCCCCCCCAACAGCAACCAAGTTATTTTGGGTTTGGCTGTGTGGGCCCGGTTTATTGATTTTGGGAGAGGACAAATCTTACCATCACCTTCGTTTATGCTTTGATCCTTAGTTTCTTCTTGTTTCATGCGTAAAGGCTTATGGAAATGCAGAAGTGACATTGAATTTTGTCTTCCAATTCGCTGGTGTCTAGAGTTGCAAGGTGACCAAGTGCATCCAAAACTTGAAGTTGTTGAGCATTAGGATGTTGTATATGTGTGTGTGCCTGCCTGAATGTATGAGAACCTGCATTTTATCTTCTGTTGTTATCTCTTAAATGCTCAGATATTCCCTTGTTTCTTGACAAAGAGAAGGAATACAGATAATTTGAGATTGGCAGGCAAAAAATGCACATTGGCACCCCTCATTTATGTACTGCAGCCTTAGAAGAAACTGCTCATTGGCAATTTCAATTCTTAGGCTCTTTGGAACAGTGTCATATTTATCTGCAAGTGAGTTGATTGGCTACAAACCAGGGTGAATTAGAAATTGAGCTCATGCTACTTTCATTTCAAATCTCAGTCATACCAGTTTAACAGGGGCGCCAGCCAGATTAACTACTAAATAAAGGACTGCTGGCAAGTTACACCTCAGCCAATCATTGCATTGCAAAAACAAAACATAGAACTTTGAAACTTGAAACTTGTCCCACGATCTTGTGGGCTGCTTTTAGGACATGTCAATGCATTCTGCTGAATCTGACAAAATAATCTTCGCCTTTTTTTTCTCAGTAATTAGTATTTGCAGTTTGAAAAGAGGCAATGAGTGATGCCTATCAAAGCAGTCATCTTGCATACAGTTAACTATGGCACTCGGTCTCTCTTGACCATTGTTTCCTTCTAGCCACAGGGTACTTGAATAATGTTTATGCTGGGCAGCTCTTCTTGATGCTGATTCAGGACAGTCTTCTTAAAACTGCTTCATCATGGTTGGCAGATTTGCCAAGCCATCTTAGCTGTAGGAACAACTGCTCACAATAGTAGGTCTGTAGACTACAAATGTTACCTAGCTTTGAGGTTGGTGTTAGACATGCAGCCACAACTTTGAAAAAAAAAAAACGCAAAAAATTTTGGAATATTTTTTATATTATAATTGTTTAAGTGTTTCTTTCCTGAGGTATAAGGATGTGTGATGTTACTGCTTCGATTGCACGCCCATATTAAAGCAATAAGAAGTTTTAAATTAACTATCCAAAATGGGCAACTGGAAGGCCTTTTGAGTGGGCTAATTTGTCATTACGCTTTGACTCTGCATTCCCAACTCATGGTCTTTTTAGTGAAGAAGTTACTTTCTGATCTATTGGCAAAGAGTTGAGTTGCATTTCCAACATTATTTAGAATATAAAACCAAACACATACTTTTTTAAATTTTTTTCTGGAAGTTCCCGTGAAAGATGTACATTTTGTTCATCAGGCTGATTATTGGCATGATGAAAAAATGACGAAACAAAAAGTCAGATTAGCTCTCCACACTTGTATGACTTTACAGAAAGAACAAAAAAAGCATAAAAAAAAAAAGCTTGAAGCCAGGATGTGCAAGGGCGAATCAAAGGTCTGTTGTGTAAACCAACCTTCTCGCGAAGGCAGATTTGATGAAACAAAGGGGTGGGGAAAAACTCGTGCTTTCTTAATCATATGGTGCACGTAAGTTTTATACATATACTACCCATTTTGAGAAGTCGTTTATAGAGCCGTCATGAAACACGAAAGTTAAGAAAAACGAATGGAACATAATTGCTGCTGCTGCTTAAATATATACTGGTACTCAATTTTTGTCACAGTTACAAGCCTGGCACTACATTTCGAAACATACTTTGCAAAACTGACGAGAAAATAAAGAACGCGTGTGCGAAAGAAAAAAAGCGACCGAAAATCGCACGAAATTTAGAACACCGGAAAATAGCTCCACACAGTTTCTTGGAAAAAGAAAAACAAAAAGCTAGCCATGTGTAGCTATTATTCAGAAATCAGAAAGGTGCATTTATCTCAACCACATTTGCAATTTACGTGCAGTAACAGCACTTCTTTCTTCTTTTTTTTTAAATAATGTGTAGGACGAGTTTTGCATCTTCCAAGTTCCATGCGATTTTGGGTCGGTTTCTCGCACATCTGATCCAACCTTTAATTGTTATTTGTTTTCAGTCAACAAAGCTGTAATATGAGTTAATTTTATTTACTGCTATGAGTATTTTTATTGCAGTTCTACACAAAAAGCACAGATATGAATGCTCAGGATTTTGCTTCCCAACAGCTTCAGGAACAAGCTTTTTGTACTTCTGTAGGTAGACACTAAATGATCCAAGATGAGCCATAACCTAGACGTGATAGAATTTTGTATCCCAGTTTTGGTGATTGTGTTGTAACAACCAAATGCTATTCGTTTCTGTCTTCTTTTCCGAGTTAATGTGGTTTTTCGCTCTACAAGCGGTTATTCGGTTCCAAGTAGAGACGCATCTCAGATGGTCAAAATGTGGGATCCATCTGCGAAAAAATTGTACAAATACCCATCTGTTTCCTTGACATAGTACCTCTTGTCAAAAACACTGATTTCAGATGCTTTTTTAGCCATTGTGTCCCGTCTCTCTAAGGGGGGAAAAACATTTTTTAGACTAATCCTTTTTAAATTCCTGTCCTGCATTTAGTATTTGCCATTTGATGAAAAAAAAAAAAAAGATATGGCCGTAGATGAGGAAGACAACAAAATGCAAGATGAAAGAGTACCCCTGCAGTCTTTTTTTGATGTTCGCGGCCTACCTGGCATTTACAAAGTTTCGAATTACTGCCCTAAACTTAACATTCCCGTCGCACCACCCGGTGGGAATTTTGTATAGTTGTAGTGCCAATCTGTTTTGTATTCACGAGAATAGGTGCTTTTCTCTGTTAAACTTTGTTGGGTTTCATTATAACGCGATTTTACCAGCAGACGACCCAATGATGCGATTACGAAGAATTCCAGCATTGCGTTATAAAGAGTACATTATGAGAGAGCACTGATTGCTTCAGGAGGCGTGAGTGATTTGCCTCTCTGTTGAATACGCTTCTCTGCGTCTGTGGTCGCGACCAGACACGATGACCGTTCCGCTACTTGATTGTTTTAGGACGCGTGCTTAGTCTCTTGTGTTGGGTGTTTTGATAATGTTACCGAGAAAGGTTTCATGTGTAAATAATGTATGCTACGCATTAAAATATTATTAGTTTGAGCAGCCTGGTTTCGACAGTCTGCGCTTTTCATCGCCGCGAACTTTAGTTCGTGTCAATAGTTCCCCGAGTATATTTCCCTTCTCATTAACGAGGTTTGCTGCGCGCTTCGTTCGTAACTGCAACGAAGAGGTTACGTGCTCCCTACAGGTCGAGGGAGCTTCTCAGTACGCATTGGTGTCATGCGGGGAAGCAGACATTCGCGCTGAAGTGAAAATAAAAACGACGCAAAGAAGGGACGGAATGCAGCACTTGGTTGGTGCATGTTCTACCTGTCTTTTTTTGCTTAAACGTTACTTTAGTTTTGCTTAAACGTTACTTTAACGGACATAAACAAATTTGTGCGTGCAAACACGAAAACACGAGACATTTTACTTTCGACATACACGATTTTTTTCGTAAAAAAAAAATCGTGGGTGTCGAAATAAAAAAAAATATAGTGTTTGTCAAGATATTTTGTAAAAAAAAAAAAAGGAGCTCGTGCTCTTTCTCTCTTTGTTTTTTTTTTTTTTTGTAATTTTGCAGTTTTGTTAGTGACATCTCCATCCGATTTGTTTATTTGACTATTTTGGGCCTTTGCCTGATGTGATAACAAGAATTAAAATGGAACCGCTCCTACGAGAGCAAGCACACTGTCGTTTCTGTATGATCGATTAACTCCGACATTAATTGAGCGTAACATGTATTTTTTTTTTTTTTTTTAAGGATAAAATCTATTCATACGACAGTTCTTGCTTTTCTGCGAGCTTTGTAGCAGCAGTCTGAGAAAATACTTGCAGTTTAGTGGTTACATTTTTTGAGGGCGAAAATATTAAGCAGCTTTTAGCATTGTCTTTGACGGTTTGTCTGCTGAGCGAGAGTTTGTGTAGCCGAAGTGCGTCCTTCAGCGAAGTGCTCGCGTTTGCAGCCCATAGTAGCGGAATTGTGACTACCATGACAAAAATCTGTTACGCAAAAATTAAAACGAGACACGAGGCAAATGAAAACAATAGTACACTCTATGTAAATACGCTACAAGAGCAGAGCTACGTCTCGAGCGGTAATACATTGGCAACATGATTATCATTGTAGGGCATGCCATTTCAAGCGCTCAAGGCATGGGAACGGGGTCTCGCAGTCCCTCGCAGGCAGTCGTCTGCGGGCCGCGTCCCAGCGATTGACGGGCCGCGTCTGCTACTCACGAGTCTGCGACGGAAGACCGCACCCCATGCATAAAAGGGCTTCCCTAGTACAGTCAGTATACAGTGGCCTAGAATGGGGGAGTGGGTTGACCGCGCCCGCTTGCTGAGGAGGATGCATGTCTAAATTGAGAGATGGCGCTCCGCGAAACCCTAGACTACTCCTGAAGCCTTAATTCCCGCGCGCTTCTGCGATCGCGCGCGTATCAGCGCGTGTGCGCGTCCAAATGCCGACTAACAATACATCTACCAGTTCGTTACACTTCATGGCCTTAGTCTTGATTTTGTTGTAGACGATAATATTTGCGGGACTAATAGTTTTTTTAAGCTTCCAAAAAAGGCCGCTTTTGGAATATATTCTCATAGCGTATCACCTACATTGAAAATTCCACTGGTATTGCCCGGTTTACACGTTCCGCAGTAAAATATCACAAATAGTCTAGACTTCTCTTTGAAATCAACATTTATACACAAAACCATTTTATCACCAAAAGACAGTTTACGAACTTTTTCGATACTGACTGGAATCACACAAAGAGGTTAGGAGCACCAACTAATCTTCGCGTGCTTGGCCTTTTTTTTTTTCCGCTTTATTGGTGTGCACCGAACAAAAACACCTTTGGCACGTCCTTCACGCGAGCGTATCCTGCTCTACAGCCAGGCGCAAAACAGTAGTTTCGCCGGCGATTAGGCATTTTTGCATTAGAGTCGAAGAACAAAACCACTAGACAACAGTAAACACAGTGACCAGACGGCAAAGGCACGCAGACGATCACACGCGAGCTGCAGTCACTCACTCAACGCCAACACCGAAGCCGAGTGGTAGTTTCTAGCTCAAACCGCCAAAAAGCCAGACGGTGTAGCCCAAAAGTCGCCAAATGCAAGAGATTTATGTAGCCCAAAAGTAGCCATATTCTGCAGAGCCCAAAAATAGTGCGCTCGAATCTGCGAGCACACTTCGAAGGCAGTGCGTCTGCATATCTAGGGTTTAGGAGCAGCTTGAAAGATCTAAGACATCTTGAAATGTATTCAACGTTTTATTTCAAACACAAAAGTACAAAAATTTTTGCACACGCGTTTTTTCAGTCACATAGTTATGAAGCACTCGCTCGTGCCCGGCTTACTCGCCTCATACATGATTTCCGCGTTAAAACGGGCAAAAACTTCTTCAGTCGGGTTGATGTCCCTACAGAACTCGTTCTTCCCAAGGAAAGCAAACTTTACATAGAAGACGTTTTGAAAGAGTTGGAAGGGGCATGTTCTTCCTTAGGCCTGACTTTCTGAGGGACACTGACTGAATACTCTCTCCACGGCGGCATTCGACATGTGCAGTGTCGGAAGTGCGATGGCAAGCTCGGATAGCAATGGAAACAGGGCTGCTCCTGCGCATTGATATGGCCTTGTTCGGAATATTCATTGTCCCAAATCTGTTGTCTTTTGCTATGGCTCATTGTGCTTTAAGAAACTTCCATGTTTCGCGGAATAGTCTCCTTTGTTATATCCGGTACAGCACGCGTTATCGGGCGACATCAAATTCTGCAGGATGTCTCGAGTTGCCTTTAGTATCCTTTTTCCTCGGATGAGGTGCCTCCTGTGGGAGGATGGTGTGAAACTCGAGGGAACAAGAGACGCCAGTAGGAAGCAGAAAGAACTTGGGAGCATAAAATAAGCCACAATTAATACAAAAGCGATGTCGTCGGAGCTAAATCTATGTCACGGTAGCTCACTTGAGCTAATAAGTTCTGGCATCACGCCCACGAATCTTCACGCGGAAAATCCCCGAAAGCGGGACTCCAGAAAGGGTAGACTGTCGCTTTGTGCCCATGCTGATGTGTTTTTTGTACATCTATTCTAAACTAAGCAAAAAAAAAAAGTGTTGCGCTAGGATTTGAAATAGCCCAAAAATAGCCACATAGCCAACCGCCAAATTTCGACGCCAAATGCATGACAAAGTAGCCCAATTTGGCTATTAATAGCCCAACCTGGCAACCCTGGTAGCCGGGATGCAGGACGCCTCAGGAGGAGTAAGGTAGAGTTCCTCGATATGCTCCCCCGAGGGAAAGCAGAGTTGCGCATTTGTTTTCCCCGCGCCGCTACGCCGCTATTCGCCGAGATCCATCACGTGAGGAGCAAAGCATCCGGTGCCGTGCAAGAAAGCCACCTTTACGGTCGCTCCGCCGACGTTTCTCCCGCCCCGGCGTATGTTCCCCTGCTTTCGCCCTCCTTCTCCTCCTCCCCTGTTTTCCATGCGGGGCGGGGCGCGCGCCGCCGCTATTCGCCAAATTTAGTCACGTGAGGAGCAAAGCATCCAGGGCGTGCAGGAAAGCCGGTGCTACGGCCACCCGCCGAGGCTGAATGCGCAACTCTGCTACCGTAGGTAGCTATATACAGGAACTCTAGAGTAAGGTCGACAGCAGCGCCCCCGTCGGCCTCTGACATAGACCGCATCACCTCGAAGCATGAGCGAGAGAGGGCGGTGAGCTCACTACCCCATCCCCCCCATCCTAGTGCCGCGCAGAGGAACTAGGACAGGCCGTCATGTTTAGGTCACTATGGCAGACGACACACACCACAATGCTGTTGCTGCCCAGCATTTCACGCTCGCCTATGTGTAGTGACGGCTGATTACGCCTGATGGAACTGCGAATCGGGGCACGAGGAAGCAGGTCGGTTCTAACTTGACTCCAATGAAACAAGCCACCGCGATGCTTATGTAATTCAGTGCTCTCCAAACTTAACGCCGCCAGTGGGTTCCCAAACATTGAGCTTATGTCGGCTACTTGTTGTTAAATTTGTCACCAAAACGTTCGGGATGCCTTCTCAGGATGGGATAGAAATCGGGAACCCAGACATTCTTCAGATAGTTGAATCGGCCGCCGCAGGGAGCTGTCAGAAACGGCAAACGCCGTGGCGGCGTTAAGTTCGAGGCGCACTGTACATTAGTGTGATGACGTAAAACATGGTGTCAGAAGTAGGGGAATTACGAACTTATCTACATATATGCTGTCAACATATATCAACAAGACAACATATATCATCCAGGAGCTGCCTGCGATGGCCGGAGCCGGATGTTGACAAAACGACAAATATGTGAGGGATTGTAGCGGGACAGCCGCTTATCCGTTCTTTTCGGGTATTTCTGCCCCATGGACACTTTGGCTTTTTTTTTTTCGGAAAACGAACAGACACGGAATATTCTCTAATATATACCCAAGCTTTATTTGTACGACAGGAGCGCGTAAACGACGACCTGAATACGTGTCACCAAGAGTATAGAAATTTCGCCAAACTCTTACGCTACAATTACAGGTTATATTTAGCATTCCGTGGTATCGGATAAATCCAAAATGTTCCGAAAAACACTTGCTGGTAAAATTTTTCTCAGTCCGGATTTATCCGAAAAACTCAGAATTTTGAGGTCACGGTGGCAAAATGAAAAACACACAAAAAAGACGGTATTTTACGAATAAGGTTTGTCAGGCTCGGGTTCAGTAGCCCTAAAAAAAGCCATATCCATTTCTTCTTTTAGTCTAGGATTATTTACAAAACGGAGTTTCCCGTTGATCTCGTCAATGTTCATTCAGTACACTGGGCCAATGTACTTCCGGGCGACGACAAATGTACTGTTCCGGTTTCAAGTTTAGATCATAGCATTGTGCTTCTCACAGGAAGGCTTGTGTTCCCACAACAGCGAAAGTTCTGAACCTGTAGGTTTTATAGTAGGGGGTAAGGGAAGCTGAAGCGTTTATGCTTCCCAACAACTACTTCCAGGAGTGGGGCTATTTCAATTAGTACCGATGTTTATTGAAGCAACACTGATTTGCAAAATTTGTCGTGGGACACTTAGTACTGTCGATTGCAAGGACAGCAGGACGCCAAATGCAGCTGCAGAAATATTTTTCGATACCGGTGCTTCTTTTTATAAATTTAGGGCGCGTTTTTAATGCGCTGGTACTAGAACGCTCGTTTTCACGAAAACACGGCGGTGTCAGTCCCTGCCGTGGCGTCCGTTTGTCAGCGCGATGCATGAGGTCGCAAGGAGAAGGGTGGTGAGGAGGTTTCGCGTTTACAGATCTAAAGGGCGAAACACATGCGCGTCAAAACTGTCCGATCCGACGTGCGAACTGCAGGAACGGACGTTCGAGGGCGAGGGTTTTCGTCGCACCGGAGGCTACGAAAACCCTCGCCCTCGAGCGTTCGTTCCGGCAGTTCGCACGTCGGATCGGACAGTTTTGACGCGCATGTGTTTCGCGCTTAATGTCTCATCACGGCGTTGGGGAGAGAGTTAGAGAGTGGCGCGTGCTGACGTCAGCGCTTCGGACCAATACGAGCGTCGCATAGCTGGCGCGTAGCCAGAGACGAGCAGGCGCCGCGAAGCTTTGGAATGCGGCCCAGCTGCCCAGCTGAGTTGCCGCTCCGGCGATGGATGTGGTTCTGTCCACGAGTGATATGGCTGACCGTATCTGAGAGCGACGACGGAAGAAAGCCGAGGCCACGTGTCGGCGACGTCAGACCGAGACAGAAGAGCGTGGCTGCTGCCGCAGAGGCAAGGCGACTGAAGCGTGCAGGGGAAAGCGAAGAGGAAAGACATCCGATGTAAATGCTAACGAATTTCCAGCGGATGAATCCCATTGATCGTCGAAAAATCTTTTGCCGGAACATTTAGTTTCATATTGAATTTTGAAAAACTGGATCACAGTAAACTTAAACTGCAAATGCCGGAGCATCGAATCTTACAAAAATAAACTCCAATAAACCCCGAATTTTAGGCAAAAAAATTAACTCCGAAAAGCACCCTCCGAATTTCACTAAAAATAAACTCCAAATACACGGAACCAAAATTATATTTTAGACTTGAGAATGCACCAGCGCGATATTATTTCGATATGAGAGACAAAGTAATCGAACAGGAACGCTATGCCACAACTCACTTCACTCAAAAGAGTGAAGTGAGTTGTGTACCACTATAGGTACACAAGTCACTTCAGGTACCACTATAAAAATATTACGCACAATGGCTTGGGCGGAGACAAACAGCACGCAAAATAAGAAATTTGCTATGTTTGAGGCTTCAAACGATCGAAAATCACAAGTGCTGACGAAGCGAACAAACACGACGTCCCGAGCGTTTTCGCTGTCTTGATGCCACGGCTGCGACGTCGCAGCACGAGGGGATGCGTCTTCTTGTCAAGTGCGATCATCGCGACATGTCACAACGGTGTCACAGTCAAGGATAAAACTCCATGCACATGCGAGAACCTACGCCGACCGTGCGGACGCCCGTTTGCGCCACCATGTTGTAAAGGATTTTGCGCGGCCCCAGAGATCGTCTTCCGCTTAAATCAGCCGATTTCGGCGAAGCAAGATCTGGGCGATCCGGACGAGATCCGTAGCCGGCGCTGCTTTGAATTCGGCATAACTGTCCTTATCTAGATCTGACTACTTTCTTCTTCGACCTTCATTGGCTTCGCTTCATTCAGGCCGTTTTGAGTCATACGATGTGACGGCTTTGGCATCGTCACACCGCACATCACGAAGGTCTTCATCGCACCACCCATCTACCATCGAGAAACTCTGGCACTACTCTGGTGTGCCATAGAGTGGCCGCATGACGCCTTGCTACATACAGGCTACCAGGGCCTTTACTGGGCGCTCCGCTACGGCCACAGCACGGTGATTGATGGGACGATCGCGAGCAGTAATCGTTTAATAAGTATAAAAACGAGACTTTCAACAAAGTGTGCCCGACACACACCAACACTGCCACCCTTCCATCGCGCTTTTCCCAGCTGCAACTTCTTCGCAGATGCCAGGCCGAGGGGCTGCAACCTCACCGTTAAAAGGTCGTACGAAAACAACAGCTACCATGCGCCGGCATCCAGTCTGGCCGTGGTGCTGGAACAGTCATGAGTTCTAATAGAGGAACAAACTTCGATGTCGTTTCAGCAATTATTAAGATTGCAATTATTTTTTTTTTCTTTCTGGTTAATAGTTTTCAAAAGAAGTCTTTTTCTCTCGAGGTTCGAGGAATTTATTATTTAGTAAAAATCATTGATATGGACAATGGTTTTCCGACGTAGTGGTAAACGGCCTCCGCTAAATTTCAAATTTAATAATTACCGCTAGACCGCACTGCATCGCGCAACCGTTTTTATGCCCCGATGACTTTCTTCAAAGATAAAGGGTGTTCATGCAAAAGAACCCTACTTCGCAATCATGAGGTTGTACTACTCGATATTATGTTTAAAAAAGTATAACGTGTCCAACCAAGGGGCAGTTTAAACTTAATTACGGTGATCGCAAGCTTATTCACCATATATTGCTATAATTATTTTAGCATGTACCAATAGTATACAAGTCTTGACAAGTGGTGTCGTAAGTCCAAAAATCTTTCGCTGCCCGTACTGGCTACAACAGTCACACAAAATGACCACTGCCAAGCACCCTCGGCGACAAAGGCAAGAAACGCTGACACAAAAGTGATTTCTCAAGCTTCGAAATGCATTTATTTGTGAAATTCGTGCGTCACTGCAACTATTTATCTAAAAGTACACAGCATAGTGTTTAAATTATTTGGGGGATATGTAATCATTCTATCACTATTAACACGGCCAAACCTGGGTCTTAAACTTTATACAAAAGCCTATTTAGCAGCATTATCACACTGGGTGAATAAAAATACTGGTAATAGCGTTCATTACACCCTCCAACACAAGTAATGCCTGTTTATGAGAGAACGTACTAACTAAAAACCGTGGCTTGGTCTGACCTCTCAAACGTGCAAGATCTAGCGTCTTTATTTATAACCAAACAAAACTCGTTAAAAAAAAAAAAACACGAACGTAAGGTTTGGTTTTGTTAGTCATGTGTTTGGTCTAGTATTTTTAAGCAAACTAATACACGTGCGAGGTTTCAGATAGCTCTCCGACCATAATATGATTCGCGCCTAATGTTTACTGGGGAGGTATGGTACACACACGCCTCAAAACGTCTCATTTCTGAATATCTGCCCGTGAATAGCGTTTCGAAAGAACGTCATAACAGAACGATAGTTGACTTACAGTTTATTAAAAAAAAAAAAACACAAAAAAACGGAATGTTTTTAAACAATTATTTTTTTAAATTTTTATTCAAATGTTTGAAATGCTAGAGGCTCGTGTATAAACCATTTTCTTTTGACCTCTATGAAATCATCTCGAGGTTAAGTTTGGGGGCATTTACTTCCGAAAAAAACAAGACGTGACTCGCATATCTGAAAACAGATTTGTTGTAACAGCCAAAGGTCAGATTGCTGAGGCATTCAACTTATGGTGTCAGTCTGTCATCATGGGATGGTTGGTTCCTTCATCGTCTTGCACGTTTCTGGGAGCTCTTTCTAACGTAGCAGTGAAGTAGCAAGTACTATTTAACTAAAGAGTTTCTGGGGCAGGACGAGATTACGCTTATGTGTTTTTTATAAAACGTATGCTGAATGGTGTTCCCAGTACATGGTGATGAAGTTTGATCTAACACCTAGAGATGAAATAATCGCACGAGATCAGAAATCCGGAAAAGACGCTTCAGTTTATAACCCGAGCTATCAAACAAACATGTGTAATTATCGATCAATTTCGCTCACGATGCGCACATGTGTGCCTTAGGGCACATGATTATTTAAAGATTGAATAATGTTTTTATAAAGCAATAACATTCTGAATGATGATCAACTTAGCTCTTTGAAAAAGTGTTCTGCAACCTTGCGGTTAATAGAGGTATTTCATGATAAGAGCATTATAGCAGATAAAAGATCAAACCGATACCATGTTTTTTTTTTTTTTATAAAACATTTGATTGCATGTTACAACCCAAGTAGACAAGCTGGGTCAAATTCTAAATATTAGCCAAGTTTTAATTTGTTTTGGAAGCGTATTTATTAGGGTTGGAACAGTTTTTTCATCTGAAGAAATAAATATCAGATTCATTAGCATTATTATCCAGCGTGACAGAGAAGTCGCTGCTTCAACAACTTTTTTTAAATACCCCTTGTCAGCTACATGGGTAAGACTTTTATTTTGCGATAACCTTAAAACACACCGTTGGCGATCTTGGGTTCGATCCCCACCTCTGCTTCTTTCGATCTGGATGAGCATCGTACCGGCACGCGGTCGTGTATCACTATAGGTAGCGGTCGTGCTGCAATGGCTAAAGTTCTCATCTACAGTGGGTAACAAAGTCGCCATCCTCTGGCAGACTAAACTTCTGCTGTCTAAACAACTAACGGCTCTTTTTAGATGCGGAGCATCTCTTGCTCGGGTCTACGTCCCGCGGCGTCGGCGTTGTAGTCGGCACTCGAACTACGCACGCGCAACTCTCCTCCTTCCCTCTCTCCAACAGCTGCGCGTTACTCTTTCCGCTCTCTCTCTCTACCAGCTGCGTGCACTGCGCGTTCGCTTCTCCTCACACCGCGCGCGCACGCGCAACTCTCCTCCTCTAGTCTCCTCTCCTTCAAGTGTGAAAAAAAAATAAACGGCGAGCGGCGAGCGTTCCAAGTTTCTCTGCCGCGAGCCGCGACGAAGGCTCGCGTAGGGGATAACGCTAGGGCAGTCGGTGGCGCCATCTCTCGACGTCAGCACGCAACTGACTCTTTCCTCGGAACCAACACGATGCTCCGCATCACCCCATGGTTCCCCTCGGGAAGATGGTGTAATTTTTTTTTTCTCTTTTTTTCTTCTAATCATTGTTATTTTAAGGTTAACATTTTATAAAGATATAAGGTACGTACAACATTTTACGACGTTCCAGATAAACACTCAATTCGAACAAGTTTCTAGGTTTATAGTTTCTTATCGGAGAGCACCTTTGGGCCAGCGGTCCTGCCCCCATGTGGCCTAGGGGTGCAGCTACCACCTCGCCTTCCTCGTAGGATGGAACGAAATGTAGCGCACGTGATTTACGCGCTTCGGTCCTCCGTGACCGAGGTACGTTGTTACTTTTGCTACGTTACTTTCAAGCATATTACGCCCTGTTAAGAAGTAAAATAATATACAGAAGGGCAACATAGCTCGACAGCCCAGCTCTGCTCACAGGGAAGTGAAGAACAGGCCGATCTGCCATGACCTGGAGTGAAACGCGCTTTCGGAGGTGAAGTGGTGAAGGGGGAGAGCATAGACGAGAGGCCACTGCAAGTGGAAAGATGTGAAGAGGAACGGAGTGCCAAGCGCTGTATCCACATTTCATTTTAGCTCAGCAGGTTTTAGTAATGAACATTTTCACCCTGAGAGCTTGTTGTTGTGGTTCGTCTCGAGAGTTCGGTTTTTTTATGTCACTAACTGAGAAACCGTAAACCTTTCATTGGCAACTCGTCTTCTCCTAAGAAGGGTTTACACGAATGGTCCAAACGATCGAAAACGCCGTTCGGCGAATTACATTTTGCTAGGGTGCAGTACAAAGAGCCAGATTAAGAAAAACAATTCCAGTGTCAAGGGCATCTGAGGAAAGGCGTTGATCCTCTGGAAAATGGCAAGATTTTGTGTGTGTTTCTGTGTGTCAATGCACCTGTAAGAGCTAGGGTGCTTGCGGTAGAACTTTTTCTGTATTTTTCTCAGGATGAACATGTTAGTTGTTTTAATACTTCTAAAGAAAAGAGAAGAAAAAAAACTTTTTTAATCAGCTTGTAGTTTTTTCGTTTTTCATATCCGAAAACAAAGATGTGACGAATTGCAATTGGTTCGTTGCTTAATTAGGAATCCTCTAGCATTACTCAAGAAAATATGTTAAGACCATATGTTATACTCCGTTTACCCTTAAGCTGAGACTAGAAGATCCGCCTTCAGCGCAAGCTTTCTGCTCTTGCCAACACAAGTCTGAATGCGCAGGCACGCGTAACCAAAGCACTGCGGAAGCCAGCGAGCTCGCGCTGAAGACGGACCTTCTAGTCTCAAAAACCCACTGAAAAGAAAAACAAAAGTTTCTTTTTTAAACAGTCTGGTTGGGACACGCGTGTCAAGAAATTAATTTTACGCGAAAAAAACATTTTTAGAGCACTATTGACGGCGCGACGCGATTTAGCAACACCACCTAGATCTTAAGGCCGCAGCGCTTCCCTCTCTCCCTTCAAGGGGTATCTCCATGAGTAGGCTGAACTGGTAGTGCGCTTCTTCACAAGGCTCCCGTGACAGCTGGATTCTGCAATGCACGTTATCTTTTACTTTCACTGTTCCTCTACGATGGAGGCGGTGCCAACAAAAAACAAAAAGTAAAAAAAAAAAAATTTCAGCCTTTCCACTTTGGTGAAGAAGGAAGAGCAGCGCAGCTGTAACTTCTGTTTTCGGCGGTGGCTTTCTAGGTGAGCGATCTGTTCTTCTTTCGCAAGGGTTGAAGCGCTCGACGCAGTGGAACTTGAGGCGATAGCGGCTTCGCGGCGGTTGCGGAACCTTTCGCGCTGCTGCGCACGTCGCCGATCTTTCCGCTCCCGCTCTTCTTCCTCCAAAGAAAGGCAAGGACGTTTAAATAGGGCAGGACCCGGCATGACGTCATACCCAGCGACGCCGGAAGAACAACCCAATCCCAGACTGCCCCCGCTGCCCCGCGCACCGACGCTCTCTCATCCAAACTAAATTCAACCATGCTGCCATCGTCTGCTCTCCGCTCGGTCGTTAGGCTTAGGCTACGTCTGCTCCGTGCCTGCGGTCTGCTTCGTCTGCTCGCTGTCGCGGCTGGCTTTCGATTCGATCGGCGCACCAAAAGATGTTTCGATGCGAACCCGAATACTCATCACGGCGGAGTGAAACCAACATCTTCTCGAAGCAGAATTTGTACGGCTTTCTCAACCCGCGATGCCCTTCTCAGCGTTCGTGCCTACGATGACTGACTCGCGATCGCTTTCCAAAGCCGCGCTACGACGACTCGTTCGAGACGACGCTCCAGGCGCGGTCGCGCGGTGTCGAGAGCGTCCGCTACACGCCGACTTCCTAGTCCTACTGGTCAGGCAAGTGTTGGGCTCGAAATCTCGCCTGTTCGACACCGATTCAGTCGGTGCGTCGTCTAGAGCATCTCAACTCTAGTCACTTACTTTCTGCTAGGCAACCAGGCGTTCGTTTATAATAATCTCATCCAATTCCGACCATACCGGTTTAAAAGTCTCCCGTTAAGCGCTGTTTCAAATAACAGTGGGTGCCGCCATTACTTTCGGTGCACACAATCGCGTTGCCACGGAAATGTCATCGCAACGCGGTTGTTTGCACCGAAATTAATGGCGGCGCCCACTCACTAGGCTTCCCATTGGTCAAAAAATGCTCGTCGCGGCTCGTGGCAACGCCTACTTCCGTTACACTTCGCTCCATGCATTGGGGATAGGGACGCCACCTCCTGCCCATTATAACCTCCTTGAAAGAAAGGGCACGCGGCCAACCCATCGTGAGTCCAAACGGCAACTGATAAGAACCTAGGAAACGGCGCGAAAAACAGACGAGGACGAAGAAGAAAGTAATGGCCGGCCGCAAGTCGGCAAGCCGGAGTGGAAAGGCTGGAAAGGTTGCCACTGTCGCTCATAGATAGCTGTAGCTGTCCAGAGTTTTGTGTCAATATTTATTTGTCCACGGGCTCCGCTGTAAAGAAAGAACGTGGCGACGGCGTCGCGTTTTTGTTTTCGTTTCTCCCCAACAGTCGTCCGTCGCGTTCGTTTCTTCGACGGCTTTGTTCAGCGCCTCCTACGGGTAGGGTCACGTGACAATGAGGTCAGCCGCCAGAGGAACAAACAAGAGCAACGCTAGACGCGAGTAGGTTTTCGAACGCCGAGGGTCGGAAGTTCAACTCTCGAGTGAGATCGAGCACATTTTGGATTACAATACAAGTTCACAACCGTCTTCTCGTACGTTGCAGTTCCATGGTTCGGTGCTATCATGCCGTACAAATGTTCTATATCCGCGCTTTCGCGGAAAACTGTGATAGTGCAGTTGATGTACAGCGGATGTGAAAGTGTCCATATTTGAGTTTCTGCAAGGATAACTACAGAAGCGTGGACTACAGCGAATTGACGGGAATATCTCGCTCTTTCACGGCAGAGATGGCAGTAATTAAATTACTTTTTAGAGCAATGAGTAATGTAATGAATTACTTTTCTAGGCTAGTAATTGAGGAATGTAATTAATTACTTTCAAGCAGTAATTTTGAGAAAATTACTCATTACTTTTGAAATTACTTTTGTCCTAAATTAGAAAGTTCGTTTGCAAGCTTTAAAAAAGAAGAGAAAATTATTTTGCGTGGTGAAATAGTGTGAAAGAGCATCGGAGGAAATAAACGACGGCCACCTGAGCGCAAAGTTTGTACGAATAACTGGACAGACGCACAAAGGAGGGCTGGAAAGGCGAAGGTGGAGAGCTTACGTGTGGACATCGCTGGAAGGCAACGGCTTACGAACTCCAGGCACGATAGATTCACGGCGTCGCGTCATCAGGACGATACTATACTTCGTTTATCCCCTAAGCGGACAGTGCGGCGGGAGCCTGCAAGCTAACCAAACCAACCAAACACCTTCCTTTAATCACCTGACCCGTTCCTTTCTCTGCGCGTGGATATGAACGAGAGCGTGGTTACGTGGCGGACGATAGACGGGTGACTTCTCCAACAAACTCGTAGCTTCCAACGTTCATCCCTAAGCTGACAGTGCGTCAGCTTAGGGATGAATGGCTCAGAGGCTACAAGGCGATGGGCACATCACCAGTGAGTTAAACATAATTTAAAACCTGAGAGGACAGGACAAACAGATCGACAGCCTTGCACTTTCGTAAAGTAAGGTCAAACCGTAAGCTTCAACCACAGTGAACGACAAACGACCGGAATAAATAGGGAATTCCAAAGGCCTTGCGAAAGCCCCAGAACCTTTCGTGCGTCCTCGAGCAAAGCAGGTGCCGCTCGTGGTATGCCTCGCTGCCTTCCCTTGGGAAGTTTATTCGGGAATAAGCCTACAAGCAGATATCGCCCCCCAGTTTGTTGGGAAAGTACACCATTTAGGAAGCTCGCGCCATTCCTCAACTGGCGACGCTTCTGCTTAGCAATTATCCAGGCCCTTTGTGTGACAATGCACAAAAACTTGGGCTCTTCGGCTGTTTGGGAAAAATGCTCCTTGAAAGGAATGACCGAGAATAGGCTCCTAAAATAATAGAATTAGATTGTGTCCGAGACGGAAGGGAAACGTTTCACGTGACGACTAAGAATGAGCTGACATTTCCCGACCTCTGCTGGAAGGCCCAACAAACACCTGAGGAATGAGGTGTTTTGAGATGGAAGGATTACGATTCCTGGATTTACGATTACATCCTCATTCCTCAGGTGTTTATTGGGCCTTCCAGCAGAGGTCGGAGAAGCCAGTCCTCCCTTTCACCAGTGCTCGCTCCAAGTCAGTTAAGCATGGCATAGTAAGGTCACTTTTCAAGTCCTCATACTCCAAGTCGTGCACGCATTTCTCCGAAAGTAGCCTCAAGTTACAGCAGCAGAGGTTAGAAAAAGCAGGCTTTCCTGCTGACCTACTTCGTTCCACCCTTGACATGTTCATTATCAAACCACAACTTCCGCAAGCTGTTTCCAAAAAGAAAGTTCGTTTCGCTGTGATTCCCTACATGCACAATTCCGCGCACCATTTAAGATCTATCGCGTCCAAGTTAGACAGGAGTGTTGTTTTTTCCTGTTGTATGCGCCTCAAACAGATGCTTTAAAAGGTTAATGGGAGAGACAGTCCCAGAGGGTGCAATGTAAAGCATGGCAAAAAGTTCGTAGAATGCGAAGCAAGAAAGGTTTATTCAGTTCCACTAAGCTGTGGCAGTCAGTACATTGGACAGACTGGGAGATGCGTCGACCATCGACTCAGAGAACACAACTTGGAAGCATCAAAGGCTTCAAATGAGTCGTATCTACCAATTGCCGTTCACAAGCCGCACGTGCGATGACTGCACTCATTTCTCTGAGACTAGAATACTGGGTGGGCAAAACAACAGAGAGAAATCATTGAATCATTTGCCATGGGGACTGTAAGCAACAACATTTCTGCACCTTCGTTATTATTGACAAAGACAGAGGTCGAATTCCTAACACCAGAGATGACTATAGTAGGTTACAAGTCAAGAAGGTAGCGGCAAATGCCCCTCAAAGGGAATCATATATCCCTCCGCCACCTCCGCATCCAATAGCGTCCCATCGTTTCCGTGACGTTGTGGCCAACGCGCGAGGAGGGTCGTGCCTTTCTGTACATATTTGCTTTATCTCTGGACTTTGACTTAGCATTGTGGAAGCCGCGAGAGGGAGATTAAGTCTTCCCCTTTCCGATGGAAACAAAGACGACTTTCGGGGATTAGCTTCCCCCTCCGATTGATACAAAGGCTGCTTTCAGGGGCTCGGTTCCTTCTCCGATGAATACAAAGGTCGCTTTCTTAAAAAGTGGGGGTCGGAGACAAGTTGGCACCACTCTGTGGCCATTATCTATCCATTGAAGCGGAACAAGGAGCGTTTCCAGTGAACTCTTCTTTCGATTGCGGAGGGATTTGAAACCGGCGCACCAGCGCTTGTGGGAGGAGCTTCTCCTACCTTCTTAACGTCGTGACGGTACAGCTTTTTAAACTTTTATATTTATAATACTTTTCCCTTTGGGACTGCAAACAACAATAATTCTGCACCTTCATTATCGCTGACAATGACAAAGGTCGAATTCTACGTAATCAGAGATAACTAGATTAGTGGTACCTCGTCGTGACGCGAGCGCTTTTCAAACTTTTATATTTAGTGTATTCCCTTTCCTTGTAACTATTATCTCCTTTCCCTCTTTGAGAACGTTGAGACCTTTGGGGGCGGTTTTATCGTAGTGCCATTCTACGTTGTTGCTAAATAAAAGATGTCCTGTTCCCGTCCTCGTCCTCGCAGTTTTATACTTTCAAGTTTTGTAATAATTCGTTAAATTTTTACCAAACATTTTAATTGCGGCCGCCGAGGCCACAGGCCTCCGCGGCCGCAATCGCCGTAGCCTCGACATCAGCAGCTAGTCGCATTGGTTTCTCCCGAGCGAACAGTGTGTTTCGGGTCCTCGCCGCTCAAAAGCTGTGCGCTCACTACGGCACTCCCCGAGAAATGTTCTGTGCTACCAGATCATCGCGCTCTAAATCTGCGACCGGCCATCCTATGGCTCCGTTGACGAACTGCCAGGCTTTGTGAGTATAGAGGAGGCTATGGTTTGATGTTTACATATTGGTGTCTATTTTTTATGTTAAATTACTTTCTTTGTCTTTTATTTTTGAATCCCCCTTCACGTAATGCGTCTTCGGATGCCTTTGAGGTGAATAAAATGAAATAAAATTAAAGCCTCCGCATTGTTTACCCTATTGTTACTGTAGTTCGTTTTACCCGGTCCCACTACTTCGATTATTCAAATTTCATAGGGATTTTTTTATACAACTCCCATATCGTTCAGAGATAATTACACTACCCAGTTTATCACTTAAAAAAACACAGCTGTCTCAAGATACTACTTTCTTGTATTTCATCACAATAATTGTAGGTTATAATAATTTTCTTGCGTTCTAAATTTTGGTCTTTAAATCACTTGGCGGCCACAGCTCTTATGTTAGCTCAGATAAAATA
Organism: Ixodes persulcatus; assembly: GCA_013358835.2. Taxonomy (NCBI): domain Eukaryota; kingdom Metazoa; phylum Arthropoda; class Arachnida; order Ixodida; family Ixodidae; genus Ixodes; species Ixodes persulcatus. The sequence continues at coordinate 991,914 of JABSTQ010011378.1, forward strand.
AATAGAGCGAAGAATCCGTGTTTCTACGGCGTGAAAACTACGCGCGAAGCCATCAACTGATCGGCGCTATAGCGCGGCGCACGTCAGGATACTGCCGTGACGTCAGTGGAGGCGTGTTCTGGCCTTCTCCACTAGGTGGTGTTGGATTTAGTCGGTAGTAAAGCACTGGATATAATACATAGTCGGTAGTAATCTCCTTTCCACTTGTTTTCTCTCTCGGCATTTCGGGCGCGTGGAGGAGAGGCGGATCTGCTTGGCCATCACGTTGACGTAAAGGGAGTGTATGACTATCTCGTTGAGAGTGAAAGAGCGTATGACCATTCCGTGACGTCATGGACTTTGCGCGCAGATTATAACATAAATCTCGCACCGTCAATACTGCTCTAAAAATAAAAAAAATAAAGTTTTTTTCGCGTAAAATTATTTTTTTATCACGCGTGTCTCAACCAGACCGTAAAAAAAAAACAGTTTTTTTTTTTTAAGTGGTTCTTTAAGTGTGAACGGAGTATATGTTACCCACCGCCAAGGAGCATCCTGCGATAGCGCGCGGAACGTGCAGCACACGCTGCCTTCCGCCGTACTTTGGTTCCCCGTGTATGCTGGAGGCCCACAAGACGCTCAACTGTCAACGATGCTAGAAAGCTCGCGCTGCAGGCATCTTGCATCAGGTGTGGGCCCAAAGTAGTCGTATATTCAAATGAAAGCTACCGATGACAAGACGGTGAGCTTACAAAAAGCAAAGAACACGGTTCCTTTCCTAGAAAATTTGGGGGGTGTTGCTGGGACAGTCGGCTGCTTTGGAACGTGAAAGATCATTGCTGTTTGTTTGCTTGTTTTTTTCTCAAAACGCATGTTTGAAAAATGCAAAGAATTTCCTTGCGTCAGAATGGGTTATTTTGGACTGCAGTGAAGCGGCTTACCCGGACTGCCACTGAACTTCTCATTTTTCGCTACCAAATGTTACAGTCGTCTGCCTCATCACTGAATGTTATTAAAGGGCCGAAATCAAGAAGGTCGTATTCTCCGGGAAACCGATATCGAGCTAGGAGCACAGTAAGCCCTGTTAGCGTCCTCCTCTTCCAAGCACTGAGTTTGTTTAGTTCAAAAGATGAAATCGGAAGAGGTATGGAATCTCCCGTTAGTCCCTTGAGGAGGAGGGGTGAAGGAGGGAGGAGACATAAAGAGGCGCAGATTTGGTTCAGAAAATAAGTTAAATATATATTCTTTCTGCACTAACGTGCTCAAAAGCTGCGGTGGGGCCGCGCTTTTAATTTCATTGGAATCAATTAAAATTCCTACCTTCTTCTTGCGGGTCTGATTAATACGCCTTGGCATGTACGTTTGAAAGTCGCAGGGCAGAGTGATACGCTCCCTTTTCAGTTGTGCTGTTTTTAAAGTATGAACAATGGGGAGCAAAGGGTGCACTTAAGACACCCAAGTTTAATCAATCAGGCGCAAAGGCACGCGCAATACAAAGTGTTCAAAGTGGGGTTTGGACCCATTTTGTAAACTGGAAGAAAATGTGAACGTAGCAGACATCATTACGGAAAGTGCAAAAAACTGGTTGCTAGGTAAAAAAAAAAAAAAAAAATGGGGCAAAGATTTAAGTTTTTGAGGTATAAAAGTATGATTATTACCGGAGGCTGTCGGAAACAATGTGCAAACATTTGATTTTAAAAAAAAATCTCATCAAACTTTTTTTTTGTATGGTGTTGTAAAACAAAAGCTAAAAAAACCCGAATGTATACACAGAAAATAGAGTCTGGCACTGTGGGTTTTTGGCAGTGATAGACTATCTGTTGGTATATGTAAAAAACGCGAATGGTATGCAGAAAAAAAGTAGTTTGGATGTTGGCGTCTCCAGCGAAAGAAGGTTTCTACCATCTAAAAATAGCTTTGCTTTCATATGTAACACCGATTCTACGCTGCAGTGCAAGAAATTTATGGTGGTCCGCGTGCTGAACGACGAAAACGACCTCCTTTCGTCCGCCATTTTGCCTGACCAGAGCGCCCCTATAGTTCGGTGGAGTCGCGAGTCCCTGGTTCCTAGCAAAAAGGCTTAACCCTGCAAAGTTCCGGGGGTCACTACTGCATCTTATCTCTGTGAGCTAACGAGCAGCTCGCATTTCTTTTACTTTCGATGGCTTTGGCTTCAAAGGAATAGAGTCCTTTCGATATAAACCGATCAGTGAAAACATTATGACCACCTACCTACTACCTAGTTTATTCACCTTTGATGTGCAAAACAGTTGCAAGGGTCGTCTGCAACTGTTTTGCAGACGACCATTGCAAGTCTCATATAAAAAAAGTCCGGTTAACTGTGTGCACAGAAACACTTATACACTTACCTACGTTGTATCTGGGTGCCGATTGAGCCACAAGTAGCCGCCTATTTTTGCTTCACCAAGCGGGCAAAACCTTAGACGTCTCAATTCTGTGATGAGGCGTAGGAGTGCAACGCCTCGGCGTCTACTAACAGTCTCAACATCGTTCAACTTTTTATAGGTACCAACGACAGCAGCTCGCGAGCACCCGACGATATTTGTAGTTTCCGAGATACATGTTATAAACCGTCGGGCCATCACGATCTGCAATCTGTCAAAATCGCCTAAATCAAAAGCCTTTTCTAATACATATGATGAATTATACAATTTCGCTGCTGGTATACATTAGATGCAATGTAATCAAGGTTGATAGAACGAAATGGGACTGAATGAAACAATGAGCGCAATAACTAGAAAATAGAAAACGTAAGTGAAAGTATAAGGGATGCCTGCGGTTAGCTGTCTGTACTTTCCAATGTTGCAAATAGTTCTTCAGATTCGAGTTTTCTTTTTTATTTTTCGTGTCGCTGGAGAGACCTCCGAAATTAACGAGCTCGGATAAAGATGTCGTCGAGAAGGAGTTGAAGTCACGCCTAAACCAAAAAGAAAAAAAGTTCGAAGAGCGCTTTTTCGCGATATATAGTTTGCCGCAGCGTTAGTCTCCGTAAATCGCGCGCGCGTAAACTAAAAAAAAAAAAAAGAAGAAATTATAAGGGGTTTGATTTTGTTAGCCCCTGTTTTTCTGGCAAAGTTAGCATAGTTTCAGGGAGAAGTAACTTGATTGTTCAAAGTTGGTACAAAAGAATAAATGTATATTTCCTTGTGCCTACCTTTTTTCTTTAAAAAAATAATTATCATAAAGAACTTAAACACAAGATGAATCCGACAGTACGCACTGGTTGGGCAGATTCATCTCGATTCGTGCAACAGTGCCAGTATGTAACGGGATGGGCACTTGATTTGTCTCAAGTACGTAAATATACTATAGAGAAGTGAATGTTCGTAAATCACAAAACTACCCACAAATGTCTTGTTTTCCTCGTGCTTCACAAGACAGAAAATATTAAATAGAAACCACAGGTGGAGACATGTGAGGTCCTAAATGTGGGAGCAAAGCACGTGACCGTATGCTTGCTTTGACACCATGACTTTCATTGTGTCGTTGATTATTTTGCCGCTGCTGCGAAATCTACCCCGTAAACTATTCTCAGTTGAGATTCTTGTGAAGATGCATCCCTTTAACCGCTTCCGCAGGCATTCAAAACGTATTACAAAAGATATGAATAAAAAAAAAACTGAGGTTGTTTTGATAGAGTGAGCTTAGTGATATATATATATATATATATATATTTAAATTTGTAACAACTCTTGGGATACAATGCTTCATACTAAGACCAGAATGTCAAAGAAAGAAGTAACTGTGTAGCAGTTTATAATGCAAGAATATGGGACTATCACATCTATAATGTCTTTAATATTTTAAAACTTAAAATACGCATCCGGATTTTATAATAATCTAACCAAAATTAATGAATTTGCAAAATATTACGTTTCTTTTTGTTTTTTGCTTTGTTCCAACTGTTCAATTCGCTAGGGAGGATTTTCAGACGTTAGAAGAAATAAAGCCTATAATTTCTATTTTGTCAATATTGCAAACTAATACTTGCAAAAAATATAGTGTGTCTATAAACAGCGCCACTTTTATCTAAAATGAACTAAAGACAGGGAAGGCATGCACACTGGTTGTTCTTTCCTTTGACGGAATCAATGCAACCTCCTACAGTCAGGCTAATCCAGAAGCAGTGAGATCATGGGCTTTCGGTAAAGTTTTGTTAAAAGAAGAGTGGAATTACTTGCACATTTTGGGTCAATGTTCAGACGTGCCCTCGAGTAATTTGTAATTAAAATCAAGGTATATTGAAATTTTGTAAACTTTATATTTACATCGTTTGAACCACGCAAATGAACAGAAACTTAGTATATTTCCTTCAATTTCAGTGCATTCATATTTATCGATAGCATACAAGGTATGCTCAGATACTTGATAGTTGAATCGTACCGAAATATAACTGTAAATAATTTAAAACGACACCTTGGTTAAAACAATTCAATAGTTGCTAATGCTGGAACACTGGCTGAGAGTAGGCGTTGGCTCTTACCGACTGTCGTTGAGGTACAAGCGCGTCCAGTGTGGAATATATTTTTTGGGGGAAGGATGTACCATGATCCATCGAGGAAATTAAACTTTTACTCGACAATGCACACATGTTTTTGAGCAACATTCCGACTGTTACAAAAAAACCGAAATGTCAACTTCAGTCGAACTTCCTTCATGAAGCACACGTCTCTCTACAACGTGGTTTCGTGCCACAACAACTATATATTGTAGCAGTTAAATAATAATAATAAAAAATCCCCACGCCGTCCCATGCAACAGTTGTGCCCGTTTTCAACCACTTGCCCCATATCTGTATATCGCAAAGCCGACTCGAGAGCCCCAGATCGAGGCGCGCCATCGTAGCAGAAAGGTGGCTTCCCTGTCGCACCACCACCCGGTTACCATGGCCACCAGGGAATAGGGGAAGGAAGGACGCAGCGAAGGATGAAAGAGCCAGAAAGGGGCCAGCCCGAAAGTTCCTGTTGCTGCCCCTTTTTTTGTTTCTTGGAAAGGGACACTGGCTGCTTGGCTGGCTGCCGCTCCCCATCGGCAACCATCGATTCAAAAGGCAAAGGGGAAGGAAAGGGAAAATGGGGAATGCGGGGGACGGGTTGGGGACGTGATCGCGATGCTCCGTCTCCGTCCCCTAGCTGGTGCCCTGGTGTCGAGGGTGCAGCGCCGGGACAACGGAGACGGTCGGAAAGTGCGCGCGATTACTGTGATTTATGGCCGTTTTTTCGCGGGAGGACCACGCACAACTGAGTTCTCTAGATTTATCGGTACTCAATAAATCGTCATAAACAGGCGAAACCAGGAAGAAAAAGGGTTAAAGGGACCATGAAATTCATTTTGAACTGGGATAAATGATTTTAGATGAGGAGTTTACTAATCGCGTATTGTTTAGTGGGTCAGAAGAAAACGGGTGCACGAAGGTAAAAAGCAAAAAAAAAAAAAACATGCTATTCGGTACGAAATTTTTAATATATAGCGGACTATTTCTTACAGACTTTCATTCGAAAGCTCTCCGCCTTTTCACTGTGATGCATCCGCGGTGCCCAAGCAGGTCAGCCGAACCCAGCTCACGCATTGGGCACGAACAATGAATCCGTCAGCGAATATTTGGATTCGCGTTCGTGGTCACTGAGTGCCATGACGGCACTTATCATCACTTGCGAAATACAAGTTCATGCCGCGCTTAAAAAACACAGTGGTAGCTTGGAGTCATCGCATCTAGTGAAATACTACGTCACGACCACGTGATATCTCAATTCGTTTTTGAGTTGAGGAGGAAAGCCAGGGAGGAACAAGTTAACAAATCATCCCATGGTATTTTTAACAGACCAAAAGAGACTCGACTAGACGAGATGATCCTAGCCATTATCAACGAGCTGTGGTTGGATGAACCGCTCTGTTGTGGCCCTCCGCGACAAAAACAAATTGACAAGAAATAAAGATATAGAAAACCATGGGGAGCTCGTAACGGTAGATTTCTTTTCGGTTTGGAGAAACCATAATCGTTCTGGTACGGTATTGTGATATTAAAGAAATAAAAAAAAGAAGAAAAGAAACACGTACTTGACAAAATATTATTAAATACCAAAACAAGTTTGCGTGATGAGAACCTCAGTCAGGCCCGTTGAGCGTGGAAAATGGCGAATGAATACCGGTAAGAGTTCCTTTGTGCGCCACTGAGTGCCGATTTCTGTCACGTCATCATGCCTGTTCGCAAGCAGCCATGCAAGGTGACGTCCCTGGCATATTGTGTGTTGCGCGTCTACACCGAGTGACTCAGTGAACTGTTTGAAGCACTATCTTTCTTTTAGTGCGTTGAAGTGCAGCAACTTAGCCAGAAATCCCCCCCTCCCCGGATAGAAATGTCTGGCTACGCCATTGCACTTTTGGAGGTTTGGAGAGAAGGAGGAAGAGAAGGACTCTCTTTCTATTACACCAACATTAAAAAAAAATCGTACACGAAACTGCGCTTTTGACTGCTATAAAAACACCTTACTACGTATGACTGACACTACAAGCAACAAGAATTATGATTACGAAAGTTTTCACTCAGATAGGGATCGACGTGAAAAGTACATTGCTGCAACTTTGGGTTTGGGTTTTCGCAAGGACAAGAGACTAGAAAATAATTTGTATGCTGTCACGCAATGTATAGAAATAGCGCAGACAAACCAACGACCGTCATGGATGGCGTTTTTAGACATACAGGGAGCATACCATAACATCAGTCAGGAAACTCTATGGACACAGCTAAAGGAATCAGGTTTAAGTATGAAATTGGTGAGGTTCTTGCAGGAAGTGTACATGGACAATACAGTAACTATAACATGGGAGACTGAAACCACAGAGACAGCACTAATAAGGCGGGGGCTTAGGCAGGGATGCCCCCTGTGGCCTTTTCCTGATATCATTAAGAAAAATAAACAAAATACTATAAAAGTGAGTCGGGCTTCAATATATCAGTACATGGATGCAGGAAAAACAGCGAGGCAGAAATTGTCAGGCCTAATGTACGCAGATTATATTGAACTCATAGCAGATAACCGAGAAGGATTGCAAAATTTGATTGGAATCTACGCCGCAAAAGGGGATGCTCTAATGTTTAAATTCAGCAGACAAAACTTTTGAATTATGTTTTTTGGCGACATCAAGGGAGATCCTTTAATGATACAAAACATAGAGATAGATATGGTAGACAAGTACAGATATCTAGAAGTGTGGATCAACGAAGAAAGTGAATACCTCGAGAAATATAAAAGACATAATTTGTTAGGGTAAATTGAATTCGGCCATTATGAGACACAGGGCGCTATAGAACTTTATCAGATACGAAGTGGTGCGGGCAGTATGCAAAGGAGTAATGGTATCAGGAATGACCTTTGGTAACGCAGTCTTGCGCATGAGTTCCGAAGTTCAGGCGAGATTGCAGATAGGACAAAGCAGCGATGGCAGAATAGCTCTGAGAGCACATGGGGACACTCCAAACGAGGAAGTGCATAGTGATATGGGCTGGTCAACGTTTAAAAGCAGAGAGGCAGTGAGTATACTAAATTTTGACCAAAAACTAACAGAAGTGAAGAATACGCGGTGGGCACATAAAATCTATAAATACCTGTATATGAGATCGAAGCCTGAGCACGAAATGGACGAAACGGACACGAAAGCTTAGGATGAAATGCCTGCAGACGGGCGATCGGGTGCAGCAAAGGAGGAGAAAATGCAGAGGAAGTAAGCTTTAACGGTTTATAGGTCAGAAAAGCAAAAAATAAAGAAGGAAGGTTTATTCGATAATTCAAAAAAGAGCGCTCTGCTGTTCGAGGCAAGGACGGGTCAAATTTGAATACGCAGGTACAATGTGTGCAGTATGTAAGGAGGAGACGGAAACAATTGAGCATTGACCCTAAATGTAAGGAGCTTAGTCCTGCCCCTCCCGAAGATGGAAGGATGGATTATAAAAGAGTAGAGGCAACGAAGAGGAGGTTGGAATACTGGTGGAAATTATCGAGGAAAAATTGAACGAAGTACAACTAATTAGTGCAGCTGGGGGACAAGACGGGACAGCGGAAAATTGGGACTCCCACCCGCGTGGCTCCGAACCAAAATATCAACCCTGTCCTCCAGTGGGTCTTGCGTTACGTGACGCCGACAAGTTTCGACCAGAGGGAAATTGGCGACTCCCTCGCCGGGGGAGAGGGCGGGGAAGGGAGGGGGGGATGTTTTTAGTTTTTTTGCCCGATCTATAAAAGGTCTGCCTGGCTATCATCTTCATGGCCTGGTGATGGTTAGAGAAACGCATTGTCTTGAAAGGGGAAAATCAAGTTGTTGTTATTGTTTTAGGCTAGGTGTCGCAAGCTACCGCCTGTTATAAAGGGTACAGCCGTCATAGTCCATCCATCCATCCATCCATCCAAATCCCTACAACAAAAGAACAGTCAAGTGTTCTTTTTTTTTGTATTTTTATTAAATAACAGGTTTTCGGAAGTAGAGGTGGGGGAGGCTGTGACGAACGATAAAGGCTTTAAGCCCCTCCCTTTCATTGTAGTCTTTTTGCTGTACGAAACACTGCTCTTTCTGAAACACGTGATTTTATATTCTTACATTTATGCAAAATAAATTTAAAAAATGGCGTAAACATTTTTTGGGGGGGGGGGGTGTTCTGACCCCCAAACGTACCCCCTCCCGTCTCGCTTTCTTGGATACGCCCCTGTAGTAGTGTATATACGTTAACTGATCCAGGCTTGCAAGTCGGAACAATCGAGGTATTCATACATTTAAACATAGTTCGAGTTCCATAGTTCTTCACCAACGGTATAAGAGGAAGATCACGGTCCGAGGTCTTATGATTCAGTTGTAAAATTACTTATCGTTCGTCTGATAAGATATGAGACGCAGATCTAGCAGTCTATATGTCGTTATAGGTTCTTGTCTGCGCTTTAAAGTTTTGTGCATAGCTCATTGCCTTCTACGTCATAAAAATCAACAGAAACAAAGGGCGAAGATAAGGCTCGTACAAGCGGTGCGCGTAATCAGCGACACTTCGCGCAATATCTAGCAATCAGCAAACGACAAGAGCTCATGGCAGACGTCGCAATCCACCCGCGTTGTAATTCCAAGGCGATTACCACGGACGTTGCCAGGGTGAGGACGGACAGCTATTAGGTCTTGCTTGTTGGAAGTTAATGCAGGATCCCAGCTACCCAAGAAAGCTGCCGCCAGTCGTGCCGCTTGTGAGTTTTCTCAACAAAACGTACATATATATTTTTTGTCGGATTCTGTAATGGTGTTTCAGAGAAAGTAGACAATTAATTTAAAGGTTGTTAGAGAGTTTAATTTGTAGATGACACCACGTTCGGCCTTGGGTATACACAAACAGCACACGGTTTTGAGACAAAGAAATTGTGCAGACATCATACAAACCGGTGCGTCAATTTTCCGGAAAGTAAAATATAAAGATACATGGTGTATATTGTATTTATTTGTTTGCCTTCAAGTAAATTGCAATTTCAGTAATTAATGCAAAACCTAAAGACGACTGCGCTTCTCTTTAAGTAAGGGCGACTGGAAGTGTTCAAGTGACGTCGTTCTATCTTTAGAAAGGAATGCTAAAGAAAATGACAAACTCCGTCAGACGACCATTTTGTACATGCACTACACAAGCTATTGAAAAGACTTTATAGTCATGTCGGCCATGATGAAGTGCCCTTTATAACTTCACAGACAGGTCTTGTAAAGGACTTCGCTGTAATACGCAATGACCCTATAGCAGGACATCTGAAACTTTGTAGAGCGATGAGAAATATTCCAAACGGGGCACGTTATGCACTACACTGCTGGACAACAGTGTAGGAAGCTACCTCATTTCTAAACTTAATATTAAAATCTGAAATTATCTCTTTATGAAAATTGAAATCTGAATTTTTCTAATTGCGGCGGGACCCAGAGATTCCGCCGCGGCGTACCAGAGAGGTAGATCCATGGGTACCTTCTGAACTCTGAGTACAGGCTTTTTCTCGCGACTGTTTGAAGCATCCACTGAGGACATCCATAGGACGCCCTACAATAAATCAGCACGGAATAAGCCGATGAAAACATGCGGCGAAATCAAATATATATTGCAACATGAATAGGTTTATTTTCATGCGTTTGTATTAAAATTACATATACAGGATGATGCTCGATAGATAAGAAAGAGATTAAATGGCTACTTCAGCTAAGCATCTAATATTTTTTTTAGTAAGAAAGTGCGTTTGATACAACACAATATGGTTGTCTACAAAAGTTCTGACTCGTCATCTCTAGAATGAAATATAAATTGCCTTTGAAAATTGGCATTTTATGTGTCACCAGCGCACGAATTAAGAAGTGACGGTCAATTGCATAAACTTGGATGGGATATCCAGTCTTTTGTTGATGTTGGATGAGAAGAACGCCACTACTAACGTTTCTTAACATAAAGGAAATATATACAAACCAACTACGAATCCCAAGCGAAAAACAAAACAACAACAAAAAAAAAAAAACAAGAGTGACTCCTGCCTGCAAAGTTGCGGTTCCTTTGTTCTAATACCCGTGAGTGAAAATGCGCTGCATTCATTGATTGGACACATTCATACAGGACATGTACCCTAACAAGAACAACGGCAAAGCGTGCTTAAGCAAAAATTTAAAACAAAAAACAAAAAACAAAGGCCTAAATATCGAGCGTTTTTCTTCGAATAGCACGAAGAGATAAACACGAAAAATGCAATAACAAAACTTCACACTTTCTTAAATCGGGTACTCATTTGAATTAGAAAACATTACATGTACAAAGCATGAAAACATGTATTCTTCGTTATTTTTGTGAAAAAAACGCGTTAAAATGTTAGGTTAGTATAGGTTAGGTTAGGTTAAGTTAGGTTAGGATCTCAACGATAAAATAATGTGTAGGTCTCAATGCGAAGTTTCTGTCGAAAGCTTTCTCGAAGTGTTGTCGTTTTATTTGAGGTCTACTTTTACCGGGTGGCACGATAAGGTGCTTGTACAGAAGTCCGGGTTGTGCAGGGTCTAGGAGAGCACCTGTTTTGAGCGACATCTTCCTTTCAAAGGTTTGCAGGACACTAGAGAGTTTGATGACGGCGCCCGCAAAGAAGATATTCAGCATGGTGGTAAATACGCCAAAAAACCCACAGGGACCGAGAAAGAAGCACCCAGGACGAGGCGAAATTTTCAACTGAACTTTACTGAAGGAAACATATAAAGAGAAGATTAAAACCGCACATGCGCTGGGATGGTGGACTTTCATTGACCACCTGGAAAGCCTGCCGTTACTGTTGAGTGAGCGTAGCTTGGCCAATAAAAGCATGCTACTTATTGCATAGGGCAACAGAAGGAGCACCGATACACACATTCGTGCCATGGGCCCTTATCATGAATGCCTCATGTATCTCGCGTTCTAATTTGGTTTGAATTTTTCCACAATCTTGGTACTACTGAAATCGGCCTGGCACTCACGCCTGTCACAATGTACAACCAATTGAGAGGCCAGACGGGGATCGCCTGGTGGCGGTGGAGTGTTCTCTACACTTTACTTGAAAGTGCCATCGTGTTGTATAAACATAAATTCAAAAAAGCTCGCGAGATTGTAGAAGCTCACGTAATAAAAAAAGGAAGGCCCAACCTACGTGAGTCGGGCTTCCTGGACGCTGTTGGACAGTGAGATAGAATTTTTAGATCGGGGAAGATCGCCCATGAACTTGTATAACCGATAGCACCCAATGCTGTGATGCGCAGGCGCCATTACATCATGATTAGAGAGTCATCGGTTTTCGAATGTTTTTTCGCGGTTTATCCAGAATAAACCCTCAGTCGTTAGTCAGCGCTTGTATCGTCCAATTCTTTCCTCCGTCCGTGTAACATTCGCGAGCTGTCTCAAGATGAACCCACACCAACTAGCCAAGTTATTCTGTTTCTCAAGCGTTAAAAGTATTTGGCACGTACGAAGAAGCGACTGAAATAAGGGTAATGGCGCAGGCTAGCTGGTTAACGTTCATACTTTTAAAAACCCGAGACAAGGTGTTTTTCTTTCCTTGTCTCGGGGTCTTGTAAGTATAAAAGAGAACGTTTTTTGTGTGTCTTTTGAATAGCACAAACGTTTCGGGAATGTCGATTATATTATTTCGCCGAAAACTGCAGAAACATCTTGACACACCCAAGTAAAAATATCTAGCAACGACAATCTAAATTAATCTTGCGATTTCCCCCATTCTTCAGCCATTCTTCTTCTTTTTTTTTTTTTCACGCTAACTAAAGGTGGAAGAAGGCGTATTATAACGACGTTATCTTTATTATTTCAAAGCACCCGAAGATAAGCGGAAGGAAAGACAAGGCCCACTGTATGCATAACCGAGCCCACAAAAGTCCCTTTATGACGGAATCTAAACAGAGAAGGCTCAAGGTTTCTAAATAAGAAGAAAAAAAGTACCTCCACACACAAAAGAACTCCCTTCTCGTGTCATCGCTCCGTTTTTCGCTCTTTCATCTCACCCTAAAAAGGCTACATCTGAAAGAAGCTACACTCCGTTTCACCTTAGGATGGACCGCGGCGGGCGCTACGTGCCATCCCAGCCGATCCAAAACTGTGAAAGCATCACGTGACTACGCAACCGGAGCGTCGCTACACCCCTTCTCCCGAAGGTCACGTGACCCTCACACGGCATATAATTGGTCTTAATGGACTGTAGGGTCCACTGCGGTCCATAGCAAGGTGAAGCAGGGTATAGAAGAGAGATTATCCGAGAGAGGCTGGAGGAGGTAGAGGTGTCCGCGGGAGAAAACAAGAGACAAAAAGTGGACGTCACCCGCTGGTGACGTAGCTACGGAGGGACCAATGGGAGGTGGCCAGTAAAAATGTAGCGAAACGATAACGCGACTCTCCACATCTGCCTCGGGAGGAGGGGAGAAGTGGGATTGGGGGGGGGGGGGGGGGGGGAGGAAACGGTTTCCTGCGTCGCAAACTCGATCGGGTGAAGCGGCGGGCGCTCAGATTGAGAGGAACCTGTTGCCCGCGTCCGAGGCGTCTCCACTGGGGACTTGTTGACGACCGTTCTGTCTGCGAGAGCAGCGCAATCCAAAGTAAGTTGGACCTTGCGGGAAGTACACTCTAGGAAAGTTCTAATACCCCTGTCAGACGGACTAATTTAGTTCACTTCAACGGAGTAGATTTAGCCCTTAGTGTCATCTCTGAAGAAACGTGCTCCGCTTCAAGTGAGTTCGACAAACTCACTTCACTTGATAGAGAGCGTACCCTCGATAGCAGTGTGTTTCGAGAGTAAAGCATAAGAGCATAGACACCAGGAAACGCGACGTAAATCGTTTTCTCAAAATACTTTGTGAGAAAAGAGAGAGGAGTGTCCTTGAAAAAGAAAATAGTTGGGTGGACTTAGCGTATACAGTTTAGGCTGATCTCCCAAAATTAGCGCCGAGGTGAATCGACAAAAGGCGACGACAAGGTCAGTCACTCCAATGCTATCTTGGTTAGTAGAGAAGGCTCTTCAGTGTCAGCATGTAGCTGTACGAGACAACACGATATTCATGATCTAATCAGGCAGGGTCAGGGCCTCCTCGCACACCTCCGTGGGATGAAGTTCGGAACGCCTCTTCTTTAGCTTGGTTTTGTTTGTGATGATCGATCAGAATCGTCACTTTGGCGTGAATATCGCTAATTAACGTAGCGTTGCCTCATAGCGCGTCCTTATTAAAAAGACAAAATATTGCCGAGACATTGATGCATTCACTTTAACACATTGCGTGTCTAGTAGTACTATACTCATCGTTATTGCCATCATCCCCGAGTGGCACAAATTTTTCCCCCGTGGCATCAACACTCTTGAAGTGACATTCGGCGAGCTGAAGTGCACTCGGTTGAAGTGCACTGAATTAGCCCGTCTGACAGGGGTGTCTGCTTTCCAGTGAAGCAATTGGGGGGCCAATCGCTAGGATTCTACGAAGTGACTAGGGGCGTGCGAATAGTTGTTAGAAACGAATAACGCTCTGTCATTCATAACTTTCACAGCGCTAGAGAAATCCCCGAATACCGGCTTTTTCTTGCAGTGGTGAAGCTAACCGTGAGGCTGCGCTATTCGATTCGAAGCAGAATTCGCAAGCCCATAGATAAATAAAAAAAAAAAAAAAAACATGCGCCATGGCACCGCGAGCATGTCGCTTCACCATGCTCAGCGTCACAACGCAGACAGTTTCCTTTTGAGGTCTAAACATATTTTCGGCGCCATCATTCGCCAAACAGCTTCCGTGGATTGTGACAATTGGAACTCCCAAGAGCTTTGCGAGAAGGTTGACGTGCTCCAGATTTCTTACAGTGTGCTTCCCTACCAGCGGATTAAAGGGTAGCCTGACTTTCTGCGTAAGAAGACAATGCTCGTTGCCGCCTCATTAAAACAAAAGTTTCTCGCATAGTTAATACGCGACGCGAAATCCTTCTAACAAGACACAATCGCTAAAGAGAAAAACAAGAAGAACAACGATGCTTTATTAAGGAATACGCACGTATATTCATTCAGCACAGAAAGGTTAAAATTGGTAATCCACCACAAAGGTACTTTTTTCTTTCTCTGGTTTTCGAGGTGAATACGTTTATATTTACCCAGAAGCAAATTGTAACGCCTTTTTTTTTTATGGTCATGCGGGTAAATTTTATGGGTGCTTCGTAGAACGGGGTTGTAGTCACGTCTGAATAGGGTCAGCTGAACAATTACAAATTAGAAAAACCGTGAGAGGGAAAGACATACACACCGCTGACTATCAACTTGCTTCCTTTAATACTTCTTCTTCCTTTTCCCTTTTCACTAGAGCTAGTGGCAAAAGCCATCCCCCATGACCGCGCGCTGCACCCATTAGGGTGTTATGGGGCTCGTGCCGCGTCCCAAGTATTGCCTTTCTTTCGCGTGGATTGTGATAGACGGGGTGCTCACGCACATTTGACCACTGTCTTCGATGGCCAGGGCTTCGATTACTTCCCGTGCATATGCGTTCCGGTGCCGCCCCGTAATGGTGATGTTGTTAAAATTAAGAGTGCACTTGCAGGACCTGCAATGTGCAGAAAGATGTCCGGCCGATGTTCCCTTAACAGAAGCCGCGTGCTCCCTAGCTCGATCGTTCACACACCGCCCCGTTTGTCCTATGTAGCACCTGCCACAGGAAAGTGGTATTTTGTACACAACGCCACTTTGGCACAGAGTGTACTGCGTCCTGTGAGCAGTTGTGCATTGCTTCTTTTCGTCATTTGTTTTTAGATTAGTTCTGCGGCGCATGGAGTAGGCCTTGTTCGGTGCCGAGCACACAACCCTAATATCATGCCTCCCGGCAATCTTTTTTAGGTTGTGTGTGAGTCCATGTATGTAGGGTATGACCGCAACGTTTCTTCGATTTGTAGCTTGCGATGAAGCCTCATTCCCTGCATGTTGGGGTTTCAACTTCTGGCAAATGGTTTTAGAGACGGCCACCAGGAGAGACTCTGGATAGCCAGACTCACGTAGACGCTCAATCTGGTTTTCAAAACTTGGTTCAAGTTGATGGTGACACGATTTCGTTAAGGTGGAAATAAGAGCCGTTGTGGCAACACTCCTTTTAATGATTTTCGAATGCCCCGAGTTGTATGGGAGAAACCGTGGCACGAGCGCGGCTCATATCTCCAGCACTCATGGCCTTCTTTGAATTGAAGCACCAGGTCAAGGAACCTGATGCACTTTTCAACGGGTAATTCATACGTGAAATCCAATTCGGGGCAACATTCTTGGAAGCACTGTATGACCTTTGCTTTGCACCCATCCTCTTCTTCATTCACTTCAGTGTTGCACAGAATAAAAAAATCATCCACATATCGGAAGATGGCCTTGATCAGCTGACCCTATTCAAGTATGTACCAACTGGCTCAATTAAGACCTGTAGTATTGTAGTCACGCCCCGGCAATGCTACTCACATTACTAACATTTTGGTTGAGAACGGTCGCTGTGTTTAGGTATACACTATACGCCACCATTGATCTTAATCGGATTTGTGTGGCCGTCTCTTCCGTGTTTTAGAGTAACCAGTCTAGTGCCCCGTATGGCATAAACCATCGGATGTATATGGTATGTGTGCAGGCAGCAAGTGCTGGCGGCTTCACCGCAGTGCAAAGATCAGTAAATCAAACTCGGCTCAAAGACAGTGAAGATGTAGAAAAACTTTGATGTTTCAAATGTAGTCTGCGAAAGAGACTAAAAATAGCCGTTTCTTGGTTCTGCGGCAAATCCAACGTCGGTATTAAAAGAAAAAAAAAAAGATAAAACTTTTGAGATATTTTGAAGCAACCCGAGACTGAGGAATATGAAAGTCGACACATTTCGAGTCTTATGCGCGGCGATTCGCGTATTCAAACCGCTTGACGAACAAGAGTTCTTACGTTGAAGATGTAAGCTCCCAAATCATGCACCCCGAAAGGCTTAAAAGTAAATCTGGAATCTGATTGACCTTTAAATGCACGTGTGTATGTGTTGCTCGTGACAAAATAAAAGCGTATAGCCTCTGCGATCAAGCTCTTAGCGTCAATAACTAAATGAAGGACAGCTTGTTTAGTTAAAAAATGTAACTAGATGCCTTAAGGCTCGTTCACGCAGTTGCGTTACTTGCGTCGACCGCGTTGCGTCGTTCAACACAGCGCCTCCCCATTGGCTTGTCCTAAGGGTCGCCATAGTAACAGCTCGACGCAAGCAGTCTTAAAGGGGCCATGAAACGAATTTTGGGTTGGGATGAATGATTTTAAATTGGGACTTTACTAATCGCATATCGTTTGGTTGGCCAAAAGAAAGAGGCTAGAAAGTCAAAAGCCAGCTTTTCGGTATGAACATTTGAAAATATAGCGGACTATTTGTACCTTCTTGCCTTCGAAAGCTCTCCGCCTTTTCACTATGATACATCCGCGGTTCCAAAAGCGCGTCACCGGCGCCAAACTGACGTCAGCAGAGCCCAGCTCACGCATTGGACACGCGAACTGCGTCACTCGGACGTATGCGCTCGTCAACAATCAATCCGTCGACGAATATTTGGATTCGCGTTCGTGGCCAATGAGTGCCCTGACGGAACTTATTGTCACTGGGGAATGACAAGTTCTATGGTGTGCATAAAAAGCGCGGTGGAACCTAGGAGTCATCGTACCGTTGCCGAAGGAATGTCACGACCACGTTATTTCACAATTCGCATTTGAGTTGAGGATTAAAGCTAAGGGGGAAGAAGTAGGAAAATCGTTTCATGACCCCTTTAACGCAGTCTAACGCAAATGTGTGAACGAGCTCAACGTCGGACTCTTCACACGCGTTCGAACAGGGAGTACAAAAACAGCTAGCTTAGCGTCTACCCGCTCATCATTCCAACCAAAACCCGGCGTTACGACGTCCCCGCACTCTCTCCTCGTCTCCCTCAATCCCCACCCTTATACTTTAAATATATATATCTCCTATTGCACCGTGCAGTAAGCGGGACAAGCCGATTCCTCTGTGGCGTTGGGGTGCGCTGAGGCAGGGTCAGCCTCGGGCTGACATTCGCAGAAAAGGTGGAGCGTAAAGGATGCATGTACAATCACGAGAGCATGTTTTATATGAAAACAGGTTACGCGCGGAATAAATCAATCTTAATATTAGGGCGTATTAGAGGAATTAAATCGTTTGGTGGGTTCTGCTTGGACAAAGTCGTAAAAGTGTCTAGTGCGAAGCTTGAAAATGGTCTACCTAGTTTTGCGCGCTTCTTGAACAATACTTGTGCTGCAAAAATGTCAAGAAGTGCCCACCCAAAATCCCCCCTTTAAAGCAAAAAAAAAATGCAGGTTGTACACATGTAAGCGCTACTATACAACGATTTGTTTTCCACCCACGGAAGAGCGGTTTATTCGAATTTCATTAGTTTTATTAGTATATGAAGTAGCTTGTATATTGAATATTTTAGTCATTTCTAAAGTCTCGTTTTTAGCGGGAAGACTGCGGGAACTCCAGCAACTGGAATCACGCTCTGGAATCGCGATCGTGTTTTCGAAACATGCCCCGGACCAATGTTTTGCGGCGCGTAAGACGCCACACACTCAGCATCCAGGAGCGTCGATACAATTAACGGTCGCGATAAGAGTAGCCAGGGGCTTCCCACGTGTAAGATAGTTCCCTGGACAGCAAAGAAAGAAGAACGCACGAGGTGCAAAATTGCACTTTTGCGCACATTGGAGCGTCAGCAACACAAAATATTATCCGGTTATCTGGAACGCCCAGACGTCACCAGCCGTTAATGGAAACACGTAAACACTGCCTGCGCAGTAGACAATTGTAGGACACCTTTCCACGCACCCACGTGTTGAGACACCATATATTTAGACCTTTTTATTGTTTACAAGCCTAAACTGCCGCTTGCGTCCCAAGCGAGTTGCGGTCCCTCCGTCTTTGCAAACCTGTCGAGCTTGCTTATGCCACCGGTGCTAGAAAGCATAAATGCTACACGGACAACAAAGTTGTATATTTAACGAGGGCCTTCGGCTGTACAGTTTAACGTCTTGGAGAAGGCAAATTGGTTTAGAAAAATATTCGAAGCATTTTAACAGATCTCGCGCTCCCTCTTTTTTTAGGCGTTCACCTGGAGAATTGGTGGTTAAACGTTTCATCGACATTTCATGCAGCGTTGTTAAGGAGGGCCTTGTTCATTATTTTTGTGAACCAGAACTTCTCTGGGACGTCAAAGACTGGAGTACCACCTGGTGGCGTTTGCCGTGAAAGGGTCTATGCGTAGAGCAAGTCGTCCGCTTCTTGCGCAGAAGTTGCGGTGACGTCAAAACGACGCCTAGCTCTGATTGGCTTTGATTAAAAGGATAGTGGGTAGACCTCAATGCTATACTTCATCTCACCCTACGATGGACTAAAGGACTAAAGGCAAAAGCTACGGACCACCAGATCTAATCACGAGCCGCTTAGAAATTGAGCGGTATTTCGCTTCGATGCACGTGTCGGTGTCCGCGTCTAGGGTCACTAATTGGGATGGGAGGACAGTGGTTCGAATTGGATAGCAATGAGTGACTCACCAATTTCACATCGCAAAAAAAGCCACAACACACAGGCTCTTTGCAGTGTCGAAGATATGGAAATGATGCAGCGCTTTTTGATTCGGGGCATTATTCGTCCACTCCTAATCAATGTTAAGCGTGTCATATAGTTTAGCGTGTAACGTGATTGGACCTGGAGGCCCGTGGCTTTGACAATCGTAGGATGAGACAAAGTATAGATGCCTTGGGATCTACCAACTATTTCTTTTTTTTTTTTCAATCAGCCAATGAGAGCTCGGCGTTCTGACATCATCGCAAGCCCTGTGCAAGAAGCATACTTGCGCTCCGCGTTGCTTCGGTAGATTTGAAGCGTAATAAACTAAGCGCGCATCCGCGTCAGTTTAACTTCAGCGAAAGAGGTGAACAGTCCCGCCAGCCCGTAACTGCCCTCGATTGTGAACACTTGCGGTAGCAGGTGTACCATCTATGGTAGTTTTATAACATACCTGGGGAAAACCCGCAGGTTCTTCAGAGCTGCCATCTTCGTCAGCGAACCACGTCGGGCTAATCAAGATTTCTCGGCGAGGACGAGTGCGTCCTTAGAGCACCATGGACGACGAGCAGTTTCGGAAAGCAGGGAACCAGATGATCGACTTCGCCATCTCGTACTGGAACGGCCTCCGGGACCGCTCGGTCATACCCGACGTCTCGCCTGGATACCTGCCGAGCCTGCTGCCACAGGAAGCGCCTCAAGAACCCGATAAGTGGGAAGACGTCTTCAAGGATATCGAGCAGATCATCCTGCCAGGAGTAAGCGTTTCAGCGCGTTATTTAAACCAGTGTCACCAATTCAGTGGCTGAGTTCATCCTAGAATGAATCGAGTGTATGCTTAAATGGCGGGAAGTTAGTCAACCCCAATGGGTGTCAGGGCCGGTTTGCTCATCTTGCGGCCGCGGCTGCGGCTGCGGCCAAGAGGGATTTTTCTGCCACGTGACCAGCTCCTTGGGGACAACGGAGTACCTAGCGTCCCTGCCTAATGGCGGAGAAATCCGTATCGCTTCAAGTACAAAAGCCTAATTTCGCTCGCAGAAACTGACTGCAGGAACTTTCAACTGGAGTCCAATTGACTGCCCCTTTATACTGTAGGAGCGGCAGGTAAAGTTCCGGCCAGGGAGGGTAAATATGAGCCAAAATAAAGAAAATACCACGGAAGATAAAAGCGGTTGCAGTATGTTTATATACCTTCGCCAGCGCCGGCGGCTCGCACCTCTGTTGTGGTCGAGAGGTTAGAGCGTCGGTACTTCTCGTCGCGGCGTGAAAGTCCCGGGTTCAAATCACGCCAGAAACTCTCTCTCTCTTTTTTCTTTTTGTATTTGACTGCACTCCCACTAAGAATGTAGACAAGGCCCTATGAGCTCTATAGAATCATTGAGCGGGTAGTTCTTACTCACCAGTTCGTTGCTCATGACCTCGGAAGAGCGCATGCATGTCTCTGGCTTTCTTTAGCGATTTCCGCCACGCCTCCTGCATCTGCCGTACAATCCGCGGAAAGTTGACAATATCTTCGCATGCCCGTCTCTTCGTTCGCCAGGTAACTGTGCTGCTGAATTTCTCTAGAATTTGTTGTTTCCGTTTTCCAACTGCTCTAATTAATTTCATTTGTTGATCCAAAGTAATTTTAGGTGTTTGCGTTAGAGAGATGGTTTGCGATGTCGACCCCTGATTCATTTTTGAATTCGGTTGCGATCGTCTGCTATTATTCTAACTAAAATTCAACAAGTAATGTGTTAAATATTACAAAACAATTGCCAAAGCAAAATGTAAAGGAGTAAAAATATACCTTTTATCACATTCCATGCAAGTAAAAGTATGATTTAATTGTCAGAACTGCAGTTTCTATTAGTACTAAATAGACCTTTACTGTTATTGAAATGAGTCGTAGCAAGATCGTCGTATATTTAAAAACACATAAAATTGTAGTTGCTGGGAAAGGATGCTTGTTTCGGCTCCGTTGGTGTGAAAGCCATACCGATGTTGTTACCGTTGGTTTCCTTTTAATGAACATTATGAAACGTTGGATTAGCGCGTTAGCTTGCCTTGATCTTTTTTTTTCTTCCGGTGTTTCAATTGAACAGGCGGAACTACAGTAAAAACAGTGTAAGGCGCAGTAGTGCAAGTGGATGATTCGTAAAAAGGATCACAATTAAAAAGTGAGACACGTGCAAAATTACGCAAAAAAAAAAAAAGTTCCTAGAGCGATTTGAACCCGGAATTTTCACGCCGCGACGAGAAGTACCGACGCTCTAACCTCTCGACCACAACAGAGGCTTTTTTTTTTTTTTTTTTTTGTAAACAAACATTTATTTACAGTTGTGTACAAAACACTATACTATGTACAAATGGTTCGCTCACTTAGAATATGTTACAAGCTATTTACATACTGTCATTGAAGACCGCATAGCATTTGAGTCATGAGTATACTTTTCACCAACCAGATAACGGTGTTGACATAGATATCCATTCTGCATCGTTTATGCTGCAGGCTATAGGGAGCTTGCTTTATATGATGTCCGGGGAACGGCTAAGATTAGTTACAACTTCTTTCCATTCCGTATCTTCACAAAGTTTAACCATCCGTTGACCCACTGGTATAGCTATGTTCTTAAAATTTACCCATGAAGGCTTGCAACCCCTCCTTCCCTGTCAACCTTTCTGGTTTCCATAGACTGTAAAGCCCTAGAACGACAAGCGTGTCGAGCACACTATCTAGTTGCTCTGAAAAATGTAGATAGCGAAGAAGTTTCTCTTCCACCTCGAAATCTTTCTTCAATGTCCTTTTGAAAACATCCCAAAAGAAAAACGCGTCTACACAAATTACAAAAGCATGTGTAAATGTCTCGGTAGTCTTGCAGAGTCTGCAGTCCAGGGACCATGCTTCCTCAATGCCTCTGGACTCAAGCCAATCCTTCACCGGCACAGTTCGCGAATGGAAGCGAAAGAAGAATGTTTTGCATTTTGGCGGAATCGGCATTTTCTTAATTCTTTTCATTAGGTCCATATTACAGTTTTGTGGAGGATCGAACGGGCTTAGTCGATATAACGGTTCAGGGAACAACGTTCTTAATAGCTGCTTTACTAGGCTTATTTTGGAGCATGACTCTAGAAAGGCCTGATCAAATCTATCTTTTAGGAAATCTAAGGTGTCTGCTACTTCCTTGTAAAAACCCCGCAACTTTCCGATATTGTATGAGACGTCTAATCGGTTCTTAGGTTCGATGTAGTTTGTCAAAAATAATTTCTTACAAATTTCAAGGAATGGGTGTTGGGGTTTCTGGAAGAACTTCCACCTGGCAATTAATTGCCTCACAAAAATATGACCTAGGCCTAGACCACCGTCTTCTATAGAACGAAATAAATTAGATCTTCTCATCGGTTCATAGGAAGACCTCCAAATAAATGTCGCAAATATCCTATTAAACATATTGACCGTCGTCCTTGAACAGTGTAGAACCTGGAGGAGGTACGTCAGTTTCGCACACGGCAGCTCGACCAAAGATTGAAAGGTACCTCATGTTCCACATACGCGCAGCGGATTTAACACTCATTCCGACGCTGTCCCACATAGACTTCGGGTTGTCCATAGCACTTAAAGGCACCCCTAAAAGTTGCGGTTTGCTTGTTGACCATGCAATGTCTACAAATTTAGATGGCGTTGTCCCCCACTCCCCACACCAGGAGCCACAACTTTTGTCATTGTTAATGGCAGCACCAGACGTAGCACAGAAGTCTGAAACACATGACATTGCGTTTAGTATGCTAGGTTTATCGTAACACACCAGCACCAGATCGTCTGCATATGCGAGAATTTTCACCTCGCAACCGTGGAGACGAAAACCTTGAACTGTGTTGTTGTTTATGATGTTTCTGCAGAGTGGTTCCAAATACAAGTCGAAGAGTAAGGGTGAGAGAGGGCAACCCTGACGCACCGAGCGTTGAACCTGAATGGTCTTTGAGAGAGATCCGTTTATAACCAACTTAGTCGTAATGTCGTTGTAACAAAGTCCCACGCCTTTCTCAATTGTTTCGCCTACTTTTATATGTTTCAGAAGAGTAAAAGGAAATGATGTTCCACCCTGTCGAAGGCTTTTGAAAGATCAATTTGCAATATTGCAACTGTTTCACACGTTCTTTCGCATATTTCTAATATAGACCGTACAATATGAAGGTTTGTCTGGATATTTCTTCCTTTTATGGAGCAAGTTTGGTGGTCTCCTACAACTGAGGATATCACATTTTGCAATCGAGCAGCGAGCAGGCGGGCGAATATTTTGTAGTCACAATTTAGAAGGCTAATTGGTCTATAGCCGCCAATCTGCTGTAGCTTGTCTGGATCTTTTGACTTCGGAATAAGTATTGTGTGCGCTTTTCGGAGCGATGGCGGTAAGACACCTTTTTCATATGATTCGTTGAATACACGAAGAAGTACTGGTGCAAGTTCTTTTTTCCACTTCTTAAAGAAACTTGCCGGCAGGCCATCCGGACCGGGAGTCTTTCGACTTTTCATCTCAACGATGTTAGTTTCAATTTCTTCAACCGTCAGAGCCTCGTTCAGGCCCATGGTCACATCACTAGGCAGGGTGGGTACTGCAGATATTATTTCATCTTGTCTTGGGTGTGTGGGACTGGACTTTTGTGAAAAAAGGTATTCGTAGTGAGATACAAAAGCGCCTTCAATATCCTTTTCATCAGTCAGGAGCGTCCCGTTTTGTTGTAGGAGGGAGACTAATTTCTTTTTTGCGTACTCCCTTTCCGCGTGTAAATATTTTTTCGTTGGTTGTTCTGCTTCAATTACTTGCAGGGTTGGTGTTCTTGTAGCAGCACCTTCATAACGTCTCGTGTCATGATCTTGAAGTTGTTTTTTTATTATTTTAATTTCTTTTTTGTACTGACCGGGATGTAGGCACTCAAGTTGGAGTAGGTATAGCATGTCACTATTCAGGCGTCTTTCTTCTGCTTTCTCATAAAATCTTGTGACTGAGGAAATTTCGATGGCAATTTTTCTTATTTCGAGTTTAAATGACTCCCATTTCTGGCACCACCCATCTTGCGTCAATGTAAGTTCATCTAACAATTCTTTTACCCTTCCTTTGAAGTCCTCATTATCAAGCAACCTTTCATTCATCTTCCAGAGTGACCATGACTGTGGCGTATGTTTTACTTGGTTTTTTTGGGGGCCTACGTTTACCATAACCATGCAGTGATCTGAGAAGAAAACTGGAATCACTTTGTAGTTGCTTAGCGAATTGCTTACTGATCCTGAAACATAGATTCGATCTAAGCGTGCGTGGGATGACCCTTGGAAGTGTGTGTATTTAAGCGAGCTATCTATTGTCGATGAATCAAACATGTCACAATCGCAAATAGTAGCTTTTAGGATATCTGTACTGTGGTCTTCAATTTTCCTTGTTGGTGTTCTGTCTCTAACATTCAAGACACAGTTAAAATCACCTAGTAGAATTACGTTAAACCTAGTGTCCGCATGAATTCGCACTTGACTAAATAATAATTCTCTCTGCTTCACATCATTGTGGGCATACACTACAATGATGCGCCAAGGAAGGTTGTAAATAAGCACGTTAGCAACTAAAAGTCTACCTGCATCTGCGCTTTCAAGTACGCTGCACATCCTGTACTGGAGGTCTTTTTTAAACAAAATAGCACAACCGGCCGAATAATCAATTGCCGGACAGTGGAATATATCATAGCAATTCATCCACACACTATTAGCCGGAAACAAGGAATTGTTCTCTGAAACTTTAGTTTCTTGCAGTGTTACTATATCACAGTCATAGGTCTCTAGAAGGCGAAAAAGTTGGTACTGTTTTTTGGTTGAGTTGATTCCCCGGACATTGAGGGTAGAAATACTAAATGGGCTTGCCTGGGCGGCGCCACCAATTACTCTAGTCGTGTTTAGGGTTAGTTTCCGGCCGGGCTAGACTTGTTTTCGCTCGATCTTTAAATTTAGGCTTTCCTCTTTGTTCTTGTAGGTCCAAACTTGTCTGTGGTTCTTGTGTTGCTGACAAGTCAACTACGGGTGTTCCAGGCTCGGCAAGAGTATGTTGTTCAGTTGCAGTCAGTTTGGGTTTTTTGCATACCCAATCATCTTTCGTCTCAGTCTCTATGGTTTTTGGTGGTTGTATCGGTTGCTTTCTGGAGTCCTTACTCTTCTTAGGTGGGACGTCGTCGTCGAGGCTTGCTTGTAACCCTTGCACCGGGCCTGCCTCCTTATCGACGTTGGGAGCCTGTTCTGCAGAAGGTTGTACTGAAACCTCAGCTTCGGACATAGTAACCTCCCTGTGTGTGTCAGGGGGGTCTTGAGGGGAGCAAACATCGTTGTTGCTCATTTCCTCTACGTCCATGATGTGTTCATTGTCATCAGCTTCCCGTGATGACTTTCCTAGGAGCTTTGATGCATACGTAACCACGCACTCCTCGCTCTCGTGCCCATAACGCCAGCAGTTATGGCATTGTGGGGTGCGACACTGTCTGCGAATATGGCCGATGGATTTGCATCGTAAACAGAGAGGAGGTCGTCC
The DNA here is from genome assembly GCA_013358835.2 of Ixodes persulcatus. Classification (NCBI taxonomy): domain Eukaryota; kingdom Metazoa; phylum Arthropoda; class Arachnida; order Ixodida; family Ixodidae; genus Ixodes; species Ixodes persulcatus. The sequence continues at coordinate 1,017,554 of JABSTQ010011378.1, forward strand.
AGGGATGACCACCAGCGTGTTCACCCCAAAGATGGTCAGAGTATGCGGTACCTTATCCACCGTGAGGTGTTCTTTTAGGACCAGTGTCACCACACGTGTCAACGTTTCTGTTTCTTCCAGATCTGAAAACCGCCACCTCTCTCTTTTGATGTCCTTGACCGTGCCAAACGGCTCAAGGACTTTCTTGATTTCGCTATCTGGCAGAGGAATTGGAAGCCACAGGAGCTTCAGCTTTATCTCTTCCTTGCAGGGGTCGATAATAAGGCATCTTTTTTGTTTCACGAGTAGCTCCTCACATGCCTTGATCTTGACTTTGGCTGCTCCATTTGCAAAGACTGCCATCCAGACGTGGCTCATTTGGTATGGGCCACAACAGAGGCGCGAGCCGCCGGCGCTGGCGAAGGTATATAAACATACTGCAACCGCTTTTATCTTCCGTGGTATTTTCTTTATTTTGGCTCATATTTACCCTCCCTGGCCGGAACTTTACCTGCCGCTCCTACAGTATAAAGGGGCGGTCCATTGGACTTCAGTTGAAAGTTCCTGCAGTCACTTTCTGCGAGCGAAACTTTTGTGCTTAAAGCGATACGGATTTCTCCACCATTAGGCAGGGACGCTAGGTACTTCATTGTCCCCAAGGAGCTGGTCACGTGACAGAAAAATCCCTCTTGGCCGCAGCCGCAGCCGCGGCCGCAAGGTGAGCAAACCGGCCCTGGTGTCTCAGCAGTAAGTGAAAAATTTAGCCAGTGCAGTACTGTACAACCGCTAGCCCGGGCTCTTTCACGGGCATCAGGCAATAGTGATACACGACCGCACACTGGTACGGTGCTCACCAAGAGCTCAGACGGCAGGGGTGGAGATTGAGCCCAAGAGAGTATGTTTTGTACCTGGGTTCTGCAGCAGAGATGGCAAAATTACTTTCAAAAAGTAATTAACTTACATTACTAAATACTTTTCTAAAACCAGCGAAAATGAAATCAAATTACATTACAAATTACCGCATACTAAAAGTAATGACATTAAATTACAAGTATTTTCCAAAAGTAATGAAATTAGTCTGACATATTACTTTTCAAATGCCCCATTATATTTACCGTATATTAACTACAGCCTCCAGAGTTTTAAACAATATCGCGCGAACGCCGACCGGCCTGTAGATCGGCGACTAATCGCGGCGTGAAACAGCAAGTCAGCGAGGCTAGGCGTGTGCCTTCTGCCGCGAGCGCGGCGCGTAGTCTCGCTTATCTGCTCTTTCACGCTGCGACAAGCCGCTGATTTCAGGCCGGTCAACGTTCGCGCGATATTGTTAAAAAATTCGGGAGGCTGTACAAAAACTCTGACATGCCTGTTTACACTGCAACAGCCTCAGCGCCTCAAAGTCATACCCCTGTCAGACGGGAAAGTAAATGTCATTTTGATCGAATGTCATTCACCGCTCGGCGAATCAGCTCGTGATCCTGGTTCTTCACGTGATCCTGGTTCTTCATCGCTCACGCTCATTGGCCGAGCTGTAATGTCATTTTGCTTAAATGTCATTTAACGTGCCCGTCTGACAGGGGTATCAAACATACTGATCAAGGATGTGGGTTTCCCCTTTTATGGGGTACCACTTAGAAACACAGAAGGTTCCTTGGGTCCGGATAATAACGTGTTTATTGACTCAATTGTCACACGCTTGCCCTGAGGGCCAACAATGTTGGAGATGAAGGCGCTGTCTCTTTTGACAGGATCGCCAGTCGGAGTCCGCGCTGCCGCAATTGACAGTATCACGGAGGGGGAGGATCAGATAAAGATAGGAAGGCTCAGTCGAGCAGAGCCTCCCCCAGCGAGAGTCCCGCCCGTTGGATTAGGGCCGTCTTATATAGCCTGCGGGAATGGACGCGCCCAGGGTGGGTCGGATGTAGGTGGCTCCCCGGAGGGGCGGACGCGTCCAAGTCATGATCCCGAGGGGTGTGCCTCCGGCAAATCACCCGAGAAGGACGAGGGAAAGCCGCCCACCAGGGAATACGGCTTCGCCCTCGCATCCGGGACGCGCCCCCACTTGGCGACGTCCCACGGCCTGCCTGAGCTAGGCCTAGATAGGGATGCGGGGAACACGTGGTTCCCACAAGGATTATGAATGGCTTCTTCTTAAGATGTGACTCAAAGACAGCCGACTCACCGGTTTCGCTGTTCATTCAACGGTGAAGGTGCTTAGTTAAAAGGTGATATGATTCTGCCTTCCTGATTTTGAAGAAGTTATAGTCAGTGTCGGTAACTTAAATCCGTAGGAAGTATTCGTAGACCGCGTTTCCCCCTGCGCAACGAAGAAGACGCTACTGCGCCTGCGCGCCAATGACTTTGACTGTAGAGTTCCGGGTATCGTAGCGTGTTGCGGAGAGCGTTGCGGGACGGCGAAAACGATCTACGAAAACTCCCTATTAAATCGTATGGGATACGTTTCTCTTCCGACTCGGATGCAGTCAAAAGGGCAAACAGCGCGCAATAAAACAGGAACAAAGTTTAAGGTGGCGATGTGGGGCAGTTGGTTCATACTGACAAAAAAAAGCAGTCAACGCGCCTGTTTTTTTTTTTTTGTTTTTTTAACGCGCTGTTTTTTAGTTGTTTTTTTAGTATGAACCAACTACCCTACATCGCCACCCCAAATCGGACGCAATCTAGTCCTTTGCTCCCTAGAGCACTATAGTATGTTGCAGGTTAAGAAGGTAGGGCGAGGGAGAGGAAGGTGAGAGAGGAGGAAGCGAGCGCAACGCCGGCGAGGGGAGGGGCTCTCCTCCTTCCCTCGCCAGCGTTTCGTCCGTTTTCTCCTCTCCCATTTTTCTTTTCCTCGCCCTACCTTCTTGAGTTCCCGGGCATTTCTCTCGAGGAGTAGTATTTGCACCAATGTAGGTCAACCCATTTTCAAATTTTTGAAAATCTGAAGAGGGGGGGGGGGGGGGGGGGGGTCGACTTATAATCGAACCAAAGCATTCCAACGCCAACAAAAGAAACAATCGCGATATCAAGAACACACCTGCTTGTTACCAGCCGGCTGTACCTGTAGCATTGCGCCATTCTGTGCGCTCGTTTTAAATGATTGTTTTTTATCTGCACGAACGAGTACTACAATGTGATGATCTGGGGGAACCAAAAGTGATAAAAACCACGCACGTGAAAACTTAGTTGGACTGAGCAGAGGAGGAGGAAGAAGACGCAGTGAATGTGGTGAAGATGTGGATAACTATACTCGTTTTCACCTCAAGAAAAAAGGACGTTTTGCGCATTGTTCATACGCCGGGTGAAGTAGTTCTTACAAGATTTGGTTGTCGGAGGAAGAAGCGATCCTTTTGACGTTTGAAACGTATACGTCTTGATTAGATAACATATATCTTATCTAAAATGCACCTACATATATAATAATTCTCCTCGTAAAAGGGAAAATTAGTAATGCTCCGCGAGGAGCCGGACTTTTTTACTTCGGTTCTTGAGGTGAAAACGGGTATAGAAGACTGCGAGGCAAGAGCAAAAGATGAATATAACGAAAAACGAAGACGACGACGTGATGAAAGGAAGATGACACACGCTCGTGATTTGTGAAAAAGGGCGGGCACGACACGGAACCCGGCTCGACAGCGGTGGTCCGGGTAGCCAAGGAAGAGCCCGGACGGACGAATCCAGGCCCGAGGGGCTGTTAACCAGGCATGCTGGGAAACATCCGCCTGTGCCAAGCGAGCCTGCCAAGCATTTTCGAGACAGGACTAAATCCACGCCAACGCCGGCGTGCAACACCGTGCCGTAGCGGATTCGCCGAACTGAACTTTGTATATAAATGCACACCGTTTTATTAATGCGAAAGCATTAACTGTCCCATAGAGCGAACCGGCGTTATCAGCTTTTGAAGCCGCGCCAAACGACACCTAAACTCCCCTGTCCCAATGGAGCGAAGCCTGCCTTATGTAGCAGCGATCTGATGGATAAGCGCCCATTGGCTGGCGCGCGTCATAGTTTCAAGGAACGAGGCTCCCATTGGCTCTCGCGCGTCGTAGTTCCAAGCAACGCCACCAGAAAAGCCCTCTCCATGGCGGCGCAGTGGCCCGGCCGCCGGTAAGAGGGAGCGGCCATGGCTGCCGAGCCAGCAGAGCCCGCACGGGCAGACTCCGGAGTGGCTGCACGGCCGAGCTCAGCTCAGCGCGGCGCGGCCACTTCAGGAGAGCGCGCGTTCGGCCGTCGGCCGCAACCTCGACATTGGCGAAACGTGACCGTCCATGCCAGTACGCTGCAGACGAACTGCGGGAGCGGAAGAACGATATTCATGCTTTCGCATTCACAACTCATAAGAAGTGCTCTGGTGTCCTCGGAATTTTTTTTTTTTTTTTTTTGAGATCTGATCATATGTTACTCAATGTTTTGCCATTACAAGTTATGTGTAACGAAAAGTAAAAAAGCGCCAAAAAACACGGAGGACAAGAAGACAAGATTACAAACAAAGCGCTGATCGACTCTCGTCTCTTTGTACACTTCGTCATCTTCCTCTGTTTTTTTTTGGCGCTTTTTAATTTTTGTTAAACATGCACCACCAACTCGCCCAACTTTCCACCACATCACAAGTTAGATCAAGCCGCTATTAACTGTTAAAAAAAAAGATTAAACATTTTTTTTTAAAGATAGACGTGCAATTTTGACACATTTAGAGAAATGAGCTGTGTTTCTGCATTAACAACAGAACTACAATAATGGCTAAGCGTATTTTATTAAATATTCGTAGAGTACATTTAAAGATGATAATTTTTGATATATTCTGGATTGTTTTATACAAAGTAGTTCGTTAGTAAATAATTTGTTAATGTGTCTCTAAAACATGTTTAGTTTATGTGTTTCGTAATTATATTTTGCATAGAAATATTTCATTGTAGTTTAATATTATGTGTACATGTCGTAAACTTTTCATAAAATGACTATGAAAAAGTATTACTACGTGCATGCTTTGGCGTGAAATTGACGGGTGTGCAAAATACCACAGTGAAACCTTGGCAACCTCCACGCCTCGAGCTTTGAAATTACATATCTCCTAATTAGCTACAAGTAGCCTACAACGTGAGGTGCACTCAGCTACAACGTAGCTGATTGCACCTCACAAAAACATGGCTTTTACATATATGTTTTCTATAAAAATTTAAAATAAAATAATCGACCCGGTCTATTGTTGCACGATCTGACGGGGAAACAACCTGTTGCCCTGTGAGTAGCACTTTGTCAGAGTGGGCATCTGCCAAAGATTGTACTCCTGACAGTGCGCACGTTACGGAATTATTGTAAATGCTTGACAGTGAACACACCCTCATTAAGATTGAACACGTCTGCGACGGCCAACTTAAGATTATGTTGTTTGTGGTGACATAAAGCCGTGTAGCGGTCGTATCACCAATGCAAAAATAAACGTATTTTCAATCAATACTTTTAGTGAATCGATGCCTTGTTCTTTCTTTTTGTGTGGAGTGTGTGAAAGAGCATCTCTTTCGAGCTGTCGGTCACCTTCGATTTAGATGGGAATTATACCGGCGTCATGAGTAACTACTCTGCGTGGGACGGCTAGCGGTAAACAGCACTGGAAAAATTTCTCATCTACAGTATGCAACATTGCCGCCTTACTCTGGCAGGACAACGTCACGCTGTTATCTAACATCTCATTTGTTTTTACCTAAAATGTGAAGACATTCTATGCTAAGGTATACAGTGGGCTGACTGAGGCCAGTTTACTTAACCAATATATGTGTATTGTATTTGTGATTACGTGCTGTCGGCATCGACAGTATTGCAATATCCTTGGGAATACAACTGGTGCCAAAGTTCCGTGCTCATTCGCTGGTTCGCATTACCTGCGTGGGGTCAAAGTGCAAGCACACTCTGGCCATATTGCTGATATACAGCATAAAACAGAGCAGCCACACTTCAAAGGCAAATTGACCCCTCGCTGTCTAAACAGTCCAAAATCGAATTAGGTTTGATTGTGTATGAGTATTGCGCCTGTGCGCTCCCTTACAAGCGGGGCGGTACGTTCTGGAGAAAGTATCACGCTTGGAGCTTTTTTTTTTTTTTTTTATGATTCCAGTTTGAAACTCGCTGAGCGTCTCCGAAAACCACTAAATCAGTACATTTTATAGCAAGATTTGGAGCACATGAAAAGCGCGGTGGTGCACTAAACTTGCCACTCGTGGGGGATCGGTGGCCGAGTGGATTCTTTTTTCGAACGCCGAGGCGCGCGGTCAAGGAATCATGAGCTCCAGCGGAGCGCGTTCTACGGCTTACCCTAGCCGGGTTCCAACAGGTATTTCGGAATATTCGACTCCCCAGGACTACCGTGTCATCCTGCCTACGTTGCCAACAGGTCGTTATTCTTTTAATTCAGTCTTTCTACATGGCGACCCATCAGCGAGACCGTATCGCATCGACGACTTTCGCGACGTTCTGAAGGACGTCGTTGACATGAATGACGTGGCCGGCTTCGGTGCCTTCCAGTACAACCACGTTTGGATGCTCACCCTGCACAACGCGGCAGCGAAGGAGAAGCTGCTACATGCGGCAGTGCTCAACGTCAAGGGCAAGACCTGCCTGGTCATCGATCTGAATGTGAGAGAAATCATTCAAAGTTCATTGGGTTCCCGTCTGCGCTCCCGACGGAGCTGTGCAAAAGACGTTCGAGTCGCACGGTAAAGTGAAATCAATCGTGCGCGAGAAGTGGAGGCAACCAGGCTTTGAGAATGTGGAGACAACAACGCGAACAGTCACGATGGTGCTCAAGGAAGGCATCACAGTGGACGCTATTCCGCATCAAATCAACATCCTTGGAATGCCAGCGTTGGTGTCTGTTCTAGGCCGCCCACCTCGGTGCTTACGGTGCAAGAAGGTAGGACACATGCGCAAGCAGTGTCGCACTCCGTGGTGCAGGACATGCCGCACTTACGGACATGAGGAGGACAACTGTATCCAGACGTACGCGGCAAAAACGAGGCCTCCAACTGAACTGCAGGACGTCGATAACCTGATGGACCAAGATGGAATGGAGGAGACCATTGCCGCGACTCCGACAGGGAAGGCGTCTGAATTGTCGACTAAAGTCGTCGGAGCATCCGATTCAGCACCACTAGCAAGCAACGATGCAGAAGTCAAGATGACAGAGACGCCGTCGCCGAAGACGGAAGAGAACACCAGAATCGGTCGAGATGAAGGACGAGGAAAACAGAAAGGCCAGCGGGGCAGATGGCAACCCGGATCAAGAAGTCACCGGAGTGGAAGCGCCAGTTAAAAGGAAGGGAGAGCGATCAACAGAAAAAACTGCAGCGCGTGCGACTGCGGCTGACCAACGATTTACTCTTGTGACCCGCAAGCGTTGGAAGAAAGGCACTGAACCTCAAGGCCAACCATGGTTGACAGAGCGGGGTGCTTCAGCACTTGAAGAAACAGCCTTCGAAGATTGACAACGTTCTGCCCGACGTGTAAGCCATCCCAACTCGAACACTTTATTGAATGACTAAAAACTCGAATCCTTTGAATATTGCAACCTTTAACGCTGTTAGTACTGTTGCAAGAAAACGTAAGGAATGGCTACTCAGTCTGCTGGTAGAAAAACGCATAGATATTGCTTTCATTCAAGAAACAAGAATCTCCACGCATGAGCAGGCAAAAGACTTCGTGCAGTACTTTGGACACGTGTTTCGGTGTTTTCACACATTGACTTTTGGCAATGCGTCTGGAGGAACGGCGGTGCTTGTCAAAAAGAAAAAGTGTTTGTCTGTTGTCTGCTGTTGTCTGCTGCGTGTTGTCTGCTGAACGCTCTTTTTTTTCAAGTCTTTGATACGAATCTTGGACACGCCTGGAAAAGTCATTCTAGGCGGAGACTTTAACTGCGTGCTATCTAACCGTGACCGCTCTAACCACGCTACGATAAGCGACTCGAGAGTGCAACTAAGCTGAAAAGCATGTTAGAGCAGTTTGACCTGGTCGACGTCACAAGCCCGCTGAAAGATTTTTCTCCTCGCTTCACGCATTGGCAGGGAGCATCTCAGGCCCGCCTTGACAGACTTTACCTGTCAAGCGAGATGCTGAATCAGGTGGAGTACGGGGCTAACGCGGTCTCGTTCTCTGATCATGCGCTGGTTTCCTTTTCTCTCAAGACTGGAGCAAAAACTCGCAGCAAGGCACGTGATGGAAGCTGGAAAATGAACATGAGCATTTTACAAGACGAAGAATTTGCTTCGATGGTGAAAGAAAAGATTGAGGTACTTGGCAATGAAACTCCGCTAGACGCCTGCGTGTGGGAGAACTTCAAATTGGAGTTGAAGGAACTCGCAACTGACTTTTCGCAGAAGCGACAGCTCGAGCGCACGCGAGAGAAAAGGGCGTTGGTCCAGTCCCTCAAGGCACTAATTGTCGAAGAAGGACGAAGCCCTGGGCCGGTTTGCTCATCTTGCGGCCGCGGCTGCGGCTGCGGCCAAGAGGGATTTTTCTGCCACGTGACCAGCTCCTTGGGGACAATGAAGTACCTAGTGTTCCTGCCTAATGGCGGAGAAATCCGTATCGCTTCAAGCACAAAAGCCTAATTTCGCTCGCAGAAACTGACTGCAGGAACTTTCAACTGGAGTCCAATTGACTGCCCCTTTATACTGAAGGAGCGGCAGGTAAAGTTCCGGCCAGGGAGGGTAAACATGAGCTAAAATAAAGAAAAAACCACACGAGATAAAAGCGGTGGCCGTATATTTATATACCTCCGCCAGCGCCGGCGGCTCGCGCTCTCTGCTGTGGTCGAGAGGTTAGAGCGTCGGTAGTAGACTCGGTACTTCGCGTCGCGGCGTGGAAGTTGCGGGTTCAAATCGCGCTAGCAACTTTTTTTGTGTGTATTTTGCACGTGTCTCACTTTTTAATTGTGATCTGTTTTTACGAATCATCCACTTGCACTACTGCCTGTTCAATTGAAACACCGGGAAGAAAAAAAAAATAAAGATCAAGGCAAGTTAATGCGCTAATCCAATCGTTTCATAATGTTCATTAAAAGAAAACCAAGGTAACACCATCGGTATGGCTTTCACACAAACGGAGCCGAAACAAGCATACTTTCCCCAGCAACTGCAATTTTATGTTTTTAAATATGCAACGCTCTTGCTACGACTCCTTTCAATAACAGGAAAAGCCTATTTAGTACTAATAAAAACTGCAGTTGTGACAATTAAAAAACAAACAAAAAAACTTCCACAAATTAAGCAAAAAGAAAAAAAGACTAGCAGCTCTGGATGCATTGATTGAGCAAAATCCTACAGGCAAGGCAGCAAGTCAAACGTCTGAGAAAGTAGTAAAACCGAAATAAAAGAGATCATACTTTTACTTGCATGGAATGTGATAAAAGGTAGATTTTTACTCTTTACTTTTTGCTGTGGCAATCGTTTTGTAATATTAACACATTACTTGTTGAATCTTAGTTAGAATAGCAGACGATCACAACCGAATTCAACCATCTCTCTAACGCAAACACCTAAAAAGAATTTGGATCAACAAACGGAATTAATTAGAGCAGTTCGAAAACGGAAACGACAAATTTTAGAGGAATTCAGCAGCACAGTTACCTGGCGAATGAAGAGACGGGCATGGAAAGATATTATCAGCTTTCCGCGGCGTGTACGGCAGATGCAGGAGGCGTGGCGGAAATTGGTGAAGAAAGCCGGAGACATGTATGCGCTCTGCCGAGGCCATGAACAACGAACTGCTGAGTCAGAACTACCCGCCCAATGATTTTATAGAGCTCATAGGGCCTCGTCTACATTCTTAGTGAAAGTGCAGTCAAATACAAATAAAAAGAGAACGTTTCTGGCGCGATTTGAACCCGGGCCTTTTACGCCGCGACGTAAAGTACCGGCGCTTTAACCTCTCGACCACAGCAGAAAGCGGGAGCCGCCGGCGCTGGCGACAGTATATAAATATAATGCCACCGCTTTTATCTCGCGTGTTTTTTTAAAATTTATTTTGGCTCATATTTAGCCTCCTTGGCCGTAATTTTACCTGCCACTCCTACGGTATAAAAGGGCGGTCAATTGGACTCCAGTTGAAAGTCCCTGTAGTCCGTTTCTGCGAGCGAAATTAGGTTTTTGTGCTCGAAGCGGTTCGGATTTCTCCGCCATTAGGCAGGGACGCTAGGTACTTCCTTGTCCCCATGAAGCTGGTCACGTGACAGAAAAATCCCTCTTGGCCGCAGCCGCAGCCGCGGCCGCAAGGTGAGCAAACCGGCCCTGGAGTTTTTCAGGCTGACATAAAATAATTTAAAGCACAACTTCTCAAGTTACTGGAAGAAAAGCTAAATGGTGCTGCAGTCCGGAGCCGCACTCGTATGTTAAACGAAGAAGAGGTGCCGACAAAAATTTCGCTATGCTGGAAAGAACAAGAGGGAAAAAAAAAAAAAAAAATTCTGAAAGTAAGAAACGGTGATGTCATGGCGGAAGGACAAACAGAAGTTGATGAAATGTTTGCAGCCGTCTACAGTGAGTTGTTTCGAAGAGAAGATATCGATAATAACATCACCGATAGTTTTCTCAACGATCTGCCGCAAGTGTCAGAGGAGCATAAGGACCGCATGGATCAACCGATCAGTACAGCAGAAGTCAACTGGGCAATCAAGAATCTGCCAGCAAACAAGGCCCCGGGCCCGGACGGAATAGGCTCCGAGTTTTATATAATCCTCCTCTGCCCCATTCTGCTGACAGCGTTTCAAGACATACAAAAAAGACAGCTACTTCCCCCATCGATGAAAGAGAGCTTCACTGTTTTGATTCCAAAAGTACAAACCTGCGGAAAAATCCCCGAAGTAACAAACTTCCGTCCTATAAGTTTGTTAAGCACAGACTACAAGATAATGGCGAAAATATTGGCACGGCGTCTGGACATTGGACTGAAAAACGTCATAGGAGAGCACCAAACCTATGGCTTGAAAGGACGGTCCATTTATCGCAACCTTCACGTCATGCGTTTTGTCTGTGAAGCGACAGCCGAAGGTCATCAGCCATTAGCGGTGCTGCAGACGGATCTCAGTCAAGCGTTTGATCGAGTGTCCCACGAGTTTCTCATGAAGGTTTTGGAACGATGTGGGGTGGGCGAAGTGATGAGAGATTCGATAGCGGTGTGCTACAAAAGCATCACCATGCGGCTTTTAATAAATGGGAAGAAAGGCAAGCCTGTTTCGGTTCAACGCTTGTCCGGCAAGGCTGCCCCATGTCACCAATATTGTTCGCTCTACAGCTGGAGCCACTGTGCCTCAAGGTGCAGCGCAACAAGTCGATCTCCGGTCTCAACCTGGAGGGAGCATCTGTAAAACTCCTGGCGTACGCAGACGATGTTTCTTTTGTATGCTCTTCCAAGCGTGAGATCGAAACAGTCTTGGATGAACTAGAAAGCTACGGTCGGTGTTCCGGAGCAAGACTTAATAAGAACAAGTCGAAAGAGAGCTGGCTCGGAGAGTGGGCCACAAAGCCATCGGAGTTCATGGGCGTCAAATGGTCTACAGGCGTGGAAAAGTACCTCGGCGTGCCCATGGATCTGTCAGTACCTACGTCACAACAGTGGAAGCAAAAACTGGCGACAATACCAGTTAAACTTTCTTCTTGGACAGCACGACGTTTGTCAATGTTCTCCAGAAGCTATGTCTGCAACGCGGTGTCATACCCTGCGATCCTGTATGTGGCGCAAGTGGTTTGTTACGGCGCAGGCACAGTAACGCCATCCGCAGACATTGGGCCACGTTCATTTGGCAATCGCGAATGGAAACGATGCGAAGGAGCAACCTGTTTTGGAGTCTGGAAAGCGGTGGCTTCGGGCTCGTGAATGTGACCCTCAACCTTTCTGTGCAGCGCTTTCTATTCTTTAGAGATCAAAGAGATCCAATTTTTGCGACCGCATTCCACTGATTAGGATATGGAAACCTGCAACAATGGATGGTGAGCACCACGAGTCGGGCGACCACGTCGAGACATCTCAGATATTACAAGGAAGTTGCTGACTCAATCAGGTTTTTCTTGGTTCACTTCGCTTGGGAGTATCTTTTGACGGTGAAACGGAAGACACTTTACTGGGACACTGTCTCCGCAGTTTTACCAGTGCCGTTGTATCGACAGTGCGTCAACGCTCCCAACTCATCCGATGTCTTTAAGCAGCTGAGAAAGCTGCCTGTGCCTACAAGCAGCAAAGATTTCTTTGTTCGTTTTCATGTTGAAGTGCTCCCTGTGAAAATGTGGCTTGATAAGAAAGGATTCTTTGTTCCGTGGTCGCTAAACTGTGCTTTGTGCGGGGCGACTGAAACCTTACATCACGTGTTTGTGGAGTGTAGCAACGCTTTCCTTTTTTGGGCGGAACTGAAGTGCCTCTTTACTGTAGAGTTTGAAATTGTCTGGAACGTGTTCAAATGGTTGTGTCTTGAGAGCGAGGAGCACTCTCCAACTGTGCTGCGTGTTTTAGTGGTGCTCGGACTGCACGCAATTTGGCGGTCCCGAACTGCGTATCTCGAGTGTGACATCCGTGCCAAGCGAACATGGTGGTATTTTGCGGCCAGGTTGAGGTGGACTCTCAGTGTTGCGGCAAAAAGATTTCCAGAGGACAAGGATCAGTGGGACTTAATGGAAAGACGTCTCCAGAAATTGTGTATGTGAAGTGTCAGCGTATAATGATATAACGTTCAGGCTGCTCATAGTCTAACGGAAAAACAGCCGGCGTGTCGGCTGTCTGGTTTTGTTCAGAATAAGCTTCCAAACGTTCAATAAACTTGCTGTTTCAAAAGAAAAAAAAAAAAAGATCGGTGGCCGAGTGGGCTAGCTGACACCAGGGGCCCTAATCTGGACACTTGGCGAAAAAGACGGCGAGAAATCCGGCGCCTCTGATTGACAGGCGCCAAGGTCAAGTGCGGATTTGGCCAATCACGGCCGCCAAATTTCTCGCCGACTTTTTCGCCAAGTGTCCAGATTAGGGCCCTAGCTCGGAGCACGTGGAGCGAAAGCTCGCGCTGCAGAAGCCAGAGATCCTGGGTTCAATCCCCACCCCTGCCCGTTTCGATCTGGATGAGCATCGTACCGGCGTGCGGTCGTGTATCACTACTGCGTGGTGCACGTTAAAGAACCCAGGCTAGCGGTTGTACCGCACTGGCTAAATTGCTCATCTACAGCTGGGAGACAAGTCGCCCGTTGAGGCAGGCTAAGTTCTAGGCTGTATAAACATACACACACACACCCCAATTTTGTTTTGCCACTCGTGCAACAGGCGCAAGGCTATCGATGTGAAAACGCTGATGATGACACCCCCGTGCGATTAGCGTACGCGTTTTCGCGCCGCCAGCCTTGAGCCTGTTGCACGAGCGGTAACTTAGTGCACCACCGCGCTTCTCACGCGCTCCAAGTCTTGCTAAAACTACCCATTAATACCCCTGTTAGAAGGCAAAAAGCAAATTTTTGTGTGTGTTTATACAGCCGCAGTTCCAAAGGTTCTTTTTACTATGTTTTTTTTTTTTTTATAAAATTGGCCAGTCAGCTCGCGATGTTGAGTGCGCACGTGCCCTACAGCGTGCGCTGGTTCGCCGATTTGATAAAGGAGCTTGTTACAAAGACTTTTAAAATGCCCGTCTGACAGGGATACCAGTCGTTTTCGATGGCGCTCAGTAAGTTTCTAATTAGCACCATATGTTAATTTTCAGTAACTGAAAGGTTGATGAAAGAATTTTGGTTCATTTTTGGATGTATTCTGACGATCACCCTGGCCTTATAACTGATATCCCCCTTGCTTTATAACTCACCTGCATACTGACCACATGAGTGTAGGCTTTCATGGCTTTTTTTAAAACGAACCTGGAGAGCCTAAATAACAAAGCGTGCTTACGCTAAAAATCGTGCCACTGGACGGTAGTCTTTAGTGTAGAACTCTCCATGGACCTGAGTATCACATTCAAAGACGAAACATTACCAATTCGGAAAATGCTACAGTGACCTGTCGAAAAAATTATTGAAGAGGCAACCACGATAATTATAGATGTAGAGTATCGTACTATCATGTTTCTTCTTAGTTTTCTCGCTTTATACATACGCAGAAACCAAACCAATCTGAATCTTCACTTAACATATAAAGAAAACCGTCAGAAAGGGGTGAACAATTGAGCAAAACTGATGCTAAGTCTCATACCCTGCAACCATTTCTCATTTGTTTACTCCTCTGTCTTTTATAGATGACCCACTGGCAATCCCCGCAATTCCATGCGTACTTCCCGACTGGAAACAGTCCACCATCTTTACTTGCAGATATGCTCAGCTCAACGCTTTCCATCGTGGGTTTTTCTTGGGTAAGCAAATTTTATCACCGCAGCATAACCGATAAAACGAGATTGTCGAATGGGTAAAAAAAGGCCTAAATAAATTTTTTTCTCAACTAGACTTTTGGGGTGATATTCTTACTATCGCCAGCTAACTCCATTTGTAAATGTATCATGGAAGTGTCGGTGACTGACCATGACTATTAACGTCCCAATGATCATACCGGACTGTAACGTCATCCTAATAGTCCGCTTTGCGAAATGTTCTTTTTTTTTTTTTTTGCTATTTTGGGGGTTATATGGTTCCTTAGTAGCAGGTCTGCCCTTCCATCTTCTGTCACGACTGACCTGATTATTTTGGGATTATCCGCCGATAACAAACAACTAGTACTTCCTGTCTAGACTCCGCGAACCGCTCATTCAAGTAAGTAGTTCATGGTAAAGAACAATTTGATTATTATCTATGCCTTTTGTTTTCGCACAGCCTTTCGCGAATAAACAGAGCTGATGTTTGTTTTTTGTTCTGAAGCGTGAAGTTTATTTTGGTGACTGGTTAGCGAACATATGAAATAGTTTCGCTGTTCCCTTTTAAAAAGAGCTGTGCAACAATTTCAGTGCGTTGCTTAAATAATTTGGAAGTTGGTGTCTCGACCTTCCTGAAGTAAAGAACAAAAAACCGCTTTTGCCTGCATGTCGTGGTTTTTATTTTAAAAATGGGCAAAGATTGAGGTTTTCGGCACCTCAACTCCATCATCTTCCGAGTCACGTGCGCTGTGACGTCAATGGGGGACGCGCAGGGTTCCGATGAAGCTCTTTCTCTAGAGCCATCAGTGGGCAGCGAGAACTTACCCGCTCGCGACCACGTGATCACGTGCTTACGCAGTGCGGTCAACATGGCGAAAGGAGGGAAGTTTCATCCGGGTCCGGCCATCCCCGTCCGGCTCTGCCCCCGTCCCCCTCCGGCTTCTGGTGACTGTTCGCGGTAGCAGATAGAGCTGACGGTTTTGTTGACCTCGGATAGATGGCGCCACTAAAACTCCGTATAATAAAAGTTTTGTCCACTGATACCAGGTTTTGGACGCATTTATATTTATGTTGGAACGACAAGATTTATAGAAAATTACCGTTTATCAAGCAGGTGTTTGCACAACTTCCTATATTTTTACAAGTCCCCTATTGACGTCATGCCGCGTGGTTCTCATTGCCGCCGCTCGCGGCTGCAGGTCGGGAAATATTACAAGTTTCGCCTCGCGATTACGCGGCGGAATTGCAACATTTCGAAGGATGGAGATGTGTTTTCTGTCCTTTGTGACAAGATAAACAATGTTAAAAGTAGAAGATGCAAATTCTTTCAATATTAAAATAGTTGCACAGCTCCTTTACGTTTGGGGGTTTCCGTTGTCTGCAACACTGCGCAGATCACAATTTACGGGTTTGTGAGGTTCGAATTGAATAGCGATGTGTCATTCCTAGCTTCAACACTGCCGGTATGCTGCGACATTCGCTTGCCCCGTGAAAGCTAAGAATGACGCAGCGCTATTCGATTCGAGCAGCTATTACGCACATTCCTATTTAAAAGTATTACGATTGTGGTAACAGCGATTTGATTCGAATAGCACTGCATCATCCGTAACCTTCACAGTGGAGAGCCACTACATATACCGGCCCTCTTTACAGTGTTGAAACTAGCGATGACACTGCGTTATTCCATTCGAAACGATATTCGTAAACCCCTATACAATTTACGTAAGAACGTCCGGCATGAATTTGTCCGGTTGTTCAGTTGTCATCTGGGCACCTTTGGGCCTCAATTTCCGAGTAAAATGCTAGAATTAGACTTCACTGATGGTTGCTCGATTGTCGGGTGCATGGAGGTGGGAAGCTTCTGGAGGTGACATGTTGCAACCAGCGGTGAAGCCAGAAGTGTGGAGGGAGACGCCCCCAGGATGACCAAAACAGTTGTGGTTTTGGTCATCGTTGGGGGCGTGTCCCTCCACACTTCTGGCTTCACCTTTGGTGGCGTCATGTCGCCTCCGGAGGTTTCCTACCTCCATAGTCGGGTGGCATCCTTGGCACATGTCTGCTACTTTGACAATTTTCTGGCGAACAAAAGAAAAATCTGACTCGTCATTTCTCTGAATAGTTAGGGCCAAAGAAAAGTACTTCGGCCTTTACAAACGACTTGGAGCAAAACCTTAATAGGCCCATGTTAGGCCCTTGGGATTCCACAACTTGCGCCAATTAAGTCATTTCTCAGGCGTGTTGCCTGGGAAATATCAGCTATTCAGTTTTCCTTGAAACTCGACGGCGGCCATATACTTCCGCTATCACGTGCTAGGGGCGACGGAAACAATCTACCGACACCGCCTCTCTAATGCGTTCCCAGATTGCGAGTCCAGTCAGTACCGAGCTGGAGATGGTGGTGATGGACTGGCTTGGAAAAGCCATCGAGCTCCCAGACCATTTCCTGTTCTCAACACCAGGTATCCACGGCGGAGGCGTCATTCAGGTAAGACTCGTATATTTTTGTCTGTAAGCTCGGTGCAAGCGGATATCGTCATAGTGCGTAAAATTGAAATTTATTGGTACGTGCCAGCGACAATGAGGACTCACAACGTGCGGCAAAACCAGAAAAAAAGAAAATTTACTTTGACCGTTTTGTTTGTTCTCTTGGACTCGATGAATCAAGCTCACTTTAAATAAATTATAGAATCCGGTTCCCAAGATACCCCACACACCCTTTCCAACTTGTTAGACATGGGCGTCTTGGTGCATGTGCCTGGCGTAGACGTCATTGGAAAACATCACCTAAAAGGATACCAACGAAAAGATAGTCCTTATTATTTTAGCTTTTTTTCACGTCAAAGTAAATAAGCATGGGAGCTAAGCTAGTGAGTGATGATAGTTCCTCTCCTTCCCCAATCGCCCAATACGACCCATTTCCTAGGCTTCTTTTCAAATCGGTCCATGGATTTTTTTATTCGAGCCTTATTACACCAGGCCTAAGCGCACAAACAATAAAACAAATATATGTATATAGATATTTACCTTATTAAGCGCAGTATGTGTACCAACAACCTCCTCATTTCCGAAATTGCGGAGGATTGATAGAACTTATTATCATGGTAAGATCAATCGCAAACAATAGACAGGCAAAATGCTGTGCCTGATTAATTTTATTTTCTGTTCATTTCTGAACCGCATAATCGGATTTTGAAGTTCTCGAGAAAAAACGTAGTAATGTCTGAGATGTCTCATGATTGGTCTTTAAATAAAACATTAAATAAGAACCGTTTTTTTTCTGGTCAGATATAACCAACTATCTCGCAAGAATAAAAAAAAGAAAAACACAAACGTCACGAAGGAGAACATAAAACGTCGTAGCTTTCCTCTGCAACTTTTTTTTAACTCTGTCCAGAACAGTTGTGACAGGGTTTAAAGTAACTTTCGTCCCCAGGTAATCAAGAATTCTCAAATTTGATAAACATGTGCACCCATGCAAAGAGCACTCTGAACGCGACCCTTGGTTTCAGGGGCTTTACCTTAACTCAAAAAAGTTTCAGAACCCGAAGACCTGTTTTGTACGAGAGGTATATGAATGGCACATTGAACATGTCTAGTGCCACAACATGTCGAAAGTGTAGCTTCGAAAATGAGCCGAGAAGTTTAGACAAAAGACTTTAGCTTTGGTGCAGTTAACTTTCTTGTTTGTACGCCACAATCTCAGTACATCTGTGGAAAAAAGTGACAACGCGATAAGTGAGAGTCATAAAAGAATGACATAATAAAAGTATTGCCTTATGGTGTCGTATGTTTACGTTTATCTACATATACGTAATGCACAACTAACACCATTTTTTCTACCAAAGTGCATCAAAATATTTATCGCTGTTACTCCATTTCAGAGCACAGCCAGCGAATGCACTTTAACGGCAGTCTTGGCAGCAAAAACGAAGATGACGACCCAAGTGCTCCAGCAAAACCCTTCGCTTACTCCATGCCAAGTCTGGGACAAATTGGTCGTCTATACATCCTGCCAGGTATACATGCATGACCTCAATTTTTTGGTCAATGAGCCCGTCTTGGAAGTTTTGAGAAGGTTTGAATAATTATCTGCGTAACAGCAACGCGGCCCAGGCTCAGCACGCCGGATATTCCTACTAAGCCAGGTCATTCAATCTGGACAAAAAACTGTGCCGCACTCGTTCATAAGTTTAGAGGGGGATCGGTGGCCGAGCGGGCTAGCGCACACCAGCTCTGAGCACGTGAAGCGAAAACTCGCGCTGCAGAACCCAGGGATCCTGGACTCAATTTTCACCCCTGCCCGTTTCAATCTGGATGAGCATCGTAGCGGCGTGCGGTTGTGTATTCACGACTGCGTGGTGTACGTTGAAGACCCCAGGCTAGCGGTTGTACCGCATTGACTAAATTGCTCATCTGAAGCTGAGAGACAAGTCGCCCGCTGTGGCATACTAACTTCAGGCTGTATAAACATGCACCCACGCATACATATAAGTTTAAACGCTGCTTGAACGATGTGTGCTAAGGATGGGTTACGTGGGCTATAGGCGGGTGGCTCACCTTGTGCTATTTGGGTTGCTTGCTCACAATCAGGAATGAAAGCCCGTTCTTCTATCCTCTGTGAATGGTTCACAAGGAAAGCGTTCTGTTTTCTTGTAAAATATAACTTACAAATTTCACGTGAAAGTCGCTTCACTTTTGCACGTAAGCTAATAATATAATCGTGTATACATAGATATGATGAACAATGCAGATTTCTACGTAAAATAAGCATAAACACAAGTTGTACTCGGCACACTGAACATGGCCAGATTTGAAATCGATCTCCCAGAACGGATAGAAAGAATTTGCTATTTGCAGCTCAGGATTTGTTTGTGCGCGTTCGGGAAAGAAAACAAAAAGCCTTAGCAAATTTACTAAATGTTTATGCGCGGAAATGAAACGGGAACATTGGACCATATTCTTTTCTTTAGAAAGGGTTACAAATTCCTGTAACAGTTCCGTTCACGCAAAGTGTCACAGTTAAACAAGTGCGTTCCATGAACATTCGTGCTACTCTTACGAAATCTTAACTTTCCCAACAGCGTGTGTGCAACTGCAGTACCGAAGGCTACACGTTAGAACTGAACGCACAAGCACGTATAAAAAAAGGTGGAAAAATTGTCCGAAATGAGAAAGAGAAACTGCAGATCGACGGACTGAGCCATAGCAAGATTTCAACTCTTGCTACTTCGCCGAACAATTCTTTTTTTCCCGTCTCCCATTACCTTATACATTATTTGGACTAATTCAACCATAGCACGTATACTTAGACCGGGGCACTGAAGTGTCCTCGGCCCTAAGTAGGGAGACATGACGATCTTTTGTATGTTTCGGCTCCCGCAAGGCGCATTCGTCGGTGGAGCGTGCTGCTCTCCTCGCGTCTGTGCGTCTGCACGTGGTCAGCACAGACGACGAGCTGAGTGTTCGTGGCGCCACCCTGCTGAAAGTCATTCAGGAGGACAGGAAGCTGGGATTCATCCCGATGGCGGTACGCGTCCCTTTTTCATCCTCGCGTCAGTGAATCAAACCTTTGTCCTGTCCATTCTCTTGTTTCGCTCTTGTCTCTATTCACGTTTTTCTTTTTTTTCTTTTTTTTTTTTTTTCTTTTTGGACGACAAGCATTTATCAATTTTTTTCAACTTTTTACTAAGGACTCCTTAAAATTTACAATTTGAAGCAGTGACAGGTTGAAGTTTTGTGTTCCGAGACCATTCCAATAATCTCTTTACTACGCATGCTGCATGCAGTAGCGCTCTTCTGCGGAATATCGGAAACCGTACGTGTGTCCAGACTCGGTATTTTTTTTGCTTGGATGATGAACGCTGGAAAACTGTATCCAATAGGGACTTTTAGCAAACCGTTACCGCGTTCCGCGTAGCGCACTACCGGAACCTTTGAAGCATGCTTTTAAGCGCGCGCCTCGCGGTCACGGTATCGCCTGGGCGCGCGTTTCAAGTGATACTGTCGAGCTCACAAAACAGGGCTGGAGCGATAGGTGGGACGCTGCAGAACACAAAAACACCACTCATACAGCGATATATCTCGAACGGATGGCCGTATTTTTGGAATAGAAATGCGCGATTGAACACGGCCGACGATGCTGACGAGACATGTGACGTCACGACAGCCATTCCCTCTCTTCCTCGCTTCGTACCGTCGAGCTGGTGAACCGAAGCGAGGAGGAGAGAAGCGAGGCCGCTTGCCCTCATTCTCAACTGTTCCAGGAGGATCGTGATCTCAGAGAGTCCTCGCTTCATCGCGTCTTTCTTTTCCAAAAAAATACGGCCATCCGTTTGAGATTTCGATGTACGAGTGAGGTCTAGGTCAACGCATCTGCGGCCTTATTTTGCGAAATCCAAATTTCGATTCAGCATCCCTTTAAGCACGGTAACGGTTTGCTAAAAGTCCCTAATATTTAGCGTTTCTACACGGGCAGCCTAAAGGGGACTACAACGTGGCACCACCAACAATCGTCCAGTTGGGTTGCCTTTTTCGCTTGTGGCATGAGGGCTTGATTTAACGTCGAGAGCTAGTTCGATGAACCGCAGCGGACGTATAAGCCACCGGAGCCAATGAAGAGCTGAGGGCAAGTCACACGTCGCGTCGCGCCTTGCATAAAGTCACGGGACATGCCCTCCGCGCTCGATTGACTCCCATGGCATTTACTGTGGTCCGGTGAAACAGGATGTACTTCCAGGCAGTCATTAACCGCGGACATGCGAAATACACCCGCGAGTGCTCGCTATAGGTTACTTGATATTTTTATTGGCTATAGAATTTAAAAGTTCTGAACTTTGAGAATGCGCTTTGGTTTGATATACGCTGCAATGCACATAGGAAGAACATATAGTCAATGATACTTAAATTTCGTAAATATTCTTTTTTCTTCAGGTGGTTGCCACTCTAGGGACTACAAACTCTTGCGCCTATGACAACCTCGCCGAGGTGGGAGCAGTCTGTAAGTTCCACATAATAATTGTTTAGCAAATGACTGTTTCGGCAATTGCGAAAACGTGTTTTATAATTATAAAGGCCAGGTATAAACAACTACAAAATAGATGAAGACAGAATAGGGCGCGATTACGAAACGCAGAAGGCAAAGGGACAATAGACTCTAGAACCTTCTGTGCCCGTGTATACTCCGTTCATCCCTAATGATACTGAGGTGGAAGCTACGTCCTCGATGGACTAGTCATATGCATCTATTTCGCCATGTCATCACGCTCGCGCGGCCATACCCACGCGCGGAGAGCCGTGTCAGGTGATAAGAGGGAGGCGGGTGTTTGGTCCGGCGGGCACGTAGCTCCCACCGCAGCCTCAGTTTGGGGGTGACCGGAGTATATATAGCCTTTGCGATTTGTTAATTTTTAATAACTGTAATGGATTGACATACATAAATTTATAGCGTAATATATATATATATATATATATATATATATATATATATATATATATATATATATATATATATATATATATATATATATATAGCCGTGAAAGTTACACTTATGCAGCTTGTGGAGGTGAGTTGTACGGCCAGGGGGACATATTATAGGGGGCTAATCGTAATGATCAGTCGGCTAATTAATTAAAATTCGTTAATTAACTTTTTAATTAATGAAAATAGACATATGGTTCCAATTAGAAACTTGCTCAGCGTCATCGAAAACCCCTAAATCGGTCATTTTCAGAAAAACTGAGCGCGTGAAAAGCGTAGTAGTGCACTAAAGTTACCACTCGTGGAGCAGGTACAAGGCTGGGGCTAGATAAGAGGCGGAAAAATCGCGCGGGCGCCTTATCGCAACCTCTAGCTTTGTACCTGCTCCACGAGCGGTAACTTCAGTTCACTACTACGCTTCTCACGCGCTCAGTCTTTCTGAAAATGACTGATTTAGGGGTTTTCGACGACGCTGAGCAAATTTCTAATTGGAACCATATGTCTATTTTCATTGATTAAAAAGTTAATTAACGAATTTTAAGTAATTAGCCGGCTGATCGTTACGATTAGCCCCCTATAATCTGTCCCCCTGGCCGTATAACTCAACTCCACAAGCGGCATAAGTGTAACTTTCACGGCTTTTTTTAAACAAATCTGTTAAGCTTAAAAAAAAAAAACACCCTGTATATATATATACACAAATTTACGCGAAGCTGAATAGGTCCTTTTCAAGAGTGCACGCCATTGCTAGTCCATCAATGCTTGGGCACGTACGCTGAGCAAGTATTGGACACGAGGGCTGTGCGCCAGCCTTCGTTGAGAACTCGGATCCAATCACACGCTTCGTGCCCTCCAATGGATGGGTGGATGTTAATGGCTATACCCTTTGTAACGGGCGGCACCTTGCGCCACCTAACCTAAGTCTAAAAAGACAAACATATGATTCATCCCGCCCTTTGGGGGATCGGGCAAAAGAAAAACAACAAAAAAAAACATAATTTCCCGCCTTTTCTCCCTGGCGAGGGAGTCGCCAATTTTCCTCTGGTCAAACCTTGTCGGCGTTACCCCAGCACCGAATCCACTGGGAAACAGGGTTGAGACTTTGGGCCGGAGCCACGCGGGAGGGAGTCCCAATCTTCCTCTGTCCCGCGCTGTCCCCAGCTGTGCTAGGTACTTGTGTATCATTCAATTTTCCCTAGATAATTCCCACCAATCTTCTAATCGCCTCTTTGTGACTGTAATCCTTTTCTCTTCCGTCCTTCCATCGTCGCCAGCAAAACCCAGGGCCCCAGCCAAATCTGTCACCCCTTCAGGGAAAGCAGGGCGAAAACCGTAACTTCAATTTGCTTGTATGTCTTCTGGGCCTGTCGCTGTACCTGCAGGAATCTTACTTTATGCCTTATCCTAGTGTCACTAAATAAAAAGTGACTCTACCTTATCCCATGCTCTTGTGTGGTTTCCATTGTTACACAATTCTACTCCTCCTCTACACTGCTGCTGTCAGTGCTATCAACTGTCTACCCCTGCTCAAGCTGGGGAAAAGCCTCTTCGATTGGCCGCCTGACATATTCCCGTGCCTCTTCCCCTTTACTCTCCTCCCCTCCTGTGTGGTCAGTATGTGTTGGATAGAAACCCTCTGTCTTTCTCCCCTGCACTTTAATGTGCTCCCAACACTTTTTTGACACATTCTTATTTTTTTTATTTATTTCCAGCATCCACTGCACTCCTGCACTCCCAATATTGGCCTGTATTAAAGCTGATGTCTCCCTTTTCCGCTCTTGCAAGTTCTCCCACTTTGATGTTGCTGCAGCTGGCAAGGCTCCTCTTTTCTTTGCAAACCTATGCTCCCTAGACACCTCTTGGCGCCGCAATATGGCTGCTATGACCTCCTTATCCTACCAGATTTTTAGTTTGTGTCTTCGTTTTTGCTTTCCTTTTTGTTTAATTTGATGCTTCTCTCATTTTCTTTTTAAAGATTCCTATTAAATCCCCGTGCGCCAATTCTCCTTCTGGTTGTTTCGATAATATGTTCTCAGTACTCTTAGACACTTTTTGTATTTGAGCATCACTTAGTTTCGGTTTACCCGCTCGTTCCTGAGCTTGTTCTGGTTCGGATGCGCCAGCTTTAATCTTAATTCTTTTGTTGTCACTCCCTATTTTTTTTTTTGTACCTTCCTCAACTATTTCCATACTGCCTAGCCTGTCATAGGGTTTGTGGGTCATGAGACAGTAGTCTATTGTTGAATGCGAGTTGTTTCGTTCCCACGTTATTTTCCCGTCGCATTTTACTTGCGCATTAACGAACACTAGGCCCAGGGCATCACAAATCTTTTAGCAACGTTCTGGTTGTATCTGTAAATCCGTCACTTTTCTAGGTGGGCATTCATGTCTCCTATGATAATTATTTCCCGGTTAAGACCAATTTCTCTGATGGCCCTCGATATACGTGTAAAGTGTTCTGTATTTTCCTCCCTTAAGTCATTTCCTGTTTTCAGATAAGCGAACCCCAGAAGAGTGTTCAGACATGTTACCCTACCAAGTGTTCTCTGCAGCATTCCTTCTCTCTTTCCCAGTCCAAGAAATGTCGATAGCCAATGTTGCTGGACGGACTATTGAAAAGGGTCTATTATGGCTTTTTTCGACGCAGAATAGCAGTAATTATCCTAACTTGTGGTCGCCTTTTTTATTGAAAGCTCGCAGCAACATGCTATCAACGCTTGTGAGCCGTTGGGAGAAAGCAAGAAAGAGGAGCAGGCTCGAGCATAACTTTTAAGGACTTTTCAGATTGAAGCCCGAATTTTTAGATCTTCGTACCCGATAGTAGGGTACAGACTCAGAGTAAAAGCCTTGTACTCCCGTTTTCTTACGTATACAGTCACTGTCCAGTCTATAGGGCGCAACTTTGATTCGAGTGGGGTTAATCCAAATCGCCCTACGTTCTCACCCTCGCCTTGGTCATGTTACGATAACGCTGTCATTCGCGTGCCATGCAGCTTTGTAGACGAATGTAATTCTGCAAAAAACTCTTTCGTGGTTACTGGCAGGATGCGAACGGCGGGGCGTCCAGCACGTGCTCGCTGCCTTCCGTCGTGCTTTGACTGCGCGTGCACACGCGAAGCTTGCGAAACCCCGACGTGCTATCGAAGGTAGGCAGCTCGCGCTGGAGGCGGGACAACTGAAGGAGCTCTCCGCCGTTCTCGTCCTTCCTGTCAGTAACTCTTACGCACACAATCTGAACGTCGTGTTCTGTGGTTCACGTCAGGCACCGCAGAGGGACTCTGGCTTCATGTGGACGCTGCGTATGCCGGATCGGCTTTCATCTGCCCCGAATTCAGACACTACATGAAGGGAGTGGAGGTCAGATTCCAAACTCGAAAGTCGGTGAGGTCAAAGTTCAGGTTTCTTACCTTTTTTTTTTTTTTTCTCTCTTCTTCCAGCACGTGTCCTCGTTCAGTCTAAACCCTCACAAATGGCTCTTGGTTGGAGTCGACCTCTCGGCCATGTGGTACGTGTTAAGAGTAATCTTCAAAATTGTTCGCGAATGTAGAAAGCTGATCAAGTAAAATAAGTTTGAAACACTTATTTGGGGATACGAACTTAAAGATGTGTCGTCAGGTCGTTTGCTCGTGACAAACCCCGTGTTTTGCCTCGTAGCCGGAAGTTGCTATTGTTTTTCTAAACGAGGATCGTTGAAAGAACTAAGTAACCTGGATCAGATTGTACAGAAACTGTGCTGTCGATTACGTGGAGTTCGAAAAGGTTTCTTGATTCTGTGAGATGAGCTTCATCAAAGGCGTAATCAGGTGGTGGACGCGTGTTTTGAAAGTTTCAGCGCGTGGGGAATTATAAAATTGACCTCAGTTTAAATGAAAATAAATTTTAAGTCAGCATTCGCAGTGGCGTACCAACTTGTTTTTGAGTGGGGGGGCAAACCCGACCCCCCCCCCCCCCCCAGTACCGGGGGGCGGTGCCCTTGGTATCCCTTGGGCGCTGCCGGCCAGTGCTTGCCCTGCCCAGTGGCGGCTGTTTCAGGGGGGGGGGGGGGGGGGGAAGCGCCCCCCTTGCTCCCCCCCCCGCTTGGTACGCCCATGAGCATTCGTTCAGTTAAGTATGCATGCTAGAATATTAAGCATACGCCCATTAAGCTAGTTGCACCCTTAGAATTTACGACGCATTACATGGAGGGACTGTTCTGTGCGGTTCAAATAGACTTCTCCTTTATTTACCAAACAGTAACACTCGGTGTCTCAAATTAAAGGTTCAGAGACAGAAGTGACATCGAAGAGGCCTTCAAAGTGAACCCACTTTATTTGAAGCACGAAAACCAGGGTGGCAAAGTTCCAGATTACAGGGTGACGTTGTTTTTCTTTTTTTTTGTGGTTGCTCATTAAACTTTTTGTGTTTAGCTATTAAATGCATTATAATGGTGCGTTATTATCCAGCATTGGGCCATTCCACTTGGAAGGAGATTCCGGTCTCTCAAGCTATGGTTCGTGTTTCGCTGTTACGGACTCTCTGGGTTGCAGCGGTATATACGTGAGGTGAGCTGTTCGACATGTCTGGGTCATTTCCTTTTGTACTCTGCGTGCTCCTGTGTACACTGCGCAAACACATCGGCGCTTTTTCGTATTTTACTGAAAAATGTAATTGACGGGCATTACATCTTACCGCTTGGGTTAGTGCCCCAAATGAGCAATTTACACTATACTACTAGTAGTTTTTGGTATTGCTTCAACTCTACGAAAAAGAAAAAAAGAAAAAAAAAAAAAAAACGACGATCCCTTGTGCACACAGTTTTGCGCAGTGTACGTAGATGTCGTATCTCTAAGTGTGTGATCATTTCGTCTTTAGCAAATTGAGCTTGCCAAGGAGTTCGAGGCTTTGGTGAAGAAGGATAAGAGGTTTCAAGTGGTTGTTCCAGTTACACTTGCCCTCGTCTGCTTCCGATTTAAGGTAAGTCGTACCAAATTAAAGGAAATAAAACAAAAGTGTTTATAACTCTACTTGCCACTCGAACAAAATAGTTTAAAAAAGATATTGCTCCTTGACAGCGCGGCGTGACGACGATAAGTCAACTGTGCCATTTTTTGCCCCAAATAAACAAAGAAACAGCTAAAAAAAAAGCAGCGTTTTTTTTTTTAAATCATTTTAAAGGTTGTGGCATTGCTGTTTTGCACCTGAAAAGCCCTGTGCACAATGTCGTGAAAAGCGGAGGCATGAGGCTCTAAACTGCCATTTTACAGCGCATGTGTTTTGTGGGATCCGCACCAAAAGTACCTTGCAGAAAAGTTAGAGAAACTTCAAAACCGTGCGGGCGAGATTTGCGACAGGAAATTATAGTAGAAACAATAGCGGTAGAGATTAAAAATGTACTTGGTTGGGAAACTTTATTGTTAAGACGCAAATATTTTCGATGGAGGTTCCTGCTCGCAATTGTTAACGATTTGGCAGGTAGTGATAAAAGCAAATACATAGAATTACCTAACTATATTTCAAATCGTGTGGATCATTCAAGAAAGATAAGGAAAATTTTCTGTAGAGCAGATTATATGAAGTTTTCATTTTTTTCACACACAGTTGCTCAGTGGAACCTGTTACCCGAGTCTTTTTTTATTAATGATGACGTGGGACCATTTACCTCAGGAAATAGTCTTGATTTTTAATGTTCTTATTTATTTTAATCGTTTATGCATTCTCTTTTTCGGCAGCCGATGTTGTATATTCAAGTGTTGTTTTTTAGTTCTTTATTGAGCGTCCATGGGCTGTACTTGTTATAATGCTGAAGCTTCGGCGCTGCAGGTTTTCTTTTGTAAATAATAAAAAAAAAACATTCATCTAAACGAAGCTTGACAGAGGATTTCCCCTTTAAACAACGCGACTTATTTTACTAAACTATCCAAGTTTGTTTGTTTGATCCTCAGTAGCTTTGTAGTAATACATATGAATCGGCGATCCAGGAACTAAATGTAACTGGTTTCTTTTCTTATTGGAAACGGCCCAGCTACCGGTGACTGGTACTTTATCTTGTTGCAGGGCTCCAACGCTGACAACGAAGATTTGCTGCAGATCCTGAACGAACGAAGAAAAGTTCACTTGACCCCAACAAAGTTGCGCGGAGTCTTCGTGCTCCGGTTTGCCGTTTGCAGCCGTCTGACTGAGAAAAAGGACGTGCTGTACGCTTGGGACGAAGTATGTGCGGCGCTCGACGTTCTGAAGACCAACCGAGGGGGGTGAGTGATACACAGGAAGTTTTAACACTCAGTCTCAGAAAATGCCTTTCAGGAGTGTAGATTTGTCAGGCTGTGAACCGGCGAGACGGACAACGCCTCGTGATGCTCTTCCCACCCCCAGCGAGTGTGTCTTGTCCTTTATTCCGTTCAACCCTATACTGGTAGTGCGGTGGAAGCTAAGTGCTCGTTAGACTGCGCTCTGGCTCATACCCGCTCGCAGAGGTCAGGGTCAGGTGATGAAAGGGAGGCGGTTCATTAGTCCGGTGAGCGCGTAGCCCCCACCGCACGGTCAACTCACGCGTTGCTGTTCGACACGTGCAGTCTGGATGTTCACAGCAAATATTTTACGACGAGAAGACATTCTACACCGCCCATTTGTACAGTACTAGAGAGGGCTGCTGCCGGCGCGCCGACATACCGGATTCGCCAAGACAGCAGAGGTGACTGTCGCTGCTCTCTCGACGGGTTTCCACGACAACAGATGGCGTAGCCACCCCTCCCAGTTCGAAGGGGAAAACCCTGAGGCTTGCGCGAGTCCAGCCGTTCCGACTACGCAAAAGCTGTCGGCGCAAAGGCCATGGATTTTCACGGGGATTACAGATTCAGATTTTGGTAAAAAGCGAGAAGGGAAGCAAACACGCTACGTGTTTGTTTCCGGAGTTCGACCAAATATTTTAGTTGAGGAATACATTTCGCTCCACGAAAATCCAATGGCCTCGGCGCAGACAGGTCTTAACCGGCATGTACACGTCACTGAAAGAAAAAAAGTGGAAGCCGTTTACAACTCCCTGTAACGCTGAATTAGAGCGCAGCTCTTGAGGAGGAGGAGGGAAGGGTACTGAGGGGAGGGGGGGGGTCACGTGACCTCGGGGGGGGGGGGGGGGGGGGTCACGTGACCCCCCCCCCCCCTCCCCGAGGTCACCGAAGGTACCCGAGGTCGTCCCGAAGGAACCCGAGGTCCTCGGGGGGGGTCACGGTTCGGTAACG
The DNA here is from genome assembly GCA_013358835.2 of Ixodes persulcatus. Taxonomy (NCBI): domain Eukaryota; kingdom Metazoa; phylum Arthropoda; class Arachnida; order Ixodida; family Ixodidae; genus Ixodes; species Ixodes persulcatus. Next base: position 1,046,574 of record JABSTQ010011378.1, read on the forward strand.
CCGACGGCGACGCCGCTCAAGCCGGAAACGGGCGCCTAAAAACTGCGCTCTAAAAAAAAAAAAAAAAAAGCTAAATATTGTTATTTGTTACTTGCTCAAAAAGTAACTATAAGTACGCTGCTCATTACTGAGATGCCAAAGGAACGCGTCACTTTCTCGTTACTCTGAATGTGCTTTTCTAGAGCAGTATCCACCAATGTTTATGTCGTTAATAAATCCTCACTTAGTAACATATTCGTGGAACTAATACTGAATTCCCACAGCACAGAAAGAGTCACCTCGAGATAGGTGATGCTGCGGTTGGAAACATCTGGTATACATGTGCGTAAAAAAATAGACCGAAAATGATGTATATACTCAGTTTGATGGATTAGCTAGATGCTTATGCAATGACCTGTGTTTTAGCGCGGTAAATCATTAGACCGAACGTACTTTCTTAGACGAAAAATCCGCGGCCAAGGTGACTTAGACGTCAAGGCGAGTATACCTGTACAAGAAAGCGATACCAGCATGCACTCCACGATTTTTGTTTGTTTCTTAGAGGCCCTTGATAGGGCCTTTAAGGGTAAATGAGTAAATAAAGAACATGAAAAGAAAAGATTCTTTTCTGGTGAGATCGCGTTGAACCCCCATTCTCCAAGCTTCATTTGGAGTGCAGGGATCGGCGAACACATCTGTGTGGTTGTCGAGATCCGTTTATCTTGCCCGCGTCGTACTGGCGTGTGCGCGGATAAACTTTGCCAATGCTCTAAAATACTCACAATGAAAAAAAAAAAAAAAACTATCTTTAGGGTCTGAGATTCCGAAGTTGCATGTTACAGAATTTAAAAGGCATTGAATGACCAAAAGGCAACCAGAGAATCAAAAATGAGACTACACACAGGCAGCCTTGACTTTAAGTGACGAAAAATGGTGTAGACGTGTAGTAGTGTCCGACATGCTCTTCGATTAATGTGAAAAATGGTTAATATTAAGTTATAGTAGAGGTGTTCAAGAATTCCTCGTAAAGACTGGTTTACAGATATGCGCTTGAGTGCGGTGAAGTGCGTTGCTACCGCTAACGACGAGAGAACACTGGCGCCATCTATCGGGTAGATCTGGACCCCTTCCGATCTGCGCATATAAATAACGCATCAGTCTTTCGTTGTGTGCAAGTAATCGACACTATTATAAAATACCATCTCTCATAGCTAGTATATAGATCTGATCTCGTAAAGACTGCAAAACTTTCAACCTACCTAGTTATACGCAGATTGAAAGTGTTCCTTTGCCATAAATAAAATAATACGCGTGCCATGTTGCTGGCAGTTGATACTTTTGATGCTGAACGAAAACCATTTGTGCATTGCGTTTTTTTTTTTCTTCTCCTTCTTCAGGAACCTTAGGGCAGATACGAAGGCAGTGTTCAGCGTTCCAAAGGAACTTGTGCAGAGAAAACCCCTTCAAGGTGAAGCCAGTGCAGGCAGAACGTAAGTAACCAAACACCTATTGAGATTCGTTTTTTTTTGTTTTTTCATATTCTACTTTTTTTAGCACACGTTGAAGGGGTTAGAACACGTACAAAATAAAATATGAGAACTATACTGTTAGAACCCACTGTATGCACCTATATATGTCTGCTACATCTTTTTTTTTTTTTTTTTTTTTTTTTTTTTTACAACGAAGCTGTTATGTGCTATACTCTGCGACAACTTTTTTTTGCAATGCAGTGGAAGGTACAAGCACGCGTTCCCTCTCCCATTTTGAGTGCTGAATAAAGCTGTGCGCGGGCTCTCCTCCTCTCCCCGGAAATGCCAAGAAAAAAAAAAACACAATAACCTCAACACACAACAGTGTGTTGAGGCTATTGTTTTTTTTTATACCGTTTCGCTTTTATCCTGTTTAACACATTTTACTACTAATTGAATTATTGATAAGTGGACCACTAAGGAGGCATTAAGCTGTTGGTGGGTCACTTAAAATAAGAATAAATAAATAAATAGAACATGGAAAAAAAAGGCGTCCATGGATGTTAACAAAAAACTCCCGTTTAAACGGCGCTCCTTCGTTCCGATTGGTCGTGGCAAGTATAAATAAAAAGAGGGGGCAACCCGCGTGAGTCAGCCTTCCTTGGCATTATTAGATAGAGGTCCTGATCCCTTGTTATCATCTACGGTTACCGACTTATCTCAGCTAAGCGTGCGCTGTGACGAGGCTGAGGGCAGAACGCGCCAATCTAACCTTATTTTCTTTCGCTTATGCGATGCTGATGAAGAGACTTGGGCTCTCTTAGCATCATTGTAAAATTAGAATAGTCGTATACCAAAACTTATACGTATACCAACAACCAACAAGAGAGAGTGTATCGACCTCACGTTTAGCAAGAACGTATCCGAAGTCAAAATACAGCCAATGGCGGTTTACCATAGTGACCATAATGCAATGATCACTTTAGTCACTAAGAATTAAATAAAGACAATTAAATAACGAAGTCGTGTACGTGTCGCTGGTCCTCCATCTTCACGTAAAATAAATAGGCTCTACAATTTTTTTTTTTTTTTTTAATGGCGCGATAGTTTTGGTGGTAAATCGATTTATATGCGGAACCCTCGGAATCACCCCATTCGAAAATGCAGTCATGTTTGTTGGGCCCGTGATGTCATTCGCCCAATGCGCGGCGTCCCCTTGCACGCACTCTCAGACTTGGCTCTCTCGGCGTCTCGCGCTTCACTTCAGCTTGCACGTCTAGGTATACGTTCGCTTAGTCAGTTTACGATACGGATCGCAGCAGCGATGAGTGATCGTTATCAAGGGATGGTGGAAGCTGGCCATTTTGACGTCAACTCCAGAGACAATCGTCACGGATGAACTCGCCGTCGTCCGCGACGGTCTCGCACGTGCATGCAAGGTGGAAGGCCCAGTGTGTGCGATCTTAACCAGGCGAGCGTGGAGGAAACGCCTTGTAGATGAAAAGGCCTAAGTTCTTTCGTGCGTATCTAAAGAAGGCCACCGTACGTAAGCCGCAGGTTGGAGCAGGTTGGAGACGACTACGGCGTCAGCGTTCTGCTGGAACTCGTGTCCAATCTGCGAGAACACGACTGCTAGCCGAACGCTGGCGCCGCAGTCCTGTCCAATCTGAGGCCAAAGGTGGCCTTCTTTAGTGGCGCCGGAAACTTGAGCACTTATTCCGTGTCATTGCAGGCGAAGAAAACTCGAGGCAAAAAGAGAAAGAGCGAGCACTATACGAAGGCGGGCGGAACAGGAGGGCAATAGGAAAGGCGGGAAAGGGAGAGCGTTAGGAACGTAGGAGAGGAAGTTTGTCTCCTTTTCCCCAGCCTTCATTGTGCTTGGCCTTTCTCCCCTCGTCTGGCGTTTCCTTTGTCTGTACTGCACCGTGCAGTGTTGCACCCGTTACCGAAAAAAAGTAACGAAATAGCGTTACTCGTTAGTTTGGTAAAAAGACCGTTTTTCTCCTCCGCTACGGTATCCCCGAAGAAAACGCCGCAGCTGCGCATGCGCGCCGCCAGCCTTATCGGCATAGTTCAAGGTCTTGTGGCGGATTACGGAGCGCTATCCGGGTGCTTAGCGGGCTGCGAAAACGGTCTACTACAATTCCCCATTCGCGTTATTGAGCTAGGTTACTTTTTTACAAACGTAACGATATACCGTTACCGTTACTTTTCAAAAATAACGAACGTTACTTTTACGTTACTTTTGTGTTCGAGTACATATGTTTGGCAGCATGCGAATGGGGACTGCTGGAACGCAACCAGCCAACCAACACCCCTCATCTTTACGCCGGTTTTAGTAACAGTCCGGTTCATACCAGAGACTGATTTACTTCACTATGTGGAACAGGACACCGGTTACCAGCACGCTGGTTATTATCACTTGCTGCCTCTTACCAGCAGTAACTCTTAGTTTTTCTGCGAAAAAAAGAAAAGAAAAGGTTCCGTGTTTGTAAGTTTTTTTTCCAGGTTTAAAACTTTTTTATTTTTTTTATTATGATCTAAGGGAAGTAAAGACTATACTCTGTTTCATACTTAGCGTGCAACGCTGTCAAAGCTACTGGCGCGAGCGCGTGGCTTCATCTATGGCTTTGTTTGCGCGAGAACGCGTGCAAATGATCAACGAGATCAAGCCCCACGCTCGCGCCAGTAGCTTTGACAGCGTTGCACGCTAAGTATGAAACAGAGTATAATCAAGCGAAAGATTCTTCTGTGTACAAAAGTGGGTCAGGAACTTTCAGGCAGCGAGGGGGAGAGCGAGAATAAAAAATTCCACAAAGGTTTTTTTTTTTTTTTTGTAACTAGAGAAACGAGCAAATCGCTTTGCCACTATACTTGGTTTCAGCTTCGGTCCGAGCGCGGCCGATGCTATGAGCCAAAGGGCCAATCAAACAGCGAAGAGGCACAACGTCATGGCGTGCTCTCTGCAGTTGACAGGACCAGCCGGTATTCGCCGTCTCTCTGTGCGTGCTCCTCCGCCGGATAGTCAAGCGCACAGAGCACGCCATGACGCTGCGCTTTTTGCGCTGTTTGATTGGCCCTTCTGCTCATAACATCGGCCGCGCTCGGACCGAAGCTGAAACCAAGTATAGTTGTCCACTGTTTTAAACGGATGCCCCCCCCCCCCCCCCCCCCCCCGCTGTCCACCTCTGCTGCACAAAGCAGACGGGAAAAGGAGGGGGGGGGGGGGGCTGTAACGCAGTCGTTCGTTCAAGCCTTGTGGGTGGTGACACAATGAAAAAAAAAAAAGAGAAAAGAGGACGAACGGAATTAGCTGGTAGCCAAGGTTTTTTTCGCCTCCAAGAAGCGAGATAGTGTCGCCTTTTAACGGATGTCTTTTTTGGTCAGAAAGGTGTTTTTTTTTTTTAAAGTTTACTGTGACAGATGCTGGTTCGGTGCAGCAATAAGCTTGTGCAGGATTTTGAGATGGATGGGTGAATAGATGGACTGGTAAGTGGAAAACCCACCGTTTTAGGAAATCGAGGGTTCAGAAGTCTTAGCAGCAAGATACGGCATTGCCTGGGCACTGCGTGCTCGAGCGCAAGTAGTGGCCCCTCGAGCAGAGAAGCTAGATCCTCCATTGAGCTTAGTGACCTAAACTTAGTTCCCCTAACGTCTCTAGTTTTATGCACAAGATTGCTATTCTAAACATTAGATCTGGCGTCGTGACCTTTTCCCAAATACCTAATGTATTACACCAGTTCTGGTCAAAAGTAACGAGTAACGTAATTTGATAGCCGATACCGTAAAAAAGTAATGAAAATACTTTACTCGTTAGTCGTTCAGAATACTAACGAGTACGTTACTGCGTTACCGAAAAATGTAACGCGTTACCAGTAACGTCGTTACTAGTAACGCGTTACCCCCAACACTGATTGCACGCAACTAGAGTCCGTGCAACTCAAGAAGGTAGGGCAAGGGAAAGGAAGGCCTTGGAGGAGGAAGCAGACGAAACGCTAGAGAGGAGGTTTCCCCCTCTCTTCTCCAGCGTTCCATCTGCTTCTTACTCCCCGGCCTTCATTTCCCTTGCCCTACCTTCTCGAGTTGCAACGGACTACTAAACTTATCTAGGAAATGTTGACGGGGGCGACTAGAATTAGAGCGTTTAACAAACTATGATGATCACGTGGTTAATGGGCACCATGGTGTGACTAACTTAAATCAGTGTTGCCTGGTCACTAGACGACAGTGATTAACACACATAAATTTTTGGTAATTACTAGCTCTAAAAATCGCTGAACTTTGTGTATATAGTAGCCTATGGGCGTTCCGTTTCAAGAACTATCCCTTTAATTTTCGTGTCCTAACCCCTTTAAGCCGAACTTTTGCTTCACCGAAATTTTCCACTCCGGCGGTGTGCTTGCCTTGCAAGTAGCGTCAAATGCGCTAGAACGCGAGGCCCGTGCAAAGCGCGACCCTTAAATTGGAAGCAAATGGCAGCGGAGCACTCACTGACAAATCTCTCGCGCGTTCGCACTTTTGTCGGTGGTGTCGGTATTTGTAAGAAACTTGGAGAGTGAATGTTACCAAAAGATACGTACTTATAGTCCGGGTGTTCATTTCTTCAGAATCTCAGATTTTTTGTGCTGAGATTTTAATTTCTGGCCGAAATTACTTTATAGTGTAGATTAGGCAACAGAATATAAACTATAGAGCGAATTAAGGATGTCAACCAACTACCCTTGGTTAGATCTTATCTGAAATCACCCATACACGTTTGCAAGTACGGCCTCAGGGCACTACCAAGGCGCCTAAGCAGACCCCAAGTGAGCAAGATGCGCCCTAAGGCCGTACTTGCAAACGTACATTCAAACCGGCGCTCCATCAGTATGTGTGTGCGTTAGAACCGAGGAGTCTGCAGACACTCAATGGGTTACGACATTCTTTCTTCAGATCCACCAAGCCCTGTGCAAGCATGCTATTGGAGAAGTACAACCAGCTCAAGGGATGGGTATTTCGAAACTGAAGCTTGTTCGCTCTGCCAATATTGGAGGCTAATACTTTTCTTGCCGATTGTGAAACTCTTTGTTGTTCGTTTCCACTCAGCACTTGTATAATTGTTAATGCCATGTCAACTCTATTGCATGTTGTGCATATATCTGCTCTGCAATAAATGTGATCTGGCTGTTTCACTGACTGCTGTTAATTTACAGTTCTATACCCATAAGGTCACCTAAGAATTGAGACCCTGAAGTCAATTGAGTTTTAGGTTTCATATTTCGGAATGTGTGGGCTAATCCGTAACTGACATTAGGAAAAGGATTCCGTATGTCAGTGGTTCTCAGTCATTGATGTTTCGCGAACCCCTTGTGGATCGCCGGAGATGATAGGGGACCCCGTTAGTGTGGAGGGGAAGGGAAAGGTATAAGGTAGTTATGATAATGATTTAATAAATCGATATAACTAAGGGCTAGACTTCTCTCATTGACATACACACGAGAAATTTTGCTTAGAACATTTCTTCTCGTCCTGAAAAAAAAAAAAATACAGCTTTTATCGCAGGGCTTGACTAATGAGGCAGGACTTCACGGGCCTCTAGAATGCCTGTATGCAATGCAAAAAGCCCAGCCTCGCTTGCTCCTCGAGAGCACAGCTGGCAGAGATTAAAAGAAAATTGTAAAAGAGCACACATCACGATACAGAGATACGGGTAAAGCAGGGATGTGATTGGCCTAAGCCGTTTTGGAGCACCTTTCGGAGCAGCCAAAACAGTGTTTCGGAGCAGTAAAATTGGCTATTGAAGCAGATATTCTTATAAATATAAAAAAAAAAAGATTGGTTGGAGTGCTGGACAAATAAGGGCACTTTGCTCGCCGCAATGGACAAATTATAGTCAAGTTAGACCACCTGAGAGTGTTTCATCATGTAACTGAAATGCCAATGACATGACACATTTTGCAACGCTTCAGTTAAATTATACATATATATGAACCCGCTATAGATAAATAAGAACCAGACTGCGCATATAAAAGTTAGTTGAAAATGACCAGCTTAGTAGTAAATATCGCAGCATTAGGTTGACTAGTTATAAATTCTTATAAATTGAACCAGTCTCTGACTCATCAAATACGTTACTGAAGTGCAATGCGAAATTGTGCACAATAAAAATATGCATTACGACTAGCGGGTGCTTTTCTTTTTGCTTTTCGAAACTTCCTGCAAGGCTGATGGAAGCCTCGTTTTGCCTTCGGCAAGTAATGAATGTCCACTTTCAATAACTCGAAAGAGACATTCATAGTGATGTGATTGGTCCGAGTGATTTTGAAGCACCCTCTGGAGTAGCAAAAAGTCAATTTTGGAACATAAGCACATGTTTCCTCTATATAAGTGCAAATATTATTCTAAAATGCACGTGTTTACGTCTACTTTGCCTTCCTGCGTTCCATGGCATCCTTTCGATGGCATCAGCAACATAGCAGGTTTCATTCCTTAGCTAGCGATGTAATTGCACGCAAGTACAAGCCACAGTAACAAACAAGATGCTGATTGAAGAGCAGTAGAATCTGCTGTGCATGGTTATTTTAGGCATGAAATCAAAGAAACCAAATAGTATGGTGTACTTGAAGCTGTGCAACGATTTTAACGTTGAAAGAATTTGCATCTTCTACTTTTGACCTTGTTTATCTTGTCACAAAGGACAGAAAACACATCTCCTTCCTTTGAAATGTTGCGATTCCGCCGCGTAATCGCGAGGCAAAATATTGTATATATCCCGACCTGCAGCCGCGAGCGGCGGCCATGAGCACCACGCGGCGTGACGTCGAAGGGGGACTTGTAAAAAGATAGCAAGTTGTGCAAATACCTGCTCGATAAAAGGTAATTTTTCTATAAATCATGTCGTTCCAACATAAATATAAATGAGAGAAAAAACCTGGTATCGCCAAACCTTTTATTAGACGGAGTTTTAGTAGCGCCATCTATCCGAGGTCGACAAAACCGTCAGCTCTATCTGCTACCGCAAACAGAAGCCGGAGGGGGACGGGGGCAGAGCCGGACAGGGATGGCTGGACGCGGACGAGCACGTTGGGCCCTTTCCTCCTTTTGCCATGTTGATCGCGCTGAGCAAGCAGGTGGTCGCGAGCGGGTGAGTTCTCGCTGCTCACTGACGGCTCTATATAAAAAACAAACCAACACCCCGCGCGTTCTCCTTTCACGTCACAGCGCATATGACTCGGAAGATGGTGAAGGAGTTGAGAGGTGCCGAAAACCTCAATCTTTGTCAATTTTTAAAATAAAAACTGAAACACGCAGGCAAATTTTTTTTTTTTTTTTTTAGAAAGGTCGAGACATTAATTGGAATTGTTGCACAGTCCCTTTAAATAACGCTAGAATATAATAACTGAGCACCCAAATTGACGTTTTCTCCCAGTTCTAGAGGTTGTAATTAAACTACAGTTAATTTAGATATAATACAAAGCTTTTGTCATTTGACATATGAACATCAATGAAATAACAAAAATCAGCATTAAACGATCAATATGCTTTATTAAAAAAAAATTCCGCCGAACACGTTTAGGTTATTCCCAGGCTTGTGTTTACTTCTCAAGCTAAGAGTTTTAATTTTCTGTATTCACTGTCCTATCACACAGATGAAAGCTATATGAAGGTAATAACTAAACCAGTGTTGACATAAAAGACTAAACGTATACAGCAGTTAATAAAAGTTTTCTTGCAATACTCGAGTATCCTTGATGAATTTTGAATGTGAAATAGTCAGAATGTAGCCATCATATAAACTAGCCAGTATTTTCTTCAGAAACCGTGCATAACATCCCACTTTGGAGGAGTGCTTTCCCCTTAGCATGCGGGTGCACTGCGGCAAAGCAAGATCCTTCTGAATCTGAATCTGCAAAATAGCGAAGCCTACAGCGCGGTGACAAGCACGCTCAACGATGATAGCTGTCCAGTCAGAACAGACGAGCATAATAAGTATTGTGAAACTTCCGAGTACTGTCAATATTTGTTACACAGATCATATTAAATATGGTGTTATTCAAAGCAATAAGCGAAAGTTGAGGAAATTCGCACTAGTCTACAGTAACGATCCGGCCATGTAACAAGGCCCGACTTATTACATGTTCAGTTCTAATAAACTGAAAAAAAGTTTTGGTGCAATGTTGGTGGAAGGATGTAGCAAGTAGCAGGATGTAGCAGGGTAAGTAATTTGGCACAGCAATTGCATCACTGCACTAGTGACTAGCAAGCCTTTAAAGAGCAAAAAACCAGACCGGAGAAGAAACAAGCAACACAGCACAAGCTCTTCTGCATCGGGCTCTTCTACTGTTGCAGTCCATGTCCTGTCTTGCTTGTTTCTTCCCGTTTTTTTTTGCACCGTTTACATCATATCATGCATAACAAACACCAATTAGCCTAGTTTTCAACACAACTCGCAAGTTGTTTAGCTATAGTTTAAATGTCTCTATCAAGTATGACAACGCTGGACTCACTAACAAGGTGCTGAACCTCGAGCAGAAGTGTTGACAAAATGTGCAAGCTGGCCAGAAATTTGTCACTTGAAAAGGTTCATGGGTGGTTTACGAAAGCCTACAATTTCAAAAGCAGTGTCAAAAGCCCTGCAACAAAAAGTTCTCCTTATTTCCCGTTTTCAAAAGCCTATTTCAGAAGACTTTGAATCTTGACCCACTTCCCCAGTGTCAACATTCCATGCTTGGCAGGGACACTGAAAGCCCAGAAATCCCTCTTGTAGCTTCTGCTATTCTTGCACTTGTGTGAAACGGAATATAGTTCTTTACCATGATCACTGTCAATGCCTCGGCCTTGGAAACAAGTTACTGCTCCTCGTCGCTTGTTCAAGGGCGCCTAGCACTAGTTCCTCCTCAACAAGTGGGTCGGTTGAAAGAGTGTTCAACAAAGGCTGGGACGCATTTGGAATCAAGAGAGAGAAGTTGACTGATGAAGACCAAAAAGTAGCCACCGCTTAATTACATTGTGTGGTAGATATATTTTACTCCATACAACCAACTTGTGGTGTGGCATTCTACTTTTTCCCAGAAGTTTGACACTAACTCCAAAAATTGAAAAAGCAATGGCATATTACTCTTTGGGAAGAACTGCAATATGCTACTTCATTGTAATAAGAGTAACTGGAGTATTCTTCCTGAAAGTAATTGTAACTAACAAATTCCATTTTAAAAGTAACTTCCCCAAGACTAGTGTCTTGATGATAAAAGCATCCTTCATAAAACTGCTCTCCACCCTTGGAGAGATAGAAAGAGGCATAAGCCAGTCAATGCTAGCTAGATATTATTTACACCTTCCATGGGTGGCACAATTTTCAGATCCAAAACTTTTTGCACATTGCAAAGATCTTGAGGCTCCCCTTCAGAACAATTTAAGGCGGCGGTCCCACGGCCCCAACTATAATACCGGTGGCAGCTCTGCTAACGCTCCTGTTTGCTGTGCAAATTTCGCGTCTGTGCGCGTGTTACGTATTTCGTTCTTTTTGAAAATAAATAGCCAATTCATCATCACTCTTTTAGTGCAAAATATAATACGCATTTCTCAAAACTTAATGCACAATAAGAAAACAAAAAGTGCAAGTTTTGATATTTTCAAAGACATACCTCTTTGCATTCCAAGTTTCTAGACTTGCAATGCATCCAAGACGCGTTCTTATTTTTTTAATGAATAGAAGAAGGACTCGTCTAGTTCCGTGCATACGTGTTTTTGTTAATTAGCACGCTCACATTTTTTAATATTTATTCGAAAAGAGCCTTTTTTATGTGATTTTGAAGTCTCGTAACTCAATTTCACATCATAACGCAGCAACGACATTTAAGGGAATGCTTGTGGTAAACATAGGAACTCAGAATACAAAATATTAGAAGTGCAACGCCAGCCGTTTTCTTGTAAACAAAACTTGATTATGGTAAAATTTCTAAGAATTCCCTTAACGCGTTCTTGGTTTTCTAAGACAGCGTTCTGGCATCTGCCCTAATTTTTTTTAAATTGTATGCTAGAGGAACTGAGCTGGTTCACTAGAAGCGAGATTTTTTCGTACTGATATTCAGATTTGTTTACAATATGTTTAAATCATGGGACTATTTTGAAGCTCGACTCTGTACGCAAGAAACCGGTTTTTAAGGAGAGGGCAGCTATTTAAGCAACGATTCTTGAATTAGTGCTTTTCTCGTTCTAATTAAAACCACTTCCTATGATTGTAATTTTTTAAAGCATACTAATTGTCCCAAATAATAAAAAGAACCTATGTTGTAGCAGACGACGAGCACTTGCGCCATCTTTTGAAAGGTGGCTGAAATTCGAGGTTGAGAAGTTCAGGAAAAGTGGCGCTGGGGGGATTCTGTCCCTGATGCAGAGGATTCTTTACTCAAATATTTCCTCGCGCTACTTCCTCGTTCTTGCGATGAGTAAATAATCTTGCAAGAAAAAGAAGAAAAAAACAAGAGCCACGGGCAAGTTCTCAAAAACATCTAGTGCCTATAAATAAGCTATTCAATGCTCCCTAGCTGCCATGTTCCTACACCACGAAAGGTGCGAATATTGAGCTCCATATGATGGTGACGACAAAGGGGAATATTTTTTTTCCTTCACTTCAAGATTTTTACCCGACATTTTTCTTTTTAAGGTTCCAGCTTTCCAACCGCTCTGGTTCTGTTTTGTTCGCCATCGTGCAGGAATGTTAGAATTTCAGTTTTAACGTTACTCTACTTGTAGAAAACTTACGGAGAGTGTTATGTGTAAACCGCAGTGACTGGTCGGCAGATTGATACTTTAGACCCATGTTGCGGATAAAGAAAACAGGACGCGGGATGGCCAAAAAAACGTGCTTTTCGTGTAAGGCTCGTCAAATTATGAGGCGCTGGAGAAATGCAGCCTTCTGCGTTAAGTCCTTATTTCGAACTCTTTTTGTTCGCCTTCCGCCCATTGAAAAGCATGCGGGAAGGGCCTTAGAACGCACCTGGTATCGCTGCGCCGCGGCGTTCTTCCGCACGTCTGCTTTCCTCACCGTCACCATGGCAACGAACGCCGAATGAATGGAAGCACGCACGGTACCGCCGCGTGAAGCCAGCAACAGCTGACGCCATTTTACGAACGCCGTATGCTAGCCAAAGCCGAACGCGGTATGTCAGATCAACCGCCTCCGCCGGTGCTCGATCGCGGTATGTCAGATCAACCTCCTCCGCCGGTGCTCGATCGCCGGCGGAGGAGGTTATCCAACTCAACCCCCGAGCAAAGAGGACAACACGGTGAGGAGGACGTGCCTCTCAGAAGGAATTAAAGCACTGTAGGAGCGGTAGGGTTACAGCGACCCCTCCCAGCTGCCGCCACAGGAAGCAACTACTCCCGGTGCAATGGCCGAAAGCGATCATGCCTGTTCACTCTAGCCTAGGTTGTCTAGCTGTCTGTCTGTCTCAGGGTGAAGACATCCATTGTTGCTCTGAATGTGCCAGCGCGTGACGCTCTCGCGCACTCGGTGCGTGATTTGGGCGGTAAAATGGCGTCTATGCACTAGCCAAAGCTACGGGCTTGAGCTGAGTGACACTGGATTGCGCGCACATCAAAATGCATTAAAAAACGATTGGGCGGAAAAATGGCCGAGTTGTCACCACTTCATGTGGTCTTCGGTTCAGGCACGTAGCCAGGATTTTGTTTCGGGGGGGAACGGGGGGGGGGGGGGGGGGCGCCCATGACGAAATGCTGTATGAGGTGGAGGGGGAGAGGAGGTCTCAGCAAAATGGAAGATTCGGGGGAAGGCCGGGCCCCATGCCCCCCCCCCCCCCCCCTGGCTACACGTGCCTGCTTCGGTTCGTTGTCATTTGAAAAGAGAAGACGGTCTACGGTGTTTTTCCATTTGAACGTGAACGTGCAGACGGCTATAGGAACGTGAAGACACACTGAACTTTAGATGGTCCAGACCGCTTGGCGGCTCTCCCGTGAACATGTTGTAAAAATAAAAATAAATATTGTGTGCGTGAGTTAATAATAATAATAATAATCCTTATTTCAAGACATACATGTGTCTGAGGGGCTGCGGCAAAAGAATACAAAAGAAAATTCCGCACAGACACTTTTGATTGCTTACGTGTGGGAATATGAAAGCATTGCAGTCCTTTTGGTGAAAAGTTTTCGATTTATTTTTTCGACATGCGTTATTTTTGCTGAATCGGTGTGTGACACGCGGGAAACAGAGTGCCCATGTTATACACTCATGACGTGGCGCCACCTTCTCCCCATTGGCTGCACCGTCACGTGCCCAATGACGCACGCAGTCAGACACACCTTTAGTCAGCCAGATGGTTGCGACGGGACGTGTGCAACGACGCACGCACTTGGCACACCTTAGTCAGCCAGGACCTTGGAGCCGCCGTGGAGTCGGGGAAGCGTGCCCGTCTCGCACCCCGGAGGCCCGGATTCGATTCCCGTCCAGACCGAAATGTACTAAAGTTTGTTTCGGAAGTCGTTCATTTACTTTGTTTATAGGAACCTTCGTGAAAATTTTGACGTCAATCCGAGCATTTCCGACGTGTTTTTACTCTTTGCGCCGTCGGCCATTTTTGGTACCATCGCTTAATCATGCCGCCGCCGCCGCCGGATTTTCGCGTGGTGGGGCAAATACTTTTCTCGCATTAAAAGTCTTCTGACCAGGCCATCAGCCCCTTTTTACAGCATTCAACGGTGTACAGGACCAGTGTTAGTATAAAAATCAATTATGCATAAAATTATGAAATTGACATCAGCTAAACATCGTAGTTATCATAAATAATATCAACGTCATAAACGTTTCAAATGGAAATCGTTCCCATCATTGAGATCACATTAATTAACATACAATGTCAGCGTTACTGTAAAATTCTTCATATCTGTTGCAATCAAACAGAAAATATATATAGATAAAGATACGTGTAAGAGGTTAGTATATTTTTTTCCAACATCAAATTATAAATAGACCTAAGTAATAATGCAAAAAAATATCAAAAGCACCATAAAATGCACTTTGAAAACTGCCACCCACTCGCCTAACAAAATTTAAGCCACTTGGGCTACAAAATAACTTTTGCTCTTTTCTTGAACATGCAGTCTTCGACCTCGGCGTACTATTTCAACAATATTAGGGTGGCTATTTATAAGGTCATATAATTGGTATTCAAGTTTAATCAAACTACCATCAAAATGATGAGTTATATAAAGCGCCCTCCGAACACCCGTCTTGAAAAAAAAGTCTGCTATTGCTTGTTTTATTATAGATCAAAATGCAGTCAAAGTCTATAAGATACACAAGCACAAACACGCATACTAAAAGCGCAAAGCCATAGTGCATGGTTTGCGCTTGATTGCTTTGACCGGTGACAACAAACGCACTATAGGATCTTGAGCTCCGTGACATAGTGTTTTTTGGTTCTGCTTGATTGGCCTCATTGACCTGTTATGTCGGCTGCGCTCTGACTTACAGCGAAAATGAATTTAAACGTTTTTGGCGTGCAAAAGATATTTCATTAACGAAATACTGACAAGGCATGTCTTATATATGTTCTTTAACGTTTGATAACATTCTTCACTGATTGATTGGCTATGTTTT
Source organism: Ixodes persulcatus (assembly GCA_013358835.2). Taxonomy (NCBI): domain Eukaryota; kingdom Metazoa; phylum Arthropoda; class Arachnida; order Ixodida; family Ixodidae; genus Ixodes; species Ixodes persulcatus. Next base: position 1,061,619 of record JABSTQ010011378.1, read on the forward strand.
TAATTCTTGTAGTAGTTAAAACGATAGCTACTGGCTTGTGAGCCTCTCGATCTCGAGCTAGGCACTCTCGATCGGGTCGATGAGCTAGCTGGGCTCCGCTTCTGTGCGAACTGGGCACTGCTAGCACCACTGGCACGTTTGCTGGCATTTGTTTCAGCGGGAGCACGCGCTGAGCGCCGAACGTGCACGGGCGAGCAGCAGAAAGGAGGAAATTAAGAGCAGAGGAGGAACATCACTGTCACGAGCTTGTTTTCTGGCCACATGGATGAGTGCCGCCAAATAGGGGTTAAACTAATGGCTTGTTCAAGATGGCCGCCGTGGGACCGCCGCCTTAAAAGGAAACCTGCTGAATTCCATTTGATGATCTTTGCAGTGACGTGATTGGTCAAAGTCATTTTGGAGCAGCTCTTGGAACAGCAAAAGGAGTTTTTGTGGCAGAAGCCCCCACTTCATTTTTATTCATATTACTAGAAATATGTTAAGATTCATGTGTTGGCCTGCCCGACTAAAAGGCATTGTCTCTTTGCCTTCTCACTTATGTGTAAGCTTTCTTTTGTTAGCATCGATTGAACAGCAGGAGCAATTCTCTAAAACACAGTACTAGTTGTTTAGTTGCGTGTAGAAGCACCAGGCACAGTAACATGATGACTGATGAAGTACAGCACAAACTGCCGTGAATGCCTGGAGCTGAGCTGGTTGGTATGACATGATTACGAAGGTTTCCAGCTGAACGTAGAGGGAAAAAACAAGGAGTGGAGTATGCCAATGTGCTCCTGATTTCGAAAACATTACCATCGTCGGAAAACACAAAAACCAGCTTGCAAGGGAAATCCAGGAATGTCTGGCTACTGAGGCGCATGGGGATGACTGCGTGAGTGCCGCCTCCATCACGCTATTTCCGAAAGAAAAACTCTATCTTCTGGGAGTGCCCCAAGTGAGAAATCAAGTCAGGAACATGTGAAAGCTAGCCACCAAATATCGTACCGCAGAAGAAGTTACCCCTGGGAACTCAATAGTATAATTCATGAGGGTAGATGAAAAAGAAAAAAAGAATTGCAGTAAACAGTATAATTCATGAAGATAGATGAAAAAGAAAAAGAAGACATTCAGTAAATGGTTGATAGTCCAGCAGTGTGTGTCTTTTTCTCCACTCCTTGTTTTTTCCCTCTACGTTCAGCTGGAAACCTTCGGAATCATGCCGTGAATGGTTATTTCAGGCAGTGGAATCCCACTGAAATAACGGTAAAATACAATAATTTTGAGCAGCCTAAATTTATGTTCCCTCCAAGTACTAGAGGTCGTCATAAAACTGCAATTCTTCATTCAGACGAAAAGCAAAGCATAAAAAATAAACCTACAAAAGAATCCATAACACTCTTGCAATACCGAAGTATCCTTGCTAAATCTCCAATTGGAAAAAGGTGCCACCAGAATAGCGCAGTCTATCGCATTTACAAGCTGAAGTTTGATTCAGAAATTGTGCCACGTCTTACTCTGGAGGAGCGCTTTCCCCTTAGCACATGGGTGCATTGCGGTGAAGCAAGACACACAAAGTCGCGATAACTACTCCGTGGTTAAAGGAGCTGTGCAACAATTTCAGGGCTTTGCTTAAATAATTGTGGAAGTTGATGCCTGACACTTCTGAAGTGAACTACAGAAAACAGAATTTGTCTGGATAGCCTAGTTTTTATTTAAAAAAAATGAAAAAGATCCAGGTTTTTGTCACCTCTCAACTCGTGCATCGTCTTCCGGGTCACGTACGCAGTGACGTCGATGGGGTAGGCGCGGGGCTCCGGTGAAGCTCTCTCTAGAGCCATCAGTGAGCAGCGAGAACTCATCCGCTCGCGACCGCGTGACCACGCGCTGGCGGGCGCAGCGCGAACAATATGGTGAAAGGAGAAAACTCCCATCCGGGTCCGGCCATACCCGTCCGGCGCTGTTCCCCTCCCCCTCCGGCTTCTGGCGGCTGTTCGCGGTAGCAGATAGAGCTTACGGTTTTGTGGACCTAGGATAGATGGCGCCACTAAAACTCTGTATAATAAAAGTTTTGTTGATGATACCAGGTTTTTGACGCATTTATATTTATGTTGGAACGACAAGATTTATAGAAAAGTTACCTTTTTATCGAGCAAGTATTCGCACAACTTGCTATCTGTCTACAAGACCCCCCCATTGACGTCACGCCACGTGTTTCTCATGGCTGCCACTCGCGGCTGCAGGTCGGGGAATATTCTAATTTTTGCCTCGCGATTAAGCGGCGGAATCACAACATTTCGAAGGAAGGAGGTGTGTTTTCTGCTTTTTGTGACAAGGTGAACAATGTCAAAAATAGAAGATGCCAATTCTTTCAACGTTAGAATCGTTGCACAGCTCCTTTAACGCTTCACTGCAGTACACCAGTGTGCAGTGATAAGCGCACTCAACGAAACTAATGAGGACTATTGCGAAACTTCCAAGTACTGTCAGTGTTTGATGCAAAATCAAATAAAATAGTTGTTAGAGGCGATTATCGAAGTTCTGAAAACCTGCACAAGCATGTCGTAAGGATCCGGCCGGGTAATAAGGCTTGAGCTTATTTTCAGTATTATTAAAGTGAAATGAAGTCTTGGCACAATGTTGATGCAAATTCCTCACATTTTGGTAAAATGTAGTGCAGTTTGGCGCAGCAATCGCATCACTCTTTGTACAGCTGACCCCCTCTGCAACAAAAGATAGTTTACACAATTTTGCCATTCTTCAAGAGGGACTCTGGCACGCATAGCTTTGACTACAGTGCTGCAGAAGGTTGCCTCGAAGAATAGTAATGTGCCACACTTCCAGTGACCTAATTTTATTATGCATGTTCATCTTAGAAGATTAATTTTAGTGCGTGCATACAAGTCCTGCAGAATCTAAGACACATGCATATCCAACTTGCAAAACAATTTAATGGCTTAAACAAAACTATGTAACGCTCGAACATATAAAAAAAAAAAAAAAGACAGAAGCTGACATTTCAACTTTACAGGTCACTTTCTTCATTCTTGAAGACTGCAACACCTTGTTCCACCAATAGAATATTGAGATTGATGGCAACTTCGGGGTTTGCTTTGTTCCACAGTATCACCTCCAGGACAGTTTCGACGCTGAAAAGAAATTATGGTCTATGAGTCACTCCAAATAATCCTCAACAGAGCTTGCCTTGATACAAATGAATCCTGAGCCAATCTTAATAGACCAATAGAGCAAAATTTGTGTTACATTTGTGGATCGTATTTTCCCAGACTTCCTGATACGCAGCATGCGCACTAAAGCTTCAAACACACTCTCTCAACATATCGCGCTGTAATTTACTATAGGTGTAGCTAGGTGGTGGTAACTTGGAGTGAAAATGTAAACGAATGAACTTACCTCATTCATTAAAGACTATTTTTGTTCAAACCTTCGGTTGGAGGGTTTCAACAAAAATAGTCCTCGCTTTAAGAATTTCCAGAAATCACTGTTTTTTGGTTTTAACTGATTTTGTCTTCTTGACACTGGCAGATGTTTATTGCCATTCTTCGGTTAAAACCGGAAAGTCTACAGCCTAGTCACAGGGCTGGCCTTGGCCTTTTGGGCGTAAAAAAACTGTTGCAGAAGTATGTTACGGAAGTGCTGTATGAATATGCATTACGTAAATGCTAAATTTGGAGAGGCGTCATACGCCGAATATAAAGCATGGTGGTCACACAACATTGTTCCACGGTTACATAATAGCAACCCCATCAGGTGACGTCAATGTTTCCCAATGACATTGCATTACCTGACACCATGATGTGACTGTACGTTCATTGTAATGTCACGTCACATGAGCCGTGGTGGCACTGATTACGTGACAATCATACATACTCTACATATGACAATTTTGTCAAGTATGACCGAAGTGCTGCACACCACTCCGTCCGACTGCTGCCCGGAAGGGGAGTATCGAGTGGTCCTTTGAAAATGATAAGAGCATTTCCAAAACTAATATAAAGTTAGAAAAAAAAAAAGAATTGGTGCACATTAATATTTATAGAAAACTTTGGTAACTGTGCATGTTTTAATGTAGCATTTCTTTACGTCAGCCAACGCCCTCAAAAATTCTGGTCGCCACACTGAAATGCGTGTGCATGCGCGGGGAGAGTGACGTACACGTGCCGTCCTCCCCTTGTTGTGTGCATGTTTGGGTCGAGGGATGAGGTGCTCACTGGATTTGCCACAGTATTCGTGATGCCTCGCAAGAGGAAGGAACAGACCGAAGAGGAGATAGATGAACAGAACCGGTGACGTGCCGAGTATGACCATGCTCGACGTGCCAAAAAGACGCCGCAGGAGAGAGATAGCAATGTTTAGACAGGATAAAGTGTTTGCTCCAACGACCAAACAACGACCAACAACCAAACAATTTCAGTTCTCGGTCACACTTTGATGCTGTCTGCTTTCAAAGTGATGGCCTCATATGGGAACCCTGCACAGATCTTGCTTGCTCGTGTTGGTCGGGTCCGTGCCGTAGCAAGGTCAAGGAAGAGAGCATCAAAAACAAAGCACAGCTGTCGGTTTGATGTCCTAGTGCGTACGACCAATGGCATTGCACCGCACAACATAGGAGGTTAGGCGGTGCACTAACACGCCCCTATTCCCCCCACCTCCAATAACTGGGAATGGGGGCTGCATAGCAAGGTAGAAACTGCATATTAGCCGGATAATCCAGTGGGCATGGAGGCATTTCGAAGTGCTCCTCGTTGGAAACCCGATCAAGTGCCATCGGAGCTTCACTGCATTTGACGGAATGTCTTATACCAGATTCCAGTGATGCGATATAACTTGCGATTTTGCGGTTGCTATGTCGCTTGTGCTGCAAGCTGCAATGCTCGACGTCGCAGCTGCGAAAAGGGCAAGCAAAATCGCACCTTGTGAATCAGGCTTGCGGTGCCTGGAACATGTCTTCAAATAGAGTATTAGTGTACCATCCGGCCAAAGACGTTTAAATACCCTAGGGCTTGGCACGACGTCATGCTCGGCGACGCCAGGAAAAGAACACAATCCTAGGCTGGATTGTGCACTGATGCTGCTCTCGTCGTCTGCTCACCGCTCGGTCGGCTCGGTCTGCCACGTTAGGCTCAGGTTACGTCTGCTCCATGCATGTGGTCTGCCTCGTCTGCCTGCTGTCAAGGCTAGATTTTGACATGATCGGCGCACTCAAAGAAGTTCTGATGAGCCCGCACAAACGCAGCATGATGAAAGGAACAAACACGTGCCGGAAGTGGAGCTTCCACAGCATTCTCAACCTGGTGCCATCCTCAGCATTCGTACATACAGCACCTGATATGCTTGCTTTCCAAAGATGCGCTTTGACAACTCACTCTATACGACGCTTCCAGGACGCTGTGTAGAGCATTCCCCACACGCCGACTTCCTCCAGGTAAGTATTTGGCTCTGAATCTCACCTGTTCGACACCGATTCAGTGGACACTGCCAAACAACCACGTTGCCACAGCAATGCCATGGCAATGCAGTTCTTTGCCCCATATTTACATGGCGGCACCCATTAACTGAGGGGTTCTCTGGCTGAGAGTCTGAGGAGCCATTTCGTGGCCACGCCAACTTTCATTACACTTTGCTCCCTATATGGAGGATACCAGTGTTGGGGTGTACTTTATGTACATTTTACTTAAGGTACGACTTCAAGTAATTTAGGAAACTTGTACTTTACTTGAAGTACATTCTCTGAGTATGTACTTCTACTTTACTTTAAGAATTTTTTCTTGAACTTTCTGAGGGAAGTACAACTCCCGACTTCAAAGTAGATTCCCCAAACCTGGTCTTGTTAAATTTGTACCACGAAATGATGCTTTATCAACTCTGAAGAAATACTGGAAGGGATATTGTACTTTCACCCAAAACGTGAGCAGACGACGCATTGCTTCAGTTGTACTGGGGCCAGCTTTCCCGCAGCATTTCTAACTCTCGCTACTACTCGCTTGGTCGGCGCGAACGAGAAGGTAAAAAATATTTGGAGATGACGCTTCCCCATGAGAGGATTGCTCGCGGAAGCTACGGAGCCGACGTCACGCTCTCTTCTAGTATGTTTTAACCCCCTTGAGTGTCGGCCAGTGCAAGCGGTGCCAAATTCAGAAGTTGGAGGGCCACTTGACTTTATACTTTATTGGCCACCATTCCCAAAAATAACTGATGTGTTACCCCTAAAACAACGTGTGCCAATCAAAAAAGAATTAAAAAAAGAACATTGCACAGGGGAATGAAAGAGCATCATAGAAGATTTCATTAAAAAGTACCCATACTTTACTGTGAAAGTGCATTGTATTTATAGCGCTTTACTTCAAGTACATTGGACCTGGTGTACTTAATACTTTACTTGAAGTACATAGCCTCTCATTTACTTTGTACTTCGACTACTTTTTAGATGTACTTTACCCAGCAATACGGATGCCACCTCCTGCCCACATAACCTCCTTGTATCCCGCCCATACATCAAAAGCAGTCCCGAAGCGACAACAAACGAAGTCACAAAAACCAGCACATCACATTGTTCGACGTTGCGATCCCGGCGGTTGGAACAAGAAGCAAATACCATGCAAGCCAATACTGGCAACTCCCGGAGATCGCGGGCGAAAAGTGATCGCAGTGCCCCTGGCGAGCTCGGAGTCTCCGCTAGCAGATGAATTCTCCACAACGCATTGGTTTTGCCTCTTTCCGTGCGAGGTGACCAATGAAAAAAAAAAAATTGTCACGGGTATTTGCTGCTTTGTACGTTAAAAAATAGGTGCCACCTCATGAGTGAAGGACATTTTCTTAGCGTGGGAAAGATGTTCCAGCTTTCTGGGTGCAATTTTTGGGCTCTCCTGAAGAAACCACTGTCAGAACTTGCGTAAGTCAGGCAAAACACAAATGTACCTTCGCCCCGTTTCTTGAAAAAGGGCAATGTAAAAAAATTTCAGAACATAGCGACGTCCCAACTTTACTGTTCTTATCCATCAATTCGTTTGGTTGTTGCAATTCCAATTTCTCATGAATGTATTGCTTAAAACCGTTATGTCGAACAGTCGAGCTGGCTAATCCCGATCGCCTCCGGATGAAGAAGCAAAAGGCAATTTCGAACCACGTACATCACTGCGATGTCAGTATGCTCTGGAAGAAGTCGATTGTGCACATGCAAATATGACGCTATTACTGGAAACTAATAAAAGCGGTGTTACCAAAAAAAAAAAGCATTTGTTTTTTTATGCTCGAGGCGACGCCACGCCACCGCGGTCTTTCTTTCTCCAGCGTTTATGTTTTTTGTTTGCTTTTTTCTTTGCTGTGTTTACTTAACGTTCGCATATTTTACTTTGCCTTGTTTGGCTTAGTTTTTACTTTCTTTCCTTCGCTTCCTTGCTTACTACCGCCGGTTCGTCTGCTACGCTATGCCCGGACATCTGGAGGGCCGTCGGCAACTTTGTTATAGTTATTTGTTTTGTTTTTCCACTGTCGTCTGTGATAATCTCCTATGTTCGCCTTCGATTGAGTTTCTGATCCGAAATCTTCATATGTATTTTTTGATACTTAATAAATAGTATTAAAAAGTGTAAGCTCGTTATACATTTCTATTCGGATTTTATTTGAGTATACGCGGTCATGTCTGCTATGGGTCATCGTTGGTTGATCAACCGGCCGCCTTCGGGCATACACCAGCGCATACTTGGAAGTGGCAGGCATGCCATGTGCTGCTTACCACTGCAAAAACAAGTTTTTGTGATGTGGTGGAAAATTCTTCCGGTTCCCGAAGACCGAACAAACGTGATTAATGAAGTTACTTCAAATTAAACTGCAAGAGCTATCCAAGTCTGGCTTCAAAATCGCCACTGAAGCCTCAACAGATGATTATGACAACTCCACGGAGATCGCTGAGAACTTCACGGACGACAGGCCAGATGCACTACTGAACACCGGACCCGGTCCTATGTAGCCGGGTGGGCAGCCAGTCAGATCTATCATCATGCTTACTATCAGAAACATGGAACACCTCGAAAGACATTCTGTTGAAGAACAGGAAATACTCGCATGCGAAAATGACACCACCTTAAGACTTGGCTCGTCACCTAGCCGGTAACACCAGCCGTGCCTTCGACACACATTTCACTGATATATTTCACCAAACAAGAGTTCAGCTGAAAACGCACTTGAGGCCGCTGATCGACACTTAAAACAAAGGCACGGTAGACAAGGATTGCCTGGACATGTACGAAGTACGTCAAGAAGTACTTGTATGTACTTTTGAGGTGCTTCGCCAAGCGAACAAACAAACAACCTGCCAAAGTCACTGGGAAAAGAAATGCGAGAGCAAAAAAAGGTTACACATTGCTAGCACGAAGCAGATTGCAGCGTGCGACTCTTATTTACCGGGCAGTGTGAGCTGGACTACGCTATTCCTTTCCTCTGTTTTGTTCTTAGTTCCTAACAACGCCGCCCGCGAAAGAAAATAAACAAACGAATAATGCGCAGCTGAAAAAAGAAAAAAAAAAGAGCTTCACTTTTTTTTTAATGGTTTTGTCGTGTTGCTTTTGCTTTGTTTGTTGTTGACTCAACACAGACGGCGAGCACCACCTGCTAATTTTCAATGCTCCTACCGGCGCTCCGTGCGATTGTCGTCGTTGAAAGAGGTCTTTGCTGGGTGATTTGTATCTTTGTATCGTCTGCTAACTTTTTGGTTTCATTCGCCGTTGTTCGCGACTGTTACCCATTTCTTTTTTATTTTCGTCTGGGATGGGACCCAAACTTTTCTGCAAAGTTCTGAAAGTGTTTGCGGGGTCATTTTTCTCGTTACTTTTTGTTTTTATAATGCTGCAGAGGCTGGTGCGCTTGCTCTGGTAATTTTAACATGTTGTTTGAGCACGTTGTAATAATCACCTATTCAGGTAAGAAATTGTGACAACCCAGTTTGTAACGGATAAACAGTAACTCTTACGATGTAGTTAGAGTAGCTAAACGCTTTTTTTCCGCTTCCCAGATGCACTTCAACGCGTGTGATCCATTGAATGGCGTTTGAAACTGCTAAATAAACTGCTCTATCTTCGGTTTTGCGCGCAATGTTATTTGTTTGTTGTTGCACTTGCGATCAGTGGATTCCGGTTTGCAAGCGGACTGACCGTAATGAATTGTTTCTGCTGTTCGGGTGACGAAACAGGGCACGCAAAGCTCAAAGACATCGCGGAGCCTATACTTTTCCATTGCGTCGTCTGCTTCCGTAGACTCCGAGTCCACTAGAGGCGCCACTGTCACGTTCACCTGCCGCTCCCATAGGTTTTCGAAGGAGTTTCCAGTATTGGCGGAGCTATATCGCATTTGCTAGAAGTCTCGGCGAGAAGTACGAGCGAATATGAGCGTCGCCGTCGTCGCGGCGTCCTAGCTTCTCGCGCCACCGAGGCTTCCGCGAATTGTCCGGCTGGAGATCGACCCTCAGCAGTACGGGCGTCTGCCACATCACCAGCCGCTGCATTGATGCCGCCAGGATTGCGGCCAACGACAACGTGACACTTTTGCAACTTCACCGGGCGGAAATCGAGAGACCATATCTTAGGATGTGGTAAACAGACCAATCGGAGATGGCACGATAATCGGGCTTTAGCCGGGCAATTTCTTTCTACCTTTCTACCGGGACGATTTTTAAAATTGCCTCAAGCTTGACGCTGCAACCGGTGTCTCAATTTTGTACCCACAAGAGGGGCTGGGGAGAAAGTCCTCACCCTTCCTGCAGCTGCCGCTTCCTCTCGGCCTCCAGGGGCTGGGTGAAGCCCGCCTGACTCACGAACACCTGCTTGGCTGGGGCGTCCCACCGGGGTCCCTTGGGGCCCACAAAGGAGAGGGCCATGCGGATCGCGCACGCCGGCAGCTTGGCCAGCTCGGCTGGAAGGGGACGCAGTTCCGAGCACTGCGCCATGCCTCGGTTGCCGTAGTCGACGTAGAAGACCTTGAAGCGACGCTGCACGGCGTCAAAATCAAAGCCCGTGAAATAAACACACTTCAGAACGGAACAAAAACCCCGATACGACACAAACAAGAAGAGAGAGCAAAACACAATTCCCTCTTTTTATAGAATTGCGCGTCAGACCGGCCCACAGCTCAATTTCGAGACATTGAAGTTTAGCAGGCTTGACCTCGTAACTTGCATGTAGACAATTTTATTTCAATTCATACAATAATTCACGTATGTTGACAACCTGATATTTGCCATCTACAGGCGCAGCAGTACGAGAAAGTTTGGTATTTACGGGCTCCAGTGAAAGTGCATTCGGGTCATTGCAAAGCGATTAAAACAAATAATCTAAATAACACACCTTCTTATTGGTTCTTTACAAGCATGTGGGTATATCGTCTTCCAAGTTACTGTATTTTAAACAATAATGTCTTTTGTTTCTCTCAAAGCTCGCTACATTTACATAATTCTAACATATCCATAATTTTAATGTGAGCACGCATTTATATACCGGAAATAATTAGTACCGATTTGAAAGCACCAATATTTCTAAAAAAGTCAAAAGCTAGACATGACATGAGAGCAACCATATTTAATCATATACTGATTTACGATTAATTTTTTAGCCGCACATATTGGTCACTTACAGGTTTGTGCATATGTCCACCTTCACGACAGACTACACCTGTAGCCAAATGCCCTTTCACCACCTGTGTGGCAGCCTCTTCATGACCTGGTGGAACCATTTTCCTCACACCCACACGTGCCGAAAAGACAGGCCGAACCCGACCAGACGCAGGCCAATCACGGCCTCGCATGAATGCACACGACGCAGTGATCGACCGGCACCTGATCGTGTTTGGCCGGTCTTTCTGGCACGTCGCGCGGCCAGTCAGATGTTTGGTCGCGCATGGGTATGGCCTGACCGGTCCCCCCAGTGGTCATTAACTGTTGGGTGCCATGAAAAAACCCTCGCGAGGATGCCATTTCACGGCAAATGCCAAGCTGGAAGCAGTGGTTTCCGCAGGCCACGAAAAGGATACCACACAGGTGGTACAAGGGCATCTGGCTACAGGAGGAGGCTGTGGAGGAGCTAGACATAGGTACACAGCTATAAGTCACAGGTATCTGTAGCAAAAAAATTAATTGTAAACAAGTGTGGTACGCCTCTTGTACACATACACATTATATTCAAAATCATATCCCCTTCCCATATTCTCTTTCTCGCCACAATGAAAGTTGCTCTCCACAATGAAAATGACCATGGTGAAGGCTGTTAGATTCTGAGCTTCGACTAAAACTTCTTGCCTCTTCACACCACTTTCATGGTATGTAAATTAAGCACAAAGTGTACAATGCTTGCATTCTTTGCTCACGAGCAGAATTTTACAGATTCGTAGCCGTGAAAGCACACAATGAAAGACAAGCTGTTGACCACTTTATGCGCTGAACTGTGCTGTACCTTGGACGGGCGGCAAAGCAGTTTTTGAAATCTCCTTTACAGTGCAAACTCAATATATGCATTCTAAGCACCCCAGAAAACCCGAAATTCCAAAACGCGCGGAGCCCTTTTCCTTATCAAAAACGCAACAAAACATAGCGACACGCCTCCTTTTATGAAATTACACCTAGAAGAAGGGCGTAATGCGAGTGTGTTACTCTCTGAGCAGACATTGGCAATGACTGTTCCTCCACGTACGGTGCAAGATACGCACGAATGCATCAGGGTCCAACAAGGTGTCGCAGCCATCGCCGAAACTCTACCGTGGATCCACATGGGACTGCCAATTATTTAGAGGCACCCCTCGAGTCACGGAAGACTTTGAGTAGCGGTCCGAGCAAAGGCGGCACTCACCAACTGCTGCTCCTGAAGCACCTCCACCACTCGAACTCGGTACCAGTTCAGGTCTCCAGAGTAGAGGCAGATCCAGTAAGAGCCCTCAGTCACCCAGTCTTCTGGCGGGGCTGTGCTCTGGGTGCCGCAGCGGTTCAGTTGAACCTGCAGCTCCTCCGTGGCGTTGTGCTCGGCCGCGCTCTTCGTCAGCAGCTGGCCGTAGAAGTCGGAAGGGTTGAACACCACAGACAGCATCACGTTAAATGTGTCTTCTTCGGGGAGGATCGGTGGGGGCACGCAGACTGGGGTTGGTGGCGGCGGGGGGACCAGTGTTGCCACCGCGTCAGCCATGGCCGGCTTTGTGTTGACAAGGGCGGTCTGCTGAAGGACAAAAGAGGAGAATGCTCTCTCTACGTCCTACCGATGTTTAAGGCACCGTTCTCGGAGTAGCGCACGACTGCGTTATGTCGAGATGCGAATACTTTCCCGGGACATCCAGCTTCGTATGCCGCGTGCCAAGCAAATCCACGCGTGGGTTGCCACGCTTTATACGAAGCACGGATGTACCGGTAACTAGTGGTCGTGTCTCCACGTAAAGCAGTCAATCACTACTGCGTGAATGAGCCTGCAGAATGCCAAAAACTTTGCAAGGAGCATGCTCAAAATCATGGTGTTAAAGAAAATGCAATGTGCCACAGGCGCAAAAAGTACCACGCTTTACTTCTTTGGTTATGCAGGCATTATCTCATATTTTCTCAATGTTTGGATCTTTTGGATATTTTCATGCAGTGCAGCAACAAACAGTAAATGCAACAAATAACTATAAAACTTGCCTCGATCATTCCGACAAACCCAGGGAGCACCTAAAGTATTGCGCATGTAATATGCGTAATGCACACACGATACATTGTTAAAATAAAGTCTGAAGTTCAAAGTTATGACTTGCTAAGCTTGGTTGTGGGGAACTTTGGGTGATAACTGAAGTAATCGTGAGGGAGGAGGTTTATTCGCGCACTTTACGATATCAATTGACTTTTGTCTGGAGTTGTGACGTCGTACAACCTCTGCGCTTTCCCTTGGTATGTCATGATTAGGGCTCAGTGTTTTCGGGGTTTATATTCCTTTGAATTCTGGGGTGTTTTTTCAGGTTCCCCCCCCCCCCCCCCCCATACAAATTCGGTGTTTTTCGGTGTCGGACAAGAAACGGGTGTCTATCGGGCCTTACGTTGAAGAAACAAAAGATAGACATGGAATTCCCCAGCCTTTGAAGAACATGCCTGTCACCCGAATAGTTGGAAAATGTCCCGGCACCAATAGATGAAGGACAAGAAGATGAGTCTGGTTCTGAAGAAGCTACGGCTTTAAAAATGAGCAGTCCTATGTTAATCCTCAGCAAGAGCTGCGACACGTCACGGCAAAGTCGATGGACATCGGTGTCCCATTCAAGCACAATGAAATCTTGACGGCGAAATGTTTTGAGTTCGTTCTTACGAGAACGCACATCACTGATCTACCTGTGACGAACGACGAGACACATCAGCGTTGCCGCCAGCGCGTCTTTCAGCGTCTCACAGCAAGCACTAGCATGCGGCAACACCTGCCACTTTGCACCATACTCTTGTCAAGCTGCAGCGCATTTGCCGCTTGGGGCAGCTTAAGGATCCACTAACGATGAGGTAATGTGTAGGCGTTGTCTTTTAGGTGGTATTGGACGGATAAAGACGGTTGGACCCTTTTAATCGGGCGGTGGCTTGCGCCACCTAACCGAATGTATTAATTTCAACAATTAACTTTGATTAAATTTGGAATGAATTAGGAATGTCAATAAATCTTCAATCGCAACGTCACAGCAACTGCGGTCATTTAGTGGGCACTACACGAGACCCAGACGCACCTGAATGCTCCTCAAATGCTGTATATAAAACATATTGCCAAAGCTGTGGCTCTGTGGTAACGCGCCCGCTTCACAAGCAGCAGACCCAGGATAGAATCCCGAGGGCGGCGGGCATTCTTTTTCAAGCATTTGGCAACACTGATGCCGAACGCCCTACGCCCAACTTTGACAACGGACATAATTTCCAGTGGGGAGAAGAGCCCATAACAGCTATCGCTGTAATATACTATCCGACATCTAAATTGAGCCTGAACCTGACATAAAAACGTTTTGCTTACTCTACTTCCATTACAATGAGCAAAAAAAATGGGCCATCACGTTTGAGCTGTGCCACACAGCTCAAACGTGATGGCCCATTTTTTTTTCTTGCAAAGCTAAATGACTGCCAGTGTTGTGGATCACACACATGCAGCACAAAGTGTCAAAGCCTGCGCCCCTTCCAGTCAGTAAGATTATAAAAATTTCAGTAGGTAGACAAAACAAACAAACAATTTGTTTAAACACTCAACCTGGCTTCACTCAAGCTGAGGTTTTACTTTTCTGAGTTTATTCAAAATGGTGATTCCCATTCTCTTAAATTCTTCAGAGACAAAAGGACCATTTTTTTTTCAATGGTCTAACTGAAAAAAAAAAAAAAAAATCTTTTTAGATGTTAGGTATGTTTTGATGTCGGCCGATTGTCAGTTGTGATAAATCGGGAGACATAAAAGGACAGCCATGTTGAACTATGTCCCAGTCCAGGAATCTAGAGTGCATCTTGATGGGGGTTTATTTGAACCCAAGTAGGGGGGTGCTGCTAGACAGTAACATAACACTAGACTTACTAAGAACATTGGCTAAGTGAAGTGGCTGCACTGCGTTACATTTTCTGTCGTGTTTCAGCGGCCAACAAATGTACTCATAAATAGTTGGTGTTTAATGTATTGAGTAAAATCTTTGAAATGTTTAAGGTCAAACTTCTAAATGCTCAGACTTTTTAGTTGGGTGCTGTTTAGCCTCTCCTGTCACATTGTCAGCGTGGACAAAGAGAAACTACTCCTAAATAAAATAAATTAGCGCGTAATAAAGATGGCCAACACCAAAGGAAGTCAATATTCCTGTTACTCTCTAAGCTCGCCGACTACACTATTTGAATTGATTTTGATTGCAATAATTGAAAACGAGCGTGTAGGTGAATAGGATATGAATACATGAAAGGATAAAACATTGAGGATGGGGATAGAAACAAGACTTCTTTGAGAGATGCACAAAATGAAAGGAGTCCTGTTTCCATCCTTGTCCTCAATGTTTTATCCTTTCATGTATTTGTGGTTTTGATCCTTCTAGACTTACAGGGGGTGCTCCAAGCCTCAGATCTTCGGATTCACACGTGCTGAGAAACTGCTGAGACAGGTTGATCATTCCCTGGTTGTTGGTGATGGTTACAACCTCCACAATGTACCGGTCCAAAATCTCGTCTCTCTGGTAGAAGATGGCCTGCAACTTGCTGCATGTAGATATCTTGTCCCGGAATGCACGCATGGCTACCATGGACCTCGTGCTCTGGTCAGGGAGCCGGTGAAGCTGAGAGAACCAATGCCAACGAGAGCATTACACAGTTAAGCTCAACAATGCTCTTCTTGGAACAACACATGCACAGTTGACAAATAATGTTGTAGTGCTTTGCAAAGTAGTTTTCAAAACGTTGCAAAATTGATGGTACCCAGTGGCTAGAACAGGAAGCTGTCGTGGCAGGCTCGCTCGCCGGCTTACACTAGTAAATAAAATATTCACAGCACATGGGGGTCTAGGCATGAAGTCGTGAACGCAGGTTAAAAAACATGCAGAAAAACAAAAATATCAATGGCTGTTGGACTTGTGTTTGAATTTTCAGGTATTTGTAACAACATTTGTAGTTTCAGCAATTCTGATACTTTCAAGAGATCTTGAAACATTACCCTGTACAGACTAGACAAGAGGAGCTAGAATGTGGCAACCAGTATCTGTCACCTTAAACCACAAGCCCGCATTATAAGTAGAGCTTCTCAAAATAGAAATTATTATTATTATTATTAGTATTATTACTATTACTACCTTCAATATTATTTTCAAAGCATTTAAGAGTTCTTTTGCTTTTTTTGCTTATATTCATGCATGAACACAGCTCTTTGCAGATATATTTATAAATTTATAGCATCAAAAGAACCATAGCAGGGTTCATTGTCTTGTGCAGAATAAAATCTGGTACGCAAAGGTATATTGCTTCTATGCTTCAACCACCAAGTAATGGTCGGGCCTCCTACACTCTTTTCGTCTGTCAACCACAATTAGCATGGCGGTAAAAGCACTAACTTCTCTGGTTGTTAAATAAAGAAGTTTCAAAGCAAAATTGACTAACAAAGTCACTCCAAGTTTATGTCCAGGTGACTGCCAAGTGCTAGTTATGAATAACAACAAACACAAAAGTGATGATTACACGAATGAAACCAGGCCCCAGTCTCCGTGCAAAGACTGCTAAGCCTCTAGGCAACGTGTTCAATGTAAGTTCCCCTAATTAAGGGGATTCACCCACGATTTATTTGTAGCCTTTTCCTCATAGAAGGCACAGAATTTTTCTGGAACAAACGAGTTGCATGCTTGCAGCTGCGCATGCAGGTCAAGCGCTCGGGGTGAGCTCGGGCCACGGGCTGTTCTCCGCCGATCTAAGAGAGCTAGATTTTCTTCATCCAGCATCCGCCCCCACCGGCAGGGACCAACGGCTGGCACGGAGCATGAGCAATATAGTAAAAAAAGAATGTTCCGAAGTTGGAACCACAAATGAACCATACAAACATATTTTGTGAACACCCTAATTCCTGATGTTGTTGTGCGTTGGTTTGCACTCAAGTTTTCAGGGTTTGCAAGTGCGTCATTTGAGTGCAGATGAAGTTGCTCACGCAACTGACCCCTTGACATCATGTATTGGCTTTGGTGGCGTTCATCGCCTGTTTGTCGTATGGAATTTGGTTTCCGACGAATACGCAGCCGCGTGTTGTAGTAGATTTTTGCGGCGTGAATTTTGCTGTTAATCTTTCCTCCACTGTGTTCAGCCTTTAGATGTGAGCCTGTAATGACTAGCGTCAGATTATGCACGAGTCGCGGTTGTAGGTAAAAATAGCTTTTGACCGTGGTGTCATTTTCAGCGTTTGTACGTACAACGCGTGCTTTGCTCGCTTTCGGAATTGACGAACATGTATGTGCTGAGCTGTGAAGGTCGCACGCTGAGCAGTGCAATCTTCACAGCCCAGTATTTTGTGATCAAAGAGCTTCTGGCCGGTGCAATCCTCAGTGTTCGTGCACGTGACGGGTGCTTTTCTCACCTTTTTTTAAATGGCAAAAAATCATAGCAGCCTGGGCTGTGATTTTGTACACATAGAAATGGTGTACAAGCATCTTTCAGCATCTGCTCACCAACGCTAATAAAGCGTAAAAAAAAAAAAGCATAGTGCACCACATTTAGCGTTTTATCAAAACGCTAACAATGATTCTTTTTCGGCTTTTTTGTAATTCTTATTTTTATTTCACATTTATGGTTCGCGTGCAACATGAGCGAGCATACAGAGGAGTGGGGCATTTCTGAAGAAGTGAAGAGTGCATGTAAAGCTTTGAGCAACGCTCAGAGCTGCGCAACTGCACGGGCGCCTGTAGCATTGGAGTCTTAGACAAGAAAAGTTGTGCCACATTTGTGCCAAGTGAATGGTGCTTGGCACGTGCCGTATACCTTTGAAGCCAGACGGCGGGAGAGATCGGTTTGGCTAGATAACTGCAAGATTCTCTTGCCGTCTAAAGAATGGGCTTGAATAAACCAACCTAAAACAATCAAAGCCTGTGCATTAGAGTTTTGATGTCATCACAATGAGATTGAGCGCAGCATCAACGTTCTGCTGGAAGTCGTGTCCATCCAACGCGTTGAAGACGCTCCATGCTGGGCTCAGGCCAAATTAGTGAGTGGGCGCCATTAGAGTGTGATGATGTACCGTTGAAGAAGACAAAGTTGTTCACAGGCTTGTCTGTGCAACGGTCTTGAGACAATGAGACGATGCATGTTTGACGAAGTGGTGCCGTGACAATGCGCAATGCCTCAACCCCCATATGGGCCTCCCTTTCACTCTCAAAACCGAAGCAGCGAGCAACGGCAGCAAGCTTTATTCTTCATTCAGAGAACTCCTGCAGCGCCTACAAGGCATTATTGCAGGGGGCGAATAATAACGAAAAGAATGTATCAGCATTTGCAGCACAAACTGTACATTCCTGTAAAGCATTCCAGTCCTTGACAGCCCTCATAAAAAACAAATTTTTGCAGAGCTCCGTCCTAGTACAGTATTCGCGTATCTTGTGCACATGATCATTACGTTTGGAAAAATAGTTTGGTTTTAAAAGGTATGATTAGCTATTAATACCAGTAGCTTCATGATAAATGTTGTATAAAAATTTCAACCGTAAATTTTTTCGCCGAAGGTCCAATGACGCCCATCCTAGTGATTGTTTCATGTTAGTTACACTCGAAAAACGGTCGTACTGGCCCAGGACGAAGCGTGCGGCACGATTTTGTATTTTTCCCAAGCCATCAATGCGATTTGTTTTTGAAGGGTCCCGCACAGTGCATGCGTAATCTAGAAGTGGCCTTACATAGGCAAGATATGCTAGTTCTTTTATTTTTTGTGTAGCGTTTTTTAGGTTTCTTTGGACAAAGCCGAGTGCACGACCCGCCCTCATAATGACATCATCAATCTGCAAATCCCACGTGCACTCGGATGACAAAATAACTCAGAGGTATTTTACTTTATTCTCATTCATTACTAGCTCATTGCTTAAATAAAACTGTGTGTCAAATTTTTTTTTTTTTTACGTGTGAAGCTAACATGAACACATTTCTTTAGGTTAAGTTGCATCCCCCATTCACCACCCCAATGTTCTATTCGATCTAGGTCAGCCTGCAGTTGTCCGGAACTCTCCCCGTTCTTTATACGCGTATACACAGCGCAATCATCAGCAAATAATCTCAGCTGGGAAGTTACATTGACATGAATATCATTGATAAATATTAAGAATAACAATGGCCCCAGAACCGACCCCTTTGGTACACCAGACGTAACTTCAACAAAATGAGACGCCTCGCCGTTTAAAATTACACATTGCTGACGCGAACTCAAGTATGACTGAATCCATTTTAGTGTGGTAATATCTATTTTCAAACAATTCAATGTGTGAAGTAAGAACGAGTGCGACATTGTCAAACGCTTTCCTATAATCAAGAAAAACACAATCAGTCTGTTCACCCTTATCTACGGACATGACAAGATCATGATAGAGCTCGGTTAGTTGCGTGATACAAGAATAACCTCTCCTAAACCCATGTTGAGAATCCATGAAAAAAATATGGTAACTAAGATGCTGCATTATCTGGCTATACAAAATGTGCTCAAGTAGTTTGCAACAAATTGATGTTAAAGAAATTGGCCTGTAATTTGTAACATCTTTTTTGGGTCCCTTGTGTATTGGTATTACATGAGCTACTTTCCAATCATTCGGTAATGACTCCTCAAGCAGACTGGTTGAAGATTATAAAAAGATATGGGGCAATGGCGTGAGCACAGCGCTTCAGAACCCTAGGCGAAATTTGATCAGAGCCAATCGCTTTAGTTTTGTCTAAATTTTTTAGTAGCTTTAAGACTCCCTCGACACCAACCTCAACTAGAGGCATATCATTGTATCTGTTTGTAAGCGTTACTGGCGTTAGATTGTGCGCAGGCAAAAGACCAATTGAAAATATTCATTAAAGATGCAAGCTTTTTGACGGGCATCTGTAATTAGATTGTTATTTACTAATAAGTCAGGTATTCCCATCTGGTCATTTCCGCAACGTTTCATAAACTTCCATTATTGTTATTTTTCAATCCGTCTTTGAGCCGCTGTAGGTAATCGCCTTTTGCTTTCTTCACAGTGACTTTGTACTTCGTCGTCAGTTCTTTCAGTTTTCCATGGTTTACTGATGACTTTTTCTTTTTGTATTGTGCGTAAGCACGCTTTCGTTTTTTTGTTAATCGTAGAACACTTCCGTTGATCCATGGTTTTGCTCTATTTTTTAATTTGGATGCATCAATACATGGTATGTATTTCTCTGTTACTTTTATCACTCTCTGCCTAAACAGTAACCTACGTGTTGCGCACATCTGTTTCTTCAGCAACGCATTCAAACGAAAGAAAGCCACTAGAAAGCTCGGAGCTAATGCCCTCAGCTATCCAAGCAGAGTGACCCAAGGCTCCAATTTAGCTTGCTTTGCTATGGCTGCGTTTACATGAATGCGATCGTAGCGCATCGAATTGAGCAGGGACCAATTGCACGCAGCCTGTCTTCCCACATCGTCCTCTTGTAACAATCTGCTACCAATCAAAATATTAGAATCTTGATTCGATGCGCTACGGTCGCATCCCATGTCATTTCAGAAAAGCGAAGAGCGCACATGTGCATGAACGCCAAAAGCTTTGACCATAGCCTCTTATTATATCGGACGATGCACTGGCTTCAAAGCCGCAGAAAGTGGTGTCAAGCAAACGGCGTGCGGCACGTGCCGTTTGCTTCACACCGGATGTGGCCGAGATCGGCTTTGCACAACAGCCTTGCTGGAGAACTGCGAAATTTCACTGTCGTCTAGACTTAGGGAATGGTTTTGAAACGGTGCATGTAGGACGTAGTGATGCCATGGCAGAGCGCCAATGCCTTGTTAGTATTCCGCACGCCTGCCTGTCACTTTGAGGAGTATGTGACCGCGGCCGATGCTGTGAGCTATTCTAGAGTAGCTATAACAGCCAATTCAGCACCACGTGACCTAGGGCTCCGGGAATTGCAGGGCAAACCCGGACAGTCACATCCCCTCAGTGCTGGATTGACTCTGACGGCTTGGAGCGTCCTCCATGATACATCTCGGTTATTCAGTAGCCCTTTTTTTATTATTTTAGGAGCGAAGCTCCTTAGGGGCTAGCCATGTCCGTCCGTTCATCCGTCCGTCCGGCGTGCTCCTGCTCGTGAGCTCACGTGCTCACGAGCATGTGCTTGTGTAGGGGAAAAAAAACAAACAAAAAGATGAAAACAATGATGAAATTAAAAATGATGAAAAATATGTTTGCGCAGTCGACAGGATTCAAACCTGTGCGGGGAGACCCCAATAGATTTCTAGTCCATCGCTTTAACCACTCGGCCACGACTACGGGACGAGTAGGGGGCTCTGAGATGTGGTGGTAACTCAAGAGCTGGGGATGTCATGGATGAAACGTTGCATGTAGCCGCTCAACGTCTATACAGGAGAGGGCGCTGCGGTTAAATGCGTATATAATCGCGTTAAACTTTGCATGCATTGGCTCAACGTTTATAGACGAGAGGGCACTGCGGTCAAATGCTCAAATGCGTATATAACCACGTTCCATACCACACATTCTCTTTCTGACATGGATGAAAACGAACGAAAGGCTCGGCATGCTACGGCTCAGCGTCTACGCGGACAAGCACCACCAGAGCTTCGCCCCAATCAACATCATTCACCACGTGGAGATGCGGTCATTTTTTTCTGATTACTGGACTTTTGCATCTCTCGGAAACTGTGCATTACAGCTGCCATAACATATATTGCGTTTTTTTTTTCGTTTTTTTTTTTCTTATCCCTATTACTTCACCTCATTACCATAGCAGGTCAGGTTATTGCCATTTTAGATTCTACTGTGTTCTTCTTCCCAGCATTGGCCTTTGTGAAGTGGTTCGTCAACGCCCCCCTTTTCAGTGGCTTGGTATGTCGGTAAGACACGAGAAAGTCAGCAATGGCGGCTGTAATGTGGCACGTGTCTAAAGCGTCTATGTACTCAAGGCTCTATTTCACCATAAGTGCAAGCGAAGCCGAAGGTATGAGCGCAGCGGTTTCATGGCCTGCACTGACATCACACCAGCTCCCATTGTGGTGCCCTTGGTATCTATATCAGCGTAAACTGTGTACTAGCACATATTTTTTTGCAAAAGGAAGTAGAATGAACACCGGCATGGTGCAAGGACGTTAGGTGCAAGCCATGTGAAGCGATAACTCGGCCAAACTTGCGTCTTCTTGCCTTTTGAGCTACGCGATGCCGTAGAATCAAAGAACTGAGTGGGATGACCACATTCACGGTTGTCACGGGATCATCATCAACGCCTGCTTGGTTCACGCACGTACTGAATGTGGAAAACATGGCATTTCTAGACAGATAGAAATTAAATGTAATATGGCCAGAGCTCTTGTGTTGAGATACGCCACAGCACACATTGTTTTTTTTTTTTTTGCAAATTTAAGATGGGGCAGAAAATGACCGAGATGCGAAGCAACTGACAGAAGCCAGGGAAGCCAAATCAGTGGTGTGAGCAAAAGTCCCTGGATAAAAATCACGAGTGACGTTTCTTACAAGAACCGACAATTACTACTGTCGAGACTGGTTATAACGTAGTCGGTTATAACAAATTAGCGGCTACAGAGAAGCGATCACGATTTCCCATTTCCGTTTGCACTCTATCAATGCATTTGTGCCTGTTTTTAGCGAAGGAAATTGAGTGGCTCCCACGGATATAGCAAAAAAAAAATTTCGTAATAATTAAAAAAAAAAAAAAAAATTCGGAGATTTATTAAGTTTCAGATTGCTGCACTTTGTTGCCCCGGCCGAGCAGCCACCAAGAACAGGCCGCAGAAAATACTGCAAAAGGCCGCCGACGGCAGCCTCTGCGTTGTAGTCGGCTCCCCGCTCTTTATCTGGGAAGCGGGTTTTCCGCATCGCACGCGGAGAGGCCGGAGAGAGCCTAGATTTAAAGCGCAACTCCGCTCAATTCCGAAAAATTTAGGCTTACATGTGATTCCATTTCACAAAGCACTACTAAACAGCTCTACGCCTTCGGATTCGCGAAATGTGGAATATTATTTGTGTAATCTTAATTTAAACATCAGCTGATACCGAAACCGAAACTTCGGTTGCATCAGGCAACATTGGTCTCGTGTCGTCAGAGTCATGGCCACATTGGCCACGTCACGTCACGTCGAACCACGTGGTCTTGGGACGTTCGTGGGGGCGAGGTACAGGATACGCGACACGGGCAGGTCGCTTCGCATGGCGTGGACGGTGATGGCCCGGGGCAGAGGGGGAAGGGGAGAACACGAAAGAGGAGAGGGGGAGCGGAGAAACAGACCGATAAGCGCGCAGGGCAGCGCAAACTAGCGCATCCGCGTTACGGTGATCACGTGGACGCCGTAGAGCCAACACCGGGAGGAGAAACTCATGACGTCATCGTTCAATTTCGCTCTGAGAAGTAAAAACAAACAAAACGCGAGAATGACGTAGTCATGCCTCTGACGCAGTGGTTCAACGTTGGCCGCTCCAACTCCGTCGCATTGACTGCGCTGACGATTGCGCCTCGCGTCGCACGCTAGAGTTGGCAGATTTCGGCAACTTGGCTCTTTTGAAAGTTTGCTGGCCAGTTTATTAAATATATAGACAGAATTAGACTGTAATATTTGACATGCGGTCTTCCTATATGATACTGAAGAGGGCTGCATAGTTTTTTAAATATCAAAAATGAAGCGGAGTTGCCCTTTAAAGAGAGAGCAACTCAAACCATTGAGAGCATTTGCAATTTAGTGGCAGACACCTCCTGGGCAGATTGGCCAAGTGTGCCTGCATTTGGTTGTCGCACAGCCAGTCTGGCGAGGAAACTGGGCGGAGAGGCGGACATGTTTGCAGAAGGTAAACGCTTTTGAGTTTTCATTCCTTTGACTTGTTTTGCAAACGTGGCCCACACACCCCGTGACCCCCATCGAGCAGTTGCCCCCTCTCTTAAATCAAGGCTTCCTATACCGACGAAACACGAACTTGAGTGAGAACTCGGTGCCGTGCACGCTTCTTTGTTTGCTTTGTGTTTCGTGTCGGCGTTGCTGGTCGGTGTGGTCACTCTTCTGAGAAAGTCTAACTTCGCTCAAGCACCGATTCGGCAAATCATCGCCACTGAACTAT
This sequence comes from Ixodes persulcatus, assembly GCA_013358835.2. Classification (NCBI taxonomy): domain Eukaryota; kingdom Metazoa; phylum Arthropoda; class Arachnida; order Ixodida; family Ixodidae; genus Ixodes; species Ixodes persulcatus. Next base: position 1,085,355 of record JABSTQ010011378.1, read on the forward strand.
GGAGAGTCCCGGCACCGCCGACACCTCGACGGAGAAGACGAAGGCAATTTCCTTGAAACAAAAGTGTGCCATCCTCAACCAAGTGCGCATAAACACCAAAAATGCCGTCCACCGCCGGCTCTGCGGCAGCCGTCGTAGCTGTCGAAACGGTTCATACGTAGCTCGCACGATCTTTCCTCGGTTGGAGCTTCTTGCAGTTGGTGAAAAACTGCTCCGATCTAGCAGAGAGTGCGTGCAGGGAAGCCTCGATCGCTTTCTGCAGGCACGATGAACAAGTGCCCGTGACAACCCGTGTTATCTTTTTAGGGGCGAAGCTCCTTAGGGGCTGGCCATGTCCGTCCGCCGTCCGTTGTCCACCGTAGGCCGGCGTCGGGTGCTCGTGCTTCTGCTCGTGAGATCACGTGCTCACGAGCACGTGAGCACATGCTCACGTGCTCGTGTAGGGCAAAAACAATTGGAAAAAAAAAGATGAAAAAAATTATGAAAAAAGAAAAAGAAGAAAACCACACATTCTCCTACTGACATGAATGAAAAGGCTCAAAGAAAAAGAAGAAAAAAAAGAGTAGGGGGTTCTGAGATGCCATCCCATCTGTCTGCTTAAAAAAAGAAAAAGAAGAAAACCACACATTCTCCTACTGACATGAATGAAAAGGCTCGACATGCTGCGGCTCGGCGTCTACGCAGACAAGCACCACCAAAGCTTCGCCCCAAGCAACATCATTCACCATGTGGAGATGCGGTCTTTTTTTCTTTTCTTTTCTTTTTTTTGCGTGCTGCTGTTAGGTGTACAGATATAACAAAGAAGTGGATATAGCCGGAAATGGGCGCCTAAGAGCTGCGCTCTAAAACAATTACAGTAAAACCTCTGTACTACGTACCCGCGTAAGCTGTAGTTCCGCTTTAAAAGTAGCTCAGTCAGATCCCCCGACACGTCTCCCGTTAAACCTAATGCATTCAATGCCCGCTTAATGCGTAGTCGCTTATCGTGTACCTAACGATTAACGCGCACTGTTTTCACTTCCCGGTGCATACTAAGTTTGAAGTTGCTGCCACGCTTGCAACACTCAGCAGCGCTAAAGCCGCGCAACAGCAGCAGCGACCACTGCCGACGCCAGCCGCTAAGCACGAGGATAGCGAGGGAGTGAACAGACGAAGTTCAAACAGTTCAGGTAGGACAAGGGGAGGATGAAAGCCGACCCAGCGCAACGGCGAGGGCATGAGTTCGGCCAACGCGGTGCCGTGCAACTCGACGCCGGTGAGCAGCGAACCAATGAACATTGGCAATGTTGCTGGCGAGGGAAGAGTGGCGGTAGCTGACGCGGTTTACGGGCCCGGCTGGTGGGAGAGGAGGAGCGGTGAACCGGCGAAATACGTTGTTGACGTCGTCACGGTCACCGGCTTGGCTGGCTTGGCGGGCTGCGCAGGAGGTTGCGAACTTGCAGTTGGTTGTGCATAGTTGCGGTTTTCTGAACAGGATTTCTCTTGCTGCTCAGGCTACAGGCACTCTGATTTTGGCACACTTGTATTCTGTGAACCGTCAGCCTTTTGATATCTAAGTGTGCAGAGAGTGCATTGTGTGCGCAAAGACGGGACAATGTCGAGACGTCAAAAACTCCGCGTTCTCAGCATCAAGGAGAAGCTGGATATTATCAAGTCCATCAAACATGAAACAAAGAAGTCGGCACTGGCATGTGAGAGGGGACTACCATTAACTACCGTTTGTGGTGTATGGAACGCATTAGAGAAGCTGATGAGTGTGGCAGCGACCAATGTCAAAAGGTATCGTGTGCGAGGATCGACTTTACCTGACGTTGAGGAGGCGTTGGTGTTGTGACTCAAGAAAGCAAGAACAAAAAACCTGCCAGTCAGTGGTCCCCTTCTCCTCGAGAAAGCGCAGTTCTTCGCTACGCAGCTGCACCATGACGACTTTGTCATGGTGCAGCCACAACATTTCTGGAGAAGGTGCAGCAGGAGACACGGATACGCAGAAGAGTGGCAGAACGGGCAGCTGCAGCAAATTTTAACGGACTATGCCCTTGAAGACATCTTTAACCTGGACGAGTCTGCGTTATTCTTCAAGCTGCTGCCGAACAGGACTTTTGTTTTTGAGGGGCAAGCTTGCACGGGCGGCAAGCATGCCAAGGACAGAATTTCAGTTGCATTTATGGTCAACATAACTGGAAGTGAAAAGCCCCCACTCCTGGTGATTAGGAAGTCCGAGAAGCCAAGGCGTTTTAAAGGGACAATGACGCATATTTCTGTGCCTACGAAAGAATTGAAGAAACCGAAACTGAACTATCTCCATTCTCACTTCTGGGCCTCTGAAAACGGAGGTGACGTAGGGAGTGACGTCAAGTGTGAATAGTCGGTATCAGGTAGCATTTACGAGATCGAGACTTTGGTTACCGCGGCGGGTTATAGCACTGCGGTGGCGTGGTCGTTTCGGCTGAACCGTCAATATGGACGACAATGTTGCTCTTGCGAGCGAGTTCGGGCTTCTGTTCAGTGACCTAACACTAACGGAACGGGGGTACATGTGTGACGTCCTCCGCCATCACCTGACAGTGACTGCCCAGCCGGTAACGAGCGGCCTGCAGGCTCCAAACAACGAAGCAGCGAGCAACGTTTGCGCGAGCGAGACGAGAGTGGCGCGTTGTCGAAGGACAGGGGCGCGGGGGAGATGCCGAGGGGAAAGTGGCAGCGACCCGTTCCGGGAACCAGTTCCTCTGCGGGGGACGCTCCCCAAGAAGGAGAAAATAAACAGCACCATTTCTGCTTTTCATCAGAGTCGGACGTCCTCTCCTTTCGTCGTCAAAGAACACGAACAGCAACCCACACGTGAAAACTAGCGTCGCCCGAACGATTACTGGTCTTCAGTCGACCCTTTGAACAGCCATCTACAGCGCACAAATTTGGCATGACTACAACTTTGCAGAATCCTTCGAGTACCGTGTTCACAAAGTAAACACGACATCAACATCTGAAACCAGAACCAGACGTCTCCCGCGTGCTCCGCGCTGTGTTCGTTTTTTATTTATTTTGTTTGCCCATAGTTGCTCGTTGCCCATTTTGCGACCAGCGTAGCAAAGAGAAAAACAATTATGCTGTTTTATTTACGGTTTAGTAATCATTTTTGGTCTGACTTATACTTTTCATGGTTAGGTATTCAAGTGGAAATTGGAACAGTGTTCATTAAAATCGCAAACCAAAACGTGACCGAGGGCACGTCTCTCATTTCGACCAATCGCTGACGCGTCTCTTGTGACGTCGCGCTTCTAGGAACCGCAGCGCTGCACAAACTTTGCTTCTCCTGGCTTCTCCCGAAACTCTCGGGGCGTCGCCGCAATCGAACCCGGTACGATTATTACCGTGAATGTTTTATTGATTTGCGCGGCACTCAAGCGCCAGTTTCGACTAAAATTTGGCCAACGTTGCCTGAGACGTGCCTGGAACCCAGTTCAATCGCCAAAAAAAAAAATCCGAAACTGTCTTCACTGTCCCTTTAAGGGTGGCCGACTGCCATCGGGTGTACTCTACCGCAGCAATACAAAATCCTGGATGACAGCGAAGATCGCAGCGACGTCACAGGACTGGTCAGACGATGACATTATCGCCTCTGTTGCTCCCCAAGTGCCCTCCTGCAGCCTAAGCGATGAAGACGACGACGACTTCGAGGTAGCAGATATGCCGTGTCCGACAGCTGCGGAAACCGCGAGGGCATTGGATGTCATACACCTGTTTGCCCTGAAGAAGGGCCTGATGGAGGAGTTTGCTCTTGATTTCAACCAGATTGAAGCCGCGCTTTGCGCTGCTTCAATCAGCAATTGCTGAATTTTGTCGTCCGGAGTAAAATAAGATAGCTGTGTTCGAGTTTCTTTTATGCAATGTCTCTGGTTTCAGTTTCTGACAGGTAAGAGGTGTGTATTTGTCATTTTTTCTTAAGCCGTACTACAGCTTTGAGCGTACCTCATCCGCGTTCCCGTCGAACTACGTGTTAACGAGGTTTTACTGTACTTGAAATGTTAAAATAAATAATACTTCATAAGCCTCCAACATTTCTCGTTTGGTAAATTTGAGAAGAATGCAGTAAACCAACTTTTGTAAAAACTAGATACCACACTAGTATTTACTGGATGCCATATTTAAGTGTGCTGTTCAGAGCACATGCTCAAAACAAGCTTACATTAATAGGCTGCTAAGACCGGTGATCTCAATGGTGTGGAATGCATGTTGCAAAAGAACTTTGGAACCTCGCGACGTCAGCACATGCTCAGCAGTCGTGCACACGGCTATGGCCTCCAGTGAATACTCCCTATAGGAGCAACAACTGAAGGCCTTTGCAAAACGGAATGAACCCAAATAATTGCCACCACAAAAAGATGAAGAACTCTAAGTCCAGAAAACATGAAAAAAGGGCACATGAAAAGGCTAATGTACATGAAAAGGCAAATTTGTCTTATCTATTTCAGATGTTTGCCTCGTCTCTGGGTTGTGCAGGATAAAAAGGACTGCCCAAAACAAAGGCACGATGTAGGTCATAAAGCTACCGCTTGTAGGCAAATGTGGCCAACTCACCCCCTTGATGCAGCAGCACATGGCCTGAGCAGGAAGAGAAGCGAAGCGCTCGTCAAGGGGGCGGAGGTTCTGCAGTTCCACCCTGTCGCTATTCCCGAAATCAATGTAGATCACCTTGGCATGATCTAAAATGGGGAGATGAGCAACCCATGCTAATTAAACACAGTTTTTGAGACAGTCATGGTTTGATTGCAACATCTAGGCAGCAATTTCAGGAAAAAGTGAGAATGGGTGTAACATGCAGCAGATGACACAACTCCTCTCCGTGACTCGTTATTAAAGCCCCAAATTTGCCAGTGTGTCAGAAAATAGCATAGTTAGAACACAGAACACCAAAGTTTTTTCTTCATTGCATTTGGTGGGGGAAAAAGAAAGCTGAATATTATTTTGTTTTAAATGCATGCATTTAAGACTTTCATATTTATAAGAGCCCTAGCACTCTAAAGAGCATGTCACTGCCTCTTTGCACTGAGTAGACCATTCACAAACTGTTAATGACTCTGAATTTCTAGTGACAATCAGACAGTGGCCCCAAGGACCTCAGGACGACATAAACACATGGAAGAGAAAGCACAAACAAAAGCAATCCCCCAATAAAAGAGAGAGTCTGAACTAAGGTGCTTCCAGTGGGCTAGGAAGTAGTGGAGTCCACCAACTAAACTGTAACATTTGCACGTACGCAATGAAGCCTGTACTCCTTCTCTTTGTAAACTCAACACAAAATAAAAGAATGAGCTTAGGAAACCAGTTTGCGACAATTTCCAGTTTAGTCATTGCTGGACTTGGGCTAGTGTGGCTCTTAATATACGCAAAAACAGAATTTGAACTCACCTGACATGACTTGCAGCACCCTTGCACGATACCAATGCCCATCTTCTGCATAGAATGCCACACAATACATCCCAATCTTGGCCTCGAAGCCCGAGACCAAAGTTTGGCTGCTGTAGTGGTTGCTGCACACATAACCAAGAAAGGTCAATTGCAAAATGCTCATAAACAGATACTTTGCCAAAGTGGCCATGTCCCTCACAGCATTCTCTACATGCAGTTTCATAATCCATTACCTGCCACACAACAAAGATAAATGCTTTCCCTTACTGTCAATGCAATAGAAAATATGCATTACCAGCATAGACTATGACCTGCATCTTGACATTAACTGCCAAGTAAATTTTGTATTTGATAAGATGCAGGTCATATTCTATGCTCCAAACTTCGACTAAAGCCAAGAGCGAAATTTTATTAAGTCTTGAAAGCAATTCACAGAACTTCGCTTGCACTGCATGTCATGGCACACACAGAATGAGACCACTCAATAGTGGTTCCAAAGAGAAACTCATCTGAACAACCGTGATGGAAAAGTAACTTACTCTGCACTATGTGAAAAAAAAAGGTTATGAACTCCTCTAGCCTGACTGTATTTTGAAATGCTAAAGAAAGGTCTCTATTAAATAGTATATTTTGGTTAATTCCATTCGTTGAAATTTTTATAAACACAGACAATCTGAACTGCACCTGAGCTTCTGCACTGGGCAGACCTCTCAACTAGTATAATACGGCTGTCGGTCATCCCACCTGTCCAAAGCACCAGCTTAATGACACTGGATATGGGTCAACAAATGCCCAGGGGAGGCTTTACCGTGGTGTGGAAGACACAGGTTTTAGAAGGCATATAGACTGCCCTGTGTCTAGTTGCCTCATCTAACTAAAACTAGGCTGGCCATGCTTCGCAAGTCTCCCGTGACCTAGCCAAACTACGTCCTGATAAATGGAAGTACTCGAGAGCTCTTTCCAGCACAAATTATGCACCAAGAAATATGCGTTACAGAAGACACCTGCGACTCACAATCTTCGTATGCTAGCTACACATCATTACACACCAAAAAAAAAATCTTGTAAGCCACATTCAAGCCAAGTCACAGAGACTCACTGCAAGGCTTCCAGCAAGGACTCTAGCGTGCCCTTGGACGATTCCAACTGTAGCCAGAACTCAGATGGCGACTTGTAGAAGGAAAGTGCCACCTTTTGCATGACCCCCATTGCCTTGATCGACAGCGGTGGAATGTCCAAACACTTCTCTCCCCCAACAATCTCGGGTGTCGCCTTAACGTATGACACCGCATTGCCGTCTTGCGAGAGCTTAATCGAGGCGTCTGCGCTCGACGACCTGGCCGCCACATACTTCGGTGTGGTTTGGGGAAACCTCGGAGTGCTCTGCGGTGGGGAGGGGACGGCCGGTTGCACATTTGCCTTGCGGACGGTGATGTCCCCCGAAGCCGCATCACTGTCACAGTCATCGAGGCTACTATCGCCACACTCGAAGTTGGGAAGGGCACTCTTCTTGGCAGCAAACGGCGAGCAAGGGACTGCGCCGTTGAGCTTCCTGGGGGCAGCAACCGACGAAGATGAAGCTTGGTACAGTGCAGCTGGGGCCGTAGTGCCCGGACTTCTTGAGACAGCAGCTCCCTTGGGAATGTGCGGAGTCGTGTCTTTGGGGGCCGTGGCAGAGAGAGACGAGGCCGACGAGGACTTGGTGAGAATCTTCGAAAGGTTTGCATCGTTGGGACTAGCGTGAGACGGGGCAGTTGGTGGTGAGATAGTTGCGACTTCCTGGGTTGGGGTCGATGGTACGGTGGTGGGACTGTTGTGGGCGCGATCAGTCTGGGCGGCAGGAACGTTAGAAGGGGCCGAACATGAGGAAGTTTTTCCCGTGTTCAGGGGCTGTACTGTAGGTGACGCAGCCTCGGCCGATGGAGACAGTTGTTCCGGAGACCTAATGGAGGGCTGCAGCGGTCGCGTAGCAGAGAAAACATGTTAACTCTTTCCTGAACGTGCCCACAGGCCATCGATCACCGATGATCTATGGTTTCCAAGCGCCGTCAAGAAATTAAATTTAGTGCGGAGAATTATGTTCCACAATCTCGTGGATAGCCAAAGAACTGTAGTTTTTGTTTTAATGTAGGTTTGAGCTTCATCACAAGCTGGTGGGCTGTCAAAAACAGTCCTAGGAACGGTGGTTGCACTTGTCTAACATGGCTAACTGCTTGCATCAGTCTCCGTGACAAAAATCACATTATTTACATCATTCAACTGTATTGTGGCTTATTTTTTAGACCTCAAGAGCTCTGGGGACTCTTTAAATTATATTATAGGCATTGCTTAAAGGGGCCCTGCAATCATATTTAAGCGTCTGCCTTTTTTGCGGTTTCCACGTCTCTTGGGGTTCGGGAAAGCCAGCGGGCACGGAGAGAGTAACTAAATATCAGTGCGTCATATTTTAACCGGACGACGCGGAAACCTCCTGCGCCTATGAGGGCGACCCGCGTTGCCGAAAGCGCGCGAAATGTGACGTCTTTGGTCCTGGGCTTACTACTGGTCAGAGCCGCTAAAAGCTCTTTTTTAGTCGAGATACAAAATATAAGTGTCGCGAACCGTTCCAATTATGTATGAAACTAGTCTTTGTTCACTATTTTAGATCAAAAAAGAAACAAATGCAGTTTATAAAGTACAGGAACAAGAAATGACCCGTCGACATACCCGCCACCAAGCGGCGGAAAAAACGGCGCATACTAGAAAGGGCTAGTGGGATGAGGCCCCGACAAACGGCGAGCGTAGAAATAGTAGAAAAATACCGGATGTACGCGGCGGCGCTGCGATCGTATAGCGGCTAGACTATCCGACCGGTTCCGAGCGTTCCGAAGGCCTTCGGCGCGGGCTTGGTTGGCGATTTGGCCATTTGGCGGTATGGCAGCGCGAAGTGGCTCCTGTTCTAAACTGATCTTTACCCCGTGTTTGCTGTCGTTCGTGGCCAATGAAGTGTTATGCCGAATTAGTCTTTAATCGCGCAGCAAATGCAATGCGAGCCGCCCTGGCCGCCCGCTTCATACAGCCTATCCAACGCATGCTTTAGTGGCGCCCTCTCGAGCCGTCGACACGGAGTGCGGCAGCCGTGAACGCTCGATGAGCTCACTACCCCTCCTCTAGTTCACGGCCACTCAAGCCAGGACCTACGACGTCATGAAGGAGGTTATTTTTTGCTTGTTTTTGTAATTCTAATTTGCCTATAACTTTTAAAATAAAGCGAAATTTGAGAAAAGAAAAGTTTCACTAAGTTACTACGTTCAGTGCGCTCAAGTTCGGTGCAAATTAAAAACTAGTAAAAAAGTCATTGCAGGGCCCCTTTAACAGATGGTTGTCGCTAAGCGTCACTATAATTTCCAAGGCTGCCCTGAGCCGGTGTGCATGTTTTATGTTACCAACAAGGTGCAACAAAATTCTATATATGAGGGAACTGCGATCAAGGCTACAACAAAACCAAGGTAGAACACAAGCAAAGCACACTGCAGAGGATGCGAGGTGTACTATCTGTGTTTTACAAATGTAAGCATTCCTTCGTTGAAAAGCACACGTTATGGAGGTTAACTCTCCAATGAACCAAAAATAGACGTCAGTTAGAGTACACTAACTTTCAGAAGTAATAGCCATGGGTGTGGGGCACATTTCTTATATTCAGAATTATTCTTAATTGTCATTTAATTTGACATAGCTGTAAAAGTTTTGGTGTTTACATGCCTTCAGCACATACATTGTATTTTTAAGAAATAAAATTTGAAAATATTTTTCTTACACACCCGCTGTTTCTTTTCAAAGAATGACTAATTGGCCACATTTTGATGTGTCATTTTGCTCCATATGCAAGTTAGGAAAATAAAAATGTCTGCACTTTGAAAACTGCTACTTTCCCCGTGGTCAGAAAAGAGTTAAGTAATAACTAAATTAAAGTCTGGAGCTAAATTGCTAAATACTGAACTGGTGACTAAGGTAAAAATTAAAAAATCAACACAGGCGACCAGCTACTTCTGTAGATATCTGGTTTACAATGTTTCATGTGTGTATCATTCAGCAATGTGTCAATAGACTGATCTCAATGAGTGTTCCAGCATGCCCGGTGCCGCCATAAATGTAGAGCACAGGAGGCAGATGCCAGTGCACGAGACAGCTCGAGCCATCTCATGCCCTGCTCGCAAAGAACTGCGGCAGGGTTGCCGCGTGTGCGGAAAGACTATAGTTCCCACAGTGGGAATGATCTATTGAACTTTGTTGAGGGAAGATACATATTTGAAAGAGCTCAACTTCAAATCTAAGTGAAAAATAACACAATGTTTAATAGTACATTAGCCAGCAGTGCAGATATAAATAATTGTGGCTGAAATAAGAAAGTTCATACTCACTCCTAGTGACAAGCAGTGATACACTTCTTTTGCTGGGAGCACTGAGAGTTCCGAGCTACTGCTGCAGTCATTCTGGTGGATTGCGTAAGTGATGGCCATGTGGTTCACTCTGTGCTCAGTGTCCACGTAGGTTTCTTCAGTGAGGAGCACATGAATCTTGAAAAGCTTGAGGAACATCTGCTCCATTGTGCTCGTCGCATTCATGAACTGACAGAGAAACTGGTTGATGTTCGATATGCCTGCCACATGGCCCACCATCTCGTCCATCTGTGATGAGCATGGAAATAATTCAAATTGGCTTTAATTTAAAGGGTAAGTCCACCCATTTTTTCCCCCAAGATAGTACAAACAATAAGTGAAATAACGCAGCCGAGCAGGTTGAGAAACAACCAAAACCCTGAGACGAGAAAGAAAAATAGACACACGAGTCTTCACCCTAGTTTTAATTATGTAGAATCAATTAGAGATGTCAAGATCATCCTGAAATTCAAATTGTAAAAGGCTTTAAAATTTTTAACCTCTCAGAAGGTCCAAATTTGAAATGTATGAAACTTTCAAACACCATGGATTCGCAAAGTTTGAAGCTTCCAAGATTTCTGAAATTGACGGTTTCAAATTTCTTTGAGGTTCAAGCGTAACAAATTCAAAGACAGATTCAGAAGTTCTCTCAAGTTCAAACTCACCAAGTTCAAAGTCTTTGAATCTCAAATCCATCTTCAAATAAGTTTCAAATTTATATACAACATATTCATTCATTTTGAAGCCAACATGAGAGCTATGTTCACCAAAACTCAAGCATACAGTGTTGTATACTCCAATTCAAGGACAAAGGCAAGCTGCTAAAGCCATTGCTACTACCAGCCTGCAAGCTGACTTGGAGGCTTGACCTGTTATTGGAGCTTGGAATCAGCCTTCATGACACTGATCATACTTCGATTTTTGACGATCACAAATTCATGTTAGCCCAACGTGAGCATGGACATTGGTAATTTTCAGCAGCTGCTAAGTGTTCAAAATGAGCACAGTGCATTCTGATTGAAGCATGTTTTGGAGGCTAAATATGGTAGCATTTGATTCACGCTTGAATTGAATATCCTAGGTGTGGTTCAAAGCTTGTCAAACTTTTGGACTCTGCGCAAGCTCAAGATTTATAAAATCTCTAGTAAACTGATTAAAAAGTACAACCATCATAGATTGTTGCAATACAAGTTTGGAAGTTGAGAAGTTATAGAATAGCTCAAGATAATAAGTTTAAAAGTCTAAAGACCTTTAGGAACAATGCCAAACAACACAGTATGCAAAAGTTGAACAACAAACTGTATGCAAACAAACTGCAGTAATAAGAAGCAAAACTGATTGTTGAATACTAACACTGAAAATATAGCAAATGCATTTTTTAAACAGCAACAAAGCGCTCAACTGAGGTGTAACAGCGAGCCGCAGAAGCTGCCATAGCAGTACTTTTTTAGACAGTGTCACAGCACATCACAAAGAGTAAAATTGGACCCAGAACAATCCTAAAATGGTCACCAACACATTTGGTACAGTGAGGTACCATAATTGCAGCACAAAGCAATAGAGTCAGCACTTTCTGCATTTCCTAATGCCGAAAAATAGCAGAAGCAGTGTAGCTACAGGAATCTTGAGAAAAAATACTTTAGACCCCCTGCACCGAGACTTACCCGGCTGAGGAGACGTTCCAACAGGTTCACAATGAGATGTTTTTCCTCGTGAAGCTTCTTGAGCCGGTCTTGCAATTCCTCTTGGCCTTTGTCAAAAGCCCGGAGGTTTGCCATCCTGAAACAAGGTACGATGGTCACACACTAAGGCAAAGAACATGTTTTCGCGTCAGTAAATCTTGGCGTCTTCGTTTTTGTACCGAGATTCATACCGCAAGTTCTCAAGAGAGCGAAATTGGTTGTCGCTATGGTCACATAATTGCTTACGCCAGCCAACAAAAATAAAACGTCACCTTAAAAAAAAATATATATATATATATATTTTTGTTTAGTTTAAGTAAGGTGCCTTTAAACCAGTGCCTTTGAAGTATGGCGACACTGGTTTACGGTATAGATTAGAAATTTAGCCAGTGCAGTACAACTACTAGCCTGGGGTCTTCATTGTGCAGTAGCAATAAACGACCATACGCTGGTAAAATGCTCATCCAGGTCGAGGCGTCACTGACAAGGGAGTTCTGCTGCGGTGGTGACACCATATTGTTCTCTATGTCGTAACACTTCTGTATCTTGCTTTCGGGTCTTAAGTTTTCTGAAGTTACCCTTGCCAAACAATTAATCCATGTTAAAAGTCTGGAGTGAGAACAGAAAGAGCTGACCATCCTCAGATCTCAGCCGAAGAGGATTGGGAAACAGCAATCCGCGTGGAAACTGCGACAGCTCAGTCAATCCAAGAAATGTTGTCGTCTCTCCCAAAAAGATACATCTATGTAAATGTGCAATCTCAATTGGCCTTTTGGTCCGTATCCACTGGATGCCATATTTGAGTGCGCTGACTACTGGGCGTGCTTGGAACAAGCTCACACTCATAGGCTGCCAACACCGGCAACCTTGATGGTGTGGAATTTACCTTAAAGACCGACCAACGGAACCGTTTTCCGCAAGGTAGGAAAATGCCCCTCGGGCCCTTCTCTTTTCGCCCTCTCCTAAAAGTCACGTGATGGCAGCGATTTCTTTCCTGTCGGCTTTTCCTGTAGGGATAATCCTCAAAAATCCCAAAATGAGCGGCTAGCTGCGAGCGCGACAACGACCTTCAGACTTCCAGCTGCCTTCCCCTCGGTGACGCGGGCTCGCTCAATTCGCGAAACTGAGGGAGTCAGCGCGACCGAACGCTTTTCTCCATGAGCTCGGTCGGAGGAAATCGAGAGGTTGAGATATGCTGGTGTCGTTCCAGCAGCCGCCCTCTGGCATTGCGCGGCTGCTAGCTGGAACCATTCCCGTGTCTTCACAAGGATTGGCTTGCGCAATAAAGGGTTCAGATCATTGATAATCAATTTCTTTCCGAAACATATAAATCAGGTTGTTTTCCCTAACCCCTTCATTACTGTTCGAAACATATATCTCCTCTCGTATGTTGTTCATCCTATTTTGCAGCATTTTGCGTATTTATTTTTCCTTACTTCTGCTTGATGACTGTTTCATAAGTTGATAAAGGCCTTTAAATATTGACGCCGGCTTGCGCGATCAACGCTGTACTGGATTTATTCAATATTGGACAAGATTGGCGTTAGGATGGTAGAGGAAGCAAACCACAATTCTGGCTTCTAATGAAGACGGCGCAGTCGTAAGATAGGTCTTTACTTCTCCCGCCTCCAAAACGCCCCATCCTTTGCACTATCACAACTTCTCAGTAAGCTAGCTGTATACCACATTTTACTCATAGTTACCATAAATGTGGTCCCACAGGCTTTCCCGTTATGAGCGAGACGACTTTTTAATAACCGGCGACTCTCCTGAGTGAGAGTAAATATTATCACCTTCCCACAACAACCCCTCTTTTCTCTACCCCCCCCCCCCCCCCCCCCCCCCTTTCCCGAGTTGGGGAGATATCAGGCCACTCCAGGAAGCAGCCTGCACACAGGGCTTTTTGGCTACTCATTCTCAACACATTCGAACGTGGAAGTAAACACATCGCATGAACGACGCCCAGTTTATTCGCAACCTAAATAATGTGGCACTACCGTTGGGACCCAATCATTTTCATCATCAATCATTATGTGTTATGATTTCATGGTGAAAGTGTGTTCGTCGTGATGCCACAGAAGTGATCGATTCAAATGGAGAAATAGGCCCTCGTATTTATTTTGCGGAAATACTCGCTCCTGTGACGCTCTAGTGCGTAAGGTCAAAGCGCCCGAGGCAGTGCGTAATACCTTACAACTGTCGCTGACGATGAAATATTTGTGGGAAGTGCATACAATTTCTTACACCATAATGTAGCACCCTAAACAAAAGCATACCTAAACACAACAAAATGCCGCAATCCAAAAAAAAAATATATATATATCCCCCTTTCTCTCTCTCTCTCTTTTTTTTTTTTTTTTCTTTCCGCGCCACTACGAAGTTTAGCGGCCGAGCAACGAATTTCCGCCAAAAGCCTCGCTTCTTGGAGAAAGGACTCTAGGGTATATGGTGGTGAATCTGTCAAGGAGTTTGTAGAAATAATAGGCGACCATTGAATCTAGCCTTCTGCAGAAATCATGCCCGGGATATTTCCATTTTCCTCCCACGCGATTAGAAGGCGAGACGCTGGGGGTAAATTATGTGCACTAACATTCTGCGTCTAAGAGAGAGTACCAGATTTATAGTGCATGTTAATTTAGATGTAAATAGTTTAATCACTGTGCACAAACATTTGCGGTCTGGAGAATGGCATGGAAGCATGGAAGAAAGCAGCTTGCTGGAAATAGAAGTCTCCATTGCATTGCTCTGATGTGAAAAATTATTACGTATTTTTGTCTTATTTCTCTGCGAAAATAAAAACAGCGTTTAGAAACCGAATACTGTGCGTTTTGAGGCGCCGAAAGGACATAAAAAACCGGGACAACCTGAACAATACGAGGCGCCTTGCTTCACTCAGCTTGTCCTGGTTTCTTGTTTTTCCGGAGCCTTTCAAAAGTGGATGAAAAATTATGAACCGATTGACCCAACTTGCCACATTAGAGCAGTTCATTTTCATTACGACAGGCTCTCTTCAAGCGTCTTGCATAGTTCAGCTTGTACTGGTCCCGTTTTTATATTCGGTTCCTTTCAAAAAGTGAGCTCTAAGCTACTGGACCAACCTACACATTCATAATTTTCGGAAGCGGAGACGTGGAGATGCGACAAAAGGAAAGATTCGCCCGCGCTATTTGAGGCCTATAGAAAAGCGGACCGGAAAGAAGGGGCCGAAATCTTCTTCAAGAAACACACAATCTTCTCTACAATTCTGTCTAACAATTTGATATGAATTAAGGTATACTTGGACGCCAGCATTATTCGTTCAGGAATCAAGCGAAACTTTGCATCGGATCAATATACGTCTACGTCCACTCCCATTCAAAGATTATCATGTGTTCGACTCCGTACACGGGGTGGTTTTCAGCGGTGGGTTTTCAATCTGACTGCCCGCCAGAGCGCGAGCCAGAACGCACTACGGCCGCGGGCCGTTGTGCTCTTCCCCTTCTTCTCCGTATCAATAAACAATCAAATTCCCGGGCGGAGCCGTCAATCGTGCTGGTGTCGGGAACCAGTATGTCTAACTTTTGAAATGCAGGCGTGACGCAAAACACAGAGGCGTCTCGTTCGCCCACTTAGGTTCTTCCACGCATTTCTAAACGAATAATGCCGACGTCCAAGTATACCTCCACATCAAACTGTTAG
The DNA here is from genome assembly GCA_013358835.2 of Ixodes persulcatus. Classification (NCBI taxonomy): domain Eukaryota; kingdom Metazoa; phylum Arthropoda; class Arachnida; order Ixodida; family Ixodidae; genus Ixodes; species Ixodes persulcatus. The sequence continues at coordinate 1,100,539 of JABSTQ010011378.1, forward strand.
ACAGAATTATAGAGAAGATTGCGTGTTTCTTGTAAAATATTTTGGGCCCTCTTGTATCCGGTCCGCTTTTCTATAGGACTGAAATAACGCGGGCGAATCTTTCCTTTTGTCGCATTTCCACTTCTCCGCTTCCGCAAATTAAGAATGTGATAATAGTTGGTGTGGTGGCTCACTTTTTGAAAGGAACCGACAATAAAAACGAACCAGTACAAGCTTAACTATGCAAGACGCTTGAAGAGAGCCTTTCATAATGAAAATGAACTGCTCTAACGTGGTGAGTCGGGTCAGTCGGTTCATAATTTTTCATCCCCTTTTGAAAGGCTCCATGCAGAAAAACAAGAAACCAGGACAAGCTGAGTGACACAAGGCGCCTCGTATCGTTCAGGTTGTCCCGGTTTTTTAAGTCCTTTCCGCGCTCCTCAAAACGCAGTGTTCGGTTTCTAAACGCTGTTTTTATTTTGGTGAACAGAAATAAGACAAAAATATGTAATACTATTTCACACCAGTGCAATGCAATATAGACTTCAATTTCAAGCAAGCTGCTTTCCGCCATGCTTCCATGTCATCCTCCAAGCCGCGAATGTTTGTGAACAGTGATTAAACTGTTTAAATGTCAATTGACATGCACTATAAATCTGGCACTCTCTCTTAAAAGCAGCATGTTAGTGCACATAAATTCCCTTAGCGTCTCGCCTTCTAATCGCGTGGAAGGAAAAAGAAAATATCCCGGGTATGATTTGTGCAGAAGGTTAGATTCAATGGTCGCCTATTATTTCTACAAACTCCCTAACTTATTCATTATTATATACCCTGGAGTCCTTTCTCCAAGAAGCGAGGTTTTTGATGGAAATTCGTTGCTCGGCCGCTATTCTTTGTAGTGGCGCGGGGAAAAAAAAAAAAAAAAAATGATAGAGGGACGAGGGGAAGGGGGCAACAAATTTCGCAGAGTGCTTTTTTTTTTTTTTTTGGCGATTGCGACAATTTCTTGTGTTTAGGTATGTTTTGGTTTAGGGTGCTACAATATGGTGTAAACAATTGTATGCACTTCCCGCAAATATTTCATCGTCAACGACAGTCGTAAAGTATTACGAACTGCCTCGGGTGTTTTGACCTTACGCACCAGAGCGTCACAGGAGCAAGTATTTCCGCAAAATAAATACGAGGACCTATTTCTCCCTTTGAATGAATCACTTCTGTGGCATCACGACGAACATACTTTCACCATGAAATCATAACAAATAATGATTGATGATAAAATAGATTGGGTCCCAACAGAAGAGTCACCTTAATTAGGTTGCAAATGAACTGGGCGTCGTTCATGCGCTGTGTTTACTTCCACGTTCGAATGTGTTCAGAATGAGTAGCCAAAAAGCCGTGTGTGCAAGGTGCTTCCTGAAGTGGCCTGATGTCTCCCTAACTTGGGAAAGGGGGGGGGGGGGGGGGGGGGGGGGGAGAGAGAAAAGAGTGGTTGTTGTGGGAAGGTGATAATATTTATTCTCACCCAGGAGATTCGCCGGTCATTAAAAAGTCGTCTCGCTCATAACGGGAAAGCCTGTGGGGCCACATTTATAGTAACTATGAGTAAAATGTGGTATACAGCTAGGTTACTGAGAAGTTGTGATAGTGCAAACGATGGGGCGTTGTGGAGGCGGGAGAAGCAAAAACCTATCTTACCACTGCGCCGTCTTCATTAGAATCCAGAATTTCCGTTTGCTTCCTCCACCCTCCTAACGCCAATCTCGTCAAATATTGGATAAATCCAGTACAGCGTTGATCGCGCAAGCCCGCGCCAATATTTAAAGGCCTTTATCAACTTATAAAACAGTCATCAAGCAGAGGTAAGGAAGAATAAATACGCAAAATGCTGCAAAATAGGATGAACAACATACGAGAGGAGATATATGTCTCGAACAGTAATGAAGGGATTAGGGAAAGCAACCTGATTTATATGTTTCGAAAGGAAATTGATTATCGATGATCTGAACCCTTTATTGCGCAAGCCAATCCTTGTGAAGACACCGGGATGGTTCCAGCAGCCGCGCAATGCCAGAGGGCGGCTGCTGGAACGACACAAGCATATCTCGGCCTCTCGATTTCCTCCGACCGAGCGGCGTCGAGCCTGCAATGCAGCTCACGAAAAAAAAAAAAAAAAGAAAAAAAAAAGAGCCTTCGGCCGCGCTGACTTTCTCGCGGATTGAGCGAGCCCGCGTAAACGAGGAGAAGGCACCTGGAAGTCTCAAGGTCGGTGTCGCGCTCGCAGCTAGCCGCTCATTTTTCGCTTTTGAGGATTATCCCTACAGGAAAAGCCGACACGAAAGAAGCCCCTGGCATCACGTGAATTTTGGGAGAGGGTGAGAAGAGAAGTGCCCGAGGGGCGTTTTCCTACCTTGCGGAAAATGGTTCCGTAGGTCGGTCTTTAAGCAAGTACAGTGGAAGCTCACTGTCAGCTTACACTCAGCAGAAAGGGGCTCAGCTATGGCTGCCAGTGAATACTCCCTATACTAAAGTAGCAAAAGCTTTAGGGGTGCTGCTTTCTGACAGCCCCAGGGCCCCATGACACATGAAAATTTAGGAATAGCGGTTCCCACAAGCCTGATTCTGGCCTTTGGAAAGTGCTATTCTCAAATTTCCACATGTCCCAAGGTTTTGACGGTCGCCTCGCCACAAAAAGTTCTCAAAGTTCTAGGACATCCTGTTGAACAGGGGAAACAAGAAAATCTAGCTTTCCGATATCTGATGTTGACCATGTTGATGGTGGCAGCGAACAAAAATTTATTTATACCAACTCAACTTTCTTATGTCATGCCACGGCAGTGGTACTTTGAACACCCTTTCAGTCTGGGGTGTGGGCAAAAAATGCTAGTCGTGCCAGACATCGCTATGCTGTTTTGGCAGCAAACAATAGAAACCTGCCTCTTCGTCGAATTGCCATAAAGTTCTGTAGACCGGAGCTGCACCGAAAGAACTGGGAAGGGTGTCAGTCACTTCTCGAGCGTTTCTTGCAACCCAATTTGTTCGAGAACGTGGATATGCAAGAATGAGAAACTAATAAGTGTCATCAAAGCACAGTCACCTGTGCAGGATGCCCTCTGCAACCAGTAACTTCTTCGAAGCTTGTTGATGCACAATTTATTTGTAATGTTCCAACACGAACACAGGAGCACCGTCAAGAGGTGTGGACCACTCGGACTATGTTCCGACTGTGTTTACATTCAAATGTCAACAAGCAGTAGTAGACCATGTCGACAGACATTCTACGCACAGTCGACATGGTAACTGTGATGCGATGTAAATGTAGGCCTCCAGGGACTCGTAAACTTGACGGCTGCCGTGTAAACTATATACAAGGTGTTGCCGACTGCTGTAATCGGTGGCAATCATCAACTCGTTTTGCCGGGTATTCATGATGCATTCAGCTTGCAATTTATAATTTTAATGCTGGACACTGCAGCTTTCGTCCACGCTTCTTTTGCAACAAGAGTGGTGTCGCAAATGAAAATCTCGAGCAAAATCAGGCTTCAGGACTACTTCTGCAGCATTCACGCAAGTATGATATGATATGAAATATTGTATCATACCTGTGAGGGGTCCGGTCAACTCATGAAACGCCAATTTGTCAAAGGCCAACTCGTTAAATAGGACAACTTGTCGTAGGTCCACTAATAAAAAGGACAACTCATCGAAAGGGGAAACCTATCAAAAGGCAGTTTGTCGAATTGGGCATTCCAGGTGAAGGCCGTTTCATTGTAGCTGTTCTTTGTTTCCTTTAGTCTTTTGACCTTGTATTTCTTCTGTTCCCTCTGTACAGATTGCAGACAAAATGTGGTCCACACGAATAGGTCATATAATGCATTCTTATGGGGTACAGAAGAAATTGCTCTTCGACGAGTTCCCCATGACGAATTGGCTTATTCGACTAGTTAGACTTCGACGAGTAGCCCAGTCACAGAGAGGAATAGGTAGAAGAAACGTCTGAGAAGACAACATCTCACATAAAGTGAGCGCTGTTACACAAAACAAATAGGTATTGTGTGCCTGACGTTTTGAGCGCCAAAAAATCAGAAGTGAGCTGACACATCCTCACGTAGGAGCATCGAAACGCCTAAATGCTTGCCAGCACTTCGTCAAGTGATTTGGCTGTTTTGAAAACAACACAGCTAGTACGGAACGCTATTCGCAAAGCGTTCGGGAACGTTGTCACGTTAAGTTACGAACTAGGAAATGTAAAACCCTGGAGTGCGATACCGAAAATCTGACACGGAAGTTTCGAGAATACGTTATTCCCGCAGTTTTTCAGCACGCTTAAGTCAGCGTTCGTTAAGCGGCCTCGGGCGACCAGCGGATTCTTTGACATTGTTGTCTCTTCCCAAAAACATTTGGGTCACAACTCTCGCGAATTCAGTCGTGCTAATACGCTGACCAAAAAGAAACGTCGAACGGAATAAAGCAGTTCTTCAACCCACCCAGCTACACACACAGAATGCACGTGCTTACCTAAATTTGTGATTAGATTTGGTTCAATCACCCTGGCGCCAGGTAGTGATAGTTCCTTTAGTTGAGAGGTCTCACTGTTTTCACAATGCTTGCGTCATTTTGAAACACAGAATGCGTATTTCTTGACTTGACAACACAAAGACGCCGCGCCTACGGCCATGTGACAACACAAAACAACGCCTAGAGAGACCACGACACCGGCGACACTCGCCAGAGCCAGAGCGACTATGGTGCCATAGAGCGACCACCGAATGAGCCGAACTCATTACAGTGGTTGCTTGTGTTCATACGCCAAACTGCAAAGGCATGAAACTGCTAAATTCGCTCCGTTTCGGCCACAATGCTAACATATAAGTTTGAGTGAGTAAATGGAATGTTAATTTATTTAACATAAGTTTCAGAAATTATTAGTGACACTGTGACAGTAATAACCGCGTCGCTCTTTTTTGTTCGCGCCACATTCAGGAGTGAGGGAGCTTCCAAGGCCCGCAACCTACTCACCTACTTCGACTGCCGTGAAATAAGCGGCAAATTTGTGCGCGTTTCTCTGATTTCTCGCCTACCTACGTCGTTGATTCAGTGCGTGCCTTTCCTGCAGTCGTGGTTTGATGGGAGGATACGCGTGATTTACTTAATTCACCTGAACTATTGATACAGTCGCACAATCAAGTTCGACTAAAAAAGCCGATGCGAACATGCAAACCGTAATTCTGCTGAAAAACAAAAGAGATACAATGCAGTACTGCAGGGTTAAACTGGTGAAGATAACTGACAAGAGAAAACAGGTTTGCAACGTACCCGAGCTAGGATACTGGCGAAAATTGTTAAAGAAGACGCGATGAAGTGGGCCGCGACTTGGGGATACAATCTTTAATCGCACGAAAGCCGAAAATAGTAGGGAACTGCTTATGTTTATCTCGAGTGACGTTATGACTCGTTCGAATGTTCTACTGTACTACATGATTCAGACAAACAGGCATATGCTGTTCAGCTATTATCCTTTTATAAAGGCGCCACGTATCGTAAGCAACGTTTCCCTTCACACGTTTAAATCGTTATTCATGTCAAAGTGAGGCATTCAAAATTGGTTCAAGGTGGCACTCACGGCCTGTTTGTCACCAGTCTTCCAGGGTCCTCGGTCTGCTCCTTTTAGAACGCCATGGCATGTAGGAATGCTCGTGCTGCCGTCGATGATGATAGGCAAATAAGGGCCAGCGTATCGTGGCGCTTAGAGCCATTAAATGTGCTGCGCTTAATCAGCTGCGCTAAATAAGCTGCACTAAATAAGCGTAGCTTATTTAGTGGCGCTCTTGGCGCACTTCCAAACCGGTTATATCACGTTCAGGGCCGGACATAAGGGTGGGCGACCGGGGTGGTCACGGTCACCCAGGGTGCCATAAAAAGGCTGGCACCCCCACGACCCCCTTGTGAATTTTTTTGAACTTTTGGATTTATTTGAACACGGCGCCCGACACGTTCGTTTTTGAAGAGCGGTTTTCGTCTGACAAAACGCTCGTGCTGGGCCACCAGTGGCGCATTCAGGAAGAAGGCTTAAAGGGGCCATGAAACGAATTTTGGGTTGGGATGAATGATTCTAAATTGGGACTTTACTAATCGCATATCGTTTAGTTGGCCAAAAGAAAGAGGCTAGAAAGTCAAAAGGCAGCTTTTCGGTACGAACATTTGAAAATATAGCGGACTATTTTGTACCTTCTTGCCTTCGAAAGCTCTCCGCCTTTTCACTATGATACATCCGCGGTTCCAAAAGCGCATCACCGGCGCCAAACTGACGTCAGCAAAGCTCAGCTCACGCATTGGACACGAGAACTGCGTCACTCGGACGTATGCTCTCGTCAACAATCGATCCGTCGACGAATATTTGGATTCGCGTACGTGGCCAATGAGTGCCCTGACGGAACTTATTGTCACTGGGGAATGACAAGTTCTATGGTGTGCATAAAAAGCACGGCGGAAGCTAGGAGTCATCGCACCGGTGCCGAAGTTATGTCACGACCACGTGATTTCACAATTCGCAGTTGAGTTGAGGATTAAAGCTAAGGAGGAAGAAGTAGAAAAATCGTTTCAGGGGCTTCAGCTTCAGCCCCCCCCCCCCCCCCCCCGTTTCCCCGAAATCCAGCCGACCCTCCCCCTCTCCGCACCCCAAGCCATGGACATCTCAACTACCTGCGCCCCCCCCCCCCCTCCCCTCTCTCCCGAAAAAAATTTCTGGCTTCGGCACTGTGGGCCACTATTCACATGTTTACAACAACGTGATGTTTTTTTAGAGCGCAGCTTAGGCGCCCGTTTCCGGCTTGAGCGGCGTCGCCGTCGGCGTAACCGCGCGTTGCATTATGGGACGCCTCTCATCTTGACGTCACATGTGACGTCACGTGTAACGTCACGAGAGAGGAGAAGGAGGGAATTTTTCTAGATTTAGTGAAAACATTTCCTTGCTAAATTTAGCGGAAAAAAATTCCCCGCTAGATTTAGCGGAAAAATTTGCCCGTTAAATTTAGCGGGAAAAATTTCCTGCTAAATTTAACGGAAAAAATTCCCCGCTAAATTGAGTGGAAAAAACTCCCCGTTAAATATAGCGGAAAAATTTCCCCGCTAAATTTAATGGAAAAATTTCTCCGCTAAATTTAGCAGAAAAATTTCCCCGCAAATTTAACGGAAAAAATCCCCCACTCAATTTAGCAGAAGAATTTTCCTGTTAAATTTAGTGAAGAATTTCCTGAATGTAGCGGAAATGTAGCGAAAATTTCCCACTAAATGAAAGGGGAGCAGGAGGAGGAGGGGCATACCCTCCCCTCCGTACCCTCCCCTCTTCCTCCTCAAGAGCTGCGCTCTAATAGACCTGTTGCAAAACGTACAGCGCCACGACGGCAGGGAATTTTGGGAACCCTCGGTACAGATCACGCGCTTTCTCGTTGCGCCTCCGCGACTGCGCGCGCGTCCCGGCAGCTACCACCAGCAGCCGTTGCAGCCCAGCCATCCGCCATCCCGCCCACCAGCCGAGTCGTACGTCGTTGACCGCGTCCCGTATCTGTTGCAACGTAAAGGCATCGCGACAGGTGAACTTATTTGAATACGTTATTCGTCGTAACTTACCTTCACGTATTGAAGTGTCACCGAATCCACTTATTTTGCACCGCAACCGTGGCAGGTTTCGACCAGGTTCGAAAAAGCGTTGGTGCAGCAGACGACAGAGCCGGTACAAAGGAGAGGGATGAGAAAGGGGCAGCTTTTGGCCTTTTGGCTCGTCGCTCGCCCGGCTCGGGCGCCCAACATTGCTGCCGTGGTAACCTGCGCCTGCTCGCGTATGCCACGTGGTAGCGGTAGCGGTCGAAAAGTTCGTCTGCTAAAGACGCCGGCTCTCGGCGCCGTATGCTCGTTCGTTGGCGGCAGTTGGCGTCGCGACCGCTTGCGCCATCTCTTGTCTCCCGTGCGAAACAGCGCCCTATTGTGTGAAGACCGGTGGCTTCGCTGCATTTCCATAGGAGCTAAGCCTTTTTCTTTTTTTACTTTTTTCTCACGTAAGTTCGCTCTTTGCAAATTTTACAAAAAAAAAAAAGCACCATCTGTGGGCAACGCTGCACAAAGTCGTAGCGCGATAGGTTAAGAAACCGAATTTTGCGGTCGATTTAAAGAGCCTGGCCGCTCCTTGGGACACCCAGTATATCGCTTACGACCCGAATATCCATCGAGACTGAAGGTCCACTTGGTCACGTGACAGGCAAGACGGTATATCTACCACACGAATGTCCAGCGAGACGGAATATCAAGCCAGACCTGAATGTCCAGCCAGACCTGGATGTCCAGCGTGCCTGAATATCTACCGAGATGGAAGTTGCAAGTAGGCCTGACCGTCTACCGTGACAAACTATCCAACAGACGGAATATCCAACCAAGTCTGGTGTGTCCACTGAGACTGGATATCAAATGCGGCAACCGCGGAGACGTAGAATGTAACATATTGCTGTATGCTGTGCAATGTCAAGTTAGAACGTAAAGTAACGGTATAGTAAAAATATGTTTGCAGTTCGCAGTTGAGTAGATATGTTTCAAATGAGACTTTACTCTCTGAGTAAACGGGCGGGAAAGCATCCCAGAAATGAAGTTTACCTGAGATATTCTCGAAATGTGACAGATATAAAATAAATGTCCCTCTTTTTATTTATTTATTTATATATATTTATTTATACCTACCCTCAATGCCTCGGGGGCGTTATAGAGGGGAGTGGGTCAGTACAAGTGGTTTTGAAGGGCTAGTCGGAATCGCTTGGAGTCGGGTATGGTAACTATGGCGTCCGGGATGTCATTCCAGTCCACAACTGCTTCAGGGATGAGGGAATGCTCAGGAATGCTGGTGTGCTTGACTTGATGACTTGGGACGGGCGATCTTGCATGAATGGTCCAGTCTTGATGATATGTAGGTGGGCGGGTTTAGAAGAGACATTTTCAAGAAAGGTGTGTAAAAGAATTTATGAAGAAGAGAAAGACGGGAAATTCAACGGCGGGAGGAAAGTAGAAAAAGGTTAAGACGAGACTTCATTGATGATACACTTGAGGTACGCGAATAGTAGTTAAAAATAAAGCGAGCAGCACGGTTCTGAACGGATTCAATGGAGTCTGTTAAATTTTTCTGATGAGGATGCCAGATGGAGGACGTATATTCTAATTTAGGCCGAACTATAGTGGTGTACAAAATACGTTTTAGGTTTTCAGGTGAAGATCTAAAGTCTCGGCGAATGTAGCCTAGAGAGCGGTTCGCAGAGGATATTGTTGGAACCAGTGGCGTCACAAGGGGGGGGGGGGGGGGGGGGCGGACCGCCCTGGGTGCAGGGCTCAGGGGGGTGTCGCGGCGGGCCACGAGAGCGGGGGGGGGGGGGGGGGGGGGAGTCGCGGCGGGCCACGCGAGAGCGGGGAGGGGGGGGGGGGTGGGAAGGAGGGGGGTGTCGCGGCGGGCTACCGCCCCGGGTGCCGCTGACGTTCGTGACGCCACTGGTTGGAACTATTCAGAGCGCGCGAGGACACCGGCAAAAGCGAGCAAGCACGTGACCAGAGCATTGGAGCTGCCACGACCACGGCCTCTTGATCACGAGCTGTGCACTAGGATTAAAAGAGAAGAAAGAAGATGCGATGGCTCCCGAATGACGTTGACAATTATGTACCCAATGTCGGACAATTAAATTAGTTTGTTTTTATTAAATCGAAGCTTCGACCTCAGACCAAAAAAGATCCGTCATCCTTTGGTGCCGAAACCCGGGAACTCCCTTTTTAGAACCGCTCAGAGACCCCTCGTTCTGGGTTTCTTTCTTTCAATCACTGGTCCAGTCGCAGTATGGACCTAAAATACGTTGAAGCTGAGACGCCACGGAAGCTCTGGACACTCAGTTTGCACACAGGCAAGAAGTCATGAAGAGCTTTTGGCAACGTTGGTCGAGAGAGGAGCTGACGGAACTACAGTGAAGCGCCCTGCACAGCTTTTGTACTGCCTGGAATCCTCGGACTGTGAAAAAACGGACTAAGTGCGTTTTCCGGGGGGTCAGATATAATTGCTTTAATATGAGTATGCCATGATAGATTAGGTGTGAAATGCAAGCCTAAGTATTTGTATTGGTTAGTATAATCAATGGGGACAGAGTTCAAAAGAAGTACAGGACAGGTAATTGACAATGAACGAGAAAAACATATGCATTGACATTTGTTAGGATTTAAGAACATGCGCCGTGTTACACCATTCAGAAATTTGAGAGATGTCGTCCTGAAGCGATACAATATCACCACTAGAGGTTATCTTACGGTAGATTACACAGTCATCGGCAAAAAGTCGCACAGTGGAAGAGATGTTGAGAGGAAGGTCATTAATATAGATTAGGAAGAGTAATGAACCGAGTACTGTCCCCTGGGGTACACCAGAAGAAGCAGAGCACAGGGAGGATTTGGTGTGGTTAGCATAAACAAACTGACGACGTTGAAGAAGGAATGATTCGATCCATTTTAGTATATTAGGGTAAACCTTTAGCATACAAAGTTTCAGCAGAAGCAGGTTATATGGCACTTTGACGAAAGCTTTGGCAAAATCCAGAAATACAGCAGTAGTGGGGTAGCAGGAGTCAAGGTTTAGGTGAAGGTCATTAGTAAGGAATAGGAGCTGTGTTCCACAAGAGAAGTTGCGGCGGAAACCGTGTTGCGCGTTGCTAAAAAAGGAGTTGTTTTCGAGGAAATAAGAAAGATGTGTGAAAATTATATGCTCCATGATCTTATGTGGGATGCAAGTAAGAGATATAGGCCTGTAGTTGAGGGAGAGGACTTACTGCGGCTTTTGTGGACTGGAATGACCTTGCCGATTTTCCAGCCCCCAGGCACCACCCCCGACTCCAAAGACTGCTGAAATGTTTTTGTCAGAAATAAACTACAAGACAGGCTAGTGTTACGTAATATATTAGTGTTTATATTGTCAACGTCACTTAGAATGTTTGAACAGGAAGGAGAGACTCGCGTAGGAAGGGAAACTATCTGAGAAAGATTGAAATCTAAAACGACGTCAATAAATTGTTGACAAACACTGGAGTTCTTAGAGCAGACAGGAGTTGGGTCGTTCCAATTAATGCACGGAAAGTTAAAATCACCAAATAAAAGTATGGGATAGGTTGGATATTCTGTTGAAAGTAATGACAATTCATCGTGAAGGAGGCTTGAGAACGAGTGTGACGCGTCATGAGGACACAAACACCAACCAAGACAGACCTAAAACTGCATTGCAAGCAGACCCAAACTATTTCAAGCTGCGAATGATTAGGAATAACTCTGCTAGGTATCTTGTTATCTACGGCTATAAGAGCGCCACCACCGCGCCGTTGCTGTCTATCGAGACGATAGATAATGAAGTTTGGGTGATCAGGCAGTATTTCACTATCAGTGACTTCAGGAGTTAACCACGTCTTGGTTAGTAAGATTATTTTGGCGCTGCAAGACGAGATAAGGGTACTTAGCTCATCACGTTTATATAAAACGCTTTGAGCATTGGCATATAAAAAACTGATGCCCTCATACGAGCCTAATCTGCTGTTTCGAACACTCCCCGCCTCGCCTTATCGCTGAAGTTCATTTACTAACTTAGAATGTTGGTCATAGACATACGTCTTTGAACCGATCAGAAGTTAATGGAAGCGTATATAGTTTGAATGGGGAAGTTTGTCGTTTGGCATATATCGAGCAACGCCTTCCTTGCGGTGCGAACAGTCAGTGACCAATCCACAGACAATGAAAAGGTAGTACCTTTTAGTTTCGAGCCGGAAAAGAAGTAACTGGTTTTTCATTTTAAAAGAAAAGAATTTCACAATGATAGGCTTGTTTTCCCTTGACGGAAAGCACCAAGGCGGTGCGCACGCTCGATATGTGAGCTATCAACCGCGACACCCATATGTTGCCCCTCGCAAGGTCAAGTACGTTCTGTTCAGAAAGTTGTTGAAACTCGCTAGGAACATCAGGGATACCGTAAAACAACAAGTTTGAACGACGCGAATGGTTCTCCAAGTCGTCTGTGCGAGCAAGCAAGGTTGATGTTGCAGCTCTCTTCTCAGACGTCACAACTTGTAGTTCATTAATGTCATGCTTAACTTCAGCAATGATAGATATACATCCTTTTCAATTGAAGTAACCCGAGCGGTATGGAGGCTTCGTTGTTTCTCTAAGTTCTGTTTTATGTCAACCTTGATGTTTTTTCTGTCCGGCGTCAAGTATAGTTGATGTGGATTCAATGGTTTGCAGCATAACGAACATGTCATTTAACTGCTTTTGTTCAGAGGCAGTCAGGGGTCCCGGATTTGTTTCCACATCACCTCTAAATGAAAACGGCTGGTTTCATTCACTACTTCGGCAAATATATATAAGGTGTCCCATTTAAAACGAGCAAAACTTAAGAAGAAAAAATGAAAGATGTTTACTGCTCTCTGTAACGCCAAATTAGAGCGCAGCTTTTGAGAAGTAGGGGAGGGTACGGAGAGCAGCGCATGCCCCTCCTCCCCACCCCTCCTCCTCTCCTGCTCCCCTCCCATTTATGCTGGAAATTTTCGCTACATTTCCTGCTAAAAACCGCGGAAAAAATTCCCCACTAATTTTTTCGGGGAAAGTTTCCCGCTAAATTTAGCGAAATAAATTCCCCGCTAAATTTGGGAGGGGGTGAAGTTTTGCTCTAAACTTAGCGGGGAAATATTCCACTAAATTTAGCAGGGTATTTTTCCGCTAAATTTAGCGGGGAAAGTTTTCTGCTAAATTAAGCGGGGAATTTTTTACGCTAAATTGTGTGGGGATATTTTTCCGCTAAATTTTGCGGGTAAAGTTTTCCGCTAAATGTGCGGGCTAATTTTTCCGCTAATTGTAGCGGAAATTTTTCTCGCTAAATATAGCAGGAAAATTTTACGCCATATTTAGCGTGGAATTTTGTCCGTTAAATTTAGCGGGGAAAGTTTTCTGCTAAATTTAGCTGGAAATTTTTTAAACTAAATTAGGCGGGGGAGTTCTGACGCTAAATTTCGCGGGGACATTTTTCCGCTAAATTTGCGGGCAATCTTTTTCGTTAAATGTTGCGGGGAAATTTTTCCGCTAAATTTAACGGGGAATTTTTTCTGCTAAATATAGCAAGGAAATATTTCCGCTAAATTTAGTGGGGAATATTTCCCGCTAAATTTAGCGCGGAAGTTTTAGGCTAAATTTAGTGAAGAAATGTTTCCGCTAAATCTAGCGGGGAATTTGTTCGGCTAAATTTAGCGAATAATATTTTCTGCTAAATTAAACGGGGAAATCTTTCCGCTAAATCTATCGGGGAATTTTTCCACTATATTAGACGGGGAAATCTTTCTGCTAAATCTATGGGGGATTTTTTCACTAAATATAGCGGAAACATTTCCTCCTCCTCCTCCTCCCTCATGACCGTAGTGACGTCACTCGTGACCCTCGTGACGTCACACGTGACATCACATGTGACGTCATTAGGGGAAACGTCCCATAATGCAACGCGCGGTGACGACGACGGCGTCGGCGACGCCGCTCGAGTTATAAACGGGTGCCTAAGAGCTGCGCTCTAAAAAATATAGGCTCCAATCCACGCTGTGAAGGGGGTTGGTCAGCGAAGCTTTGTTATCACCTGCAACGATTGCCTACTGCACTATACAAAATGCCGCCGCCGGTTGCAGCACGCCGCCGCTGGTCATATTGCCGTTACACACGCGCCAGATTGAGCCGCCATAGCCGCCCTTCTCTTGTCTTACCGAGATGCCGAGCCACTGAAGCGGGCGTTGACGAGTCTCCACAACGGCCTATGCTGGGGGGAAGCACACAGTAACACTTAGCAATAACCTGTCCTGCTGTGGAAATGATGAAGTCAAGCGAACGGAATAAGAGGAAACAAAAACTGAAGGTCAGTTATGGCGGCGCCCATGCACAGCTGCTGTAAAGCGTCTATACTTCGTTTCACCTTAAGGCCTGTTCACACATGCAGCGGAGCGCTACAAGCGTAGCGCGTATACCTCGCGCTAAGCGCGTGCTGAAGGGAGCGTTCACCAGCTTTGTATCGCACCGTCAAAACTGTTGCTCATGGCAGACGGTAAGTAGCTGACGGCACGTGAGGAGCGCTACATCAGCGCTTCGCTGCATGTGAGAACCGACCTTAATGCTGTACCATAGCGAAGGCTAGAAGCGCGAGCTCATAGCGTTTGTGCCGCCGAGATGTGCCCCAGAGCAAGGAGCTCGCGCTTGTAGCCTTTCCTGCGGTACATCATATATGGTGAAACGGAGTATAGTATTCACGCTGCTCCTCGGGAGTCCTAAGTATGCGTGGCCTATTCATCGCGGTGCTGCAGCAACAATGAAATCAGTATACTCTGCTTCATCTTACGTTTAAGCGCAGCGGATGTTGCGAACCATCGAAGCCAATCGGAGGCCGTGCGAGTGTCACGTGACCTTAGAGAGGGGGCACAGCGACGCGCGGAAAGCGTATCACGAGCCACGTCTACAGAACGGTATTGGCTAAGATAGCTCGTAGCATCCGCTGCGTCCGGACGTACGGTTAATGACGTCACTCCCCACGTCGCAAGCTGGACAGCTTTATGAAGTCCAGCTTTTGAACTCCCAAAGAAGCTGTCCAGCACAAAAGTAACCCAAAACGATGCAAGTTTGGAGATACTATGTTTTACGCCATATAACCCGTATTATAATTTTAAATGAAAAACTAAGCGTGACTATTTTTTGCGCACGATGGCCACAAATACATAGGTAAATAAACATGTATATTTTTTACTAATAAATTTAAAATTATGTGTACACTGCCACTGTTAGGTTCGCGTTTTTAAATTTAAAATTTTTTACGTCAATTTTTTTTACGAAAGAGTCACACATAAAAGACACCACGGACAGCACATCTTCTGACTTTCAACACACGATGAATCGTCGACGCTCGCAAACGAAAGGTTGCGATGCTGCGCGAACGGTTTTTAAAATTGCTGCGTGGGAAACTCCGGGCGCAACGGCTTCGCAGCGAAGGGAAAAGGATTCAAGGCGACGAAGTATGGTGTACACCATAGACGAAGTAGCTTCTTGCATCTTCAGTAAGCCAACAGTTCGTGTTTCCCCGCTAAGTTTAGCGGGAAAACATGTACAAAATTAGTTTCACTGCTAGATTTAGCGGGACAATAGACCCTTTACGAAAGTCAGTCAAGCAACTGGCGGGCGCACTCGCGTACGGGTTTTAACCTTTCTGCACAGCCGTGCACGCCACCAAGGATCATATTTTTGTCTGCAAATAAATATTATTATTATTATTATTATTATTAACTATGAGATACCGAAACCGCCGCCATTACTGCGTCGTCGTTTTGGGAGCGAGCGATGGCAGGTGCTTGTGGCAGTACTCCCGGTACCTTTGGCTACGGTCCTCAGGGACGAGTGACTTTGCCTTCCCCATGGAGCACTGACCTCACTGCAGTTCCGCGTAGCTTTAGATAGAGGCGTACCGCGTCTCGACACTCGCTTCGAACCGCCAGGTTGCCCGAAGCAACAAGTTCATCACCGAGGCCTACGTTGATCCGGCGTCGGTTCAAGTGTTGAGGTAAGCACTGTTCTTTCTTGTCGCCCGTTCAGACCTAAGCGTGAGCCAAGCTAAAGCTACAAGCGCGCGCATCACGCCGTGAACGAATCTTTTACGTGCAGGCGGACTTGTGCCGTCTGCCGCAGCGCCGTGCACAAGGAAACGCCAAAAGAGGCCTAAGATACTCGCGAATCTTCGGCCTCTTTTGCATGATGAAATGAAATGT
This sequence comes from Ixodes persulcatus, assembly GCA_013358835.2. NCBI lineage: Eukaryota > Metazoa > Arthropoda > Arachnida > Ixodida > Ixodidae > Ixodes > Ixodes persulcatus. The sequence continues at coordinate 1,116,348 of JABSTQ010011378.1, forward strand.
AGTATTTTCCGGCTTGTTGCCTTCTCACAGCTTGAGATAATGTTGCGAGGCTCAGTGGCGTACGGACTAAAGAGTACGAGGCGGGGGGTGAGAGGTAAACAGAATCGCTCTTGCGTCGTGCCGGTGATCTTCGCCCCTGTACGCAGAGCCGTTCTGCCTGTACGCCGTGCGTCAGTTTTTTTTTTTTTTGTTTTTCGTTTTTTAGCAAAGGCGCTTGTTTTGATCGTATTGCTTTCTGTGCTGGCAAGTTTCACGTTGACGGTTTGACGTGTGTGGTGCCCGCGAGCGTGCACTATGTCCACTATCAGCACGAGCATGCTAGCTCAAAAGTTAGGACAAACCAGTCCTAACTTTCGGCGTAGTAAAAGCTTCCGGCGTTTAGTAAACGAATAATCGCATATATGACGCGTCTTTTCCCACACATAGTGAACACTGCTGAGATTATGCCTCTTACTTATTCGAAAAACAATGTGGGTGAACACTTGGTATGTTTGTTCACTGTACAATCTATGCAGTAAACATAAGTAAACAAGAACGCAAATTTATTTCAGATCCACCAGCGGAGTGCTCATCAAAGCAAGCTGCTTCAGGAGCCAGAGGAAAGCCAAAGTAGGAGACCTGGGAGTAGAAATATTGCGGTTAGAAAAAAATGTGGTTGTATAACTTAAACGATGCAGACGGAACTTCGCAATGGAAAATTGTTTCCGTTGGGCTGTTCTACTGGTTGTTTTTAAACAGCCTTCTGTCAAGACTCAGGTGTGTCTCTCTGTCCCTATTTGTTTTGTTACAAGCTCTTGAAATGACCTTAATAAAGTCAACCCTCCTATGCATCCCATGTGCACGTCTGTTTTACTCTCCAGTGTTCTCAACAACACATCGTTCATTAGTTTATGTTTGGCAGACAAATATGCTGTGTGATGTATTCTATGGCATGCTGTGCCTTTTGCGGTTGTGACCGGGCGAGTTCTATGCTCCCAAACGAAGTTATGAGGTAATGTGGTCAAAGCACTTAAAGAGTAGCTCTAGCAGAACGTTGCGGGGACGAGCAAAGCAAATCGTTCTCGGAGGCCCGATACCGCCCCGGGCGCGCGCTTGAAAACATGTTGAGAAGTTGCAGCACGAGCTCCCGATACAGGCATTAAAGAGACGAAGTACACCTCTCCGTGCTAGCAAGAGCAACCATGCAATGCCGATGTCGTGAACGTAAAACAATGTTCTATCGAATTCCATGTAATGTCGTGACGTGCAAGCACTCCTTGCGTTCGTTTTTCTTTTTTTTTTTTTTTTTTTTTGCGCGAGTGCTTGTTCGGACGAGGTATTATGCAAAGCTACGTGCCCATACCTACTAGGAAACTTCACACAACTTGTGATCGGACACCGCAACGCAACATTGTCAGAAATCAACTAGTCGCAGCTACGGGATCCATCGCACGATTACTCGTGCAGTTCAAACGTATTTCTAAACAATGTCGCGTGGACAGGGGTTATCCTCTATAGATTATTTTTATTTGTGCTAGCTTTACACTCCGAAGCGGTGAACACGCGCTCGAAGCTTCGAAAAGCGTTGAGGCAGCAGCGGACAGGCCAAATGTGATCGTCGCTCACTCCGCGCAGATCTGCATGACCCGATTTCTTCGAATACTAATGTTTTTAACGTGAAAAAAAAAAAAAAAGGCTCACCTTGTGTTGTTTTTCATCTTTTGACCCTCTTTGGGTGCATTGAGGGACGCATGTCAAACGCTATCACCACTGCCGAACGCAGCGGAATGGTTCAGGTTGAACCCCCTCGATGCTTGACGACGCAGTAATGGCGGATTTTGTGAAGTTCGCGCAACCGACACTAGAGGCGCTGACTTTCGTAAAGGGTCTATTGACGTCACGTGACATAAGCACCAATTCAATTTCCCGCTAAATTTAGCGGGGCGGTTACACCGATGCCGACGGCGACGCCGACACCGCTTAACGCGGAAACGGGCGCCTAAGAGCTGCGATCTAAAATCCATTATTTGATTAACTCGCTTTCCGATCTTATACACTTCGTCATATTGCCACACGTCAAACATACAACCAAATTTCATTTGTCTTTCAATCTTCGAAATGCGCAATTGATTAATTGGTCCAAATATCTGGATTAACTTAACTTAAAGGATGTTAACAATAGTTAACCAATTACATAAGACTCATGCAATATAGATCAATCAACTATAGTGTCTTGGCGAGTACATATGACTTTTTGCTTGCACGACCGAAACGGGCCCATATATCATTATCAGGGGATATGTTTTTACCCATATATGTCGTCAACGGGCTAAATGGGGCAGTATTTGAACTTTTATACAGCGATATATGGGCCCGTTTTGGTCGTGCAAGCAATTATTCCTCCGCGGGCTCGTGCCCGCGGCGGATTATTTGGGTTTTTCTTTCTCTTCCTTTCTTGTCAGTAAACGTAGTTGTGAGTAGCGCTCTTTTCTGTCCTGTCCTTCTTCTCTCTACCTTGTGCGCTAAACACCTCAATATGTTAGACTACCAACTAGCCCAAATGTCAACTTTACGGCCGTATTTACGCACTTAAGCGCGGTTCAAACAGGCCCGGAGTACGGCGCCCGGGCCAGCCCGGGTGCCGGAACCCGTAGTGACGTCAGCGCTCCCTCCGTACGGGCGGTGACGTAATTAAGGCCTCCGGCACCCCCCCCCCCCCCCCCCCCCCCCAGGTCAGGAGTTGAAAAATTTTCAACTTTCTCCTTCCCGGGTCGTGACGTAGGTTTCCGTATTTTCTCCGCGGCCAATCAGCGCGGCGCGATTCCCTCCTCCGCCCTCCTTGCCACCGGCGTTCGCGTGGTTCCGCGTGCAATGGTGCAATAGGTGAGCGGCGTTTGGGAACTTCCGGTTCCTTAGGAAATTTTGTTTAGCTGTTGGCAAGCGACGCCGATGATTTGCAAGCCTGTCTAAGCATGGTTCTGAAAACTACAGTCCGGAGGTTTCAGAATTATACTTGCACAGGCTTGCAGCTCATTGTCGTCGCTTGTCAATGGTGAAACAAAATTTCCTAAGGAACCGGAAGTTGCCAAACGCCGCTCACCTATTGCCTCACACCACTCACGCGCTCCGTGCTTGACTTCCCGCCCGTCTCCGACGCGAGGAAAGCTGCGGAAGCTGCAAAGAGTGCCGCTGCCCCGAAGAGGGCTGAAGTTGCCGCTGCGTTTGACGTACGCGAGAAAACCTATAAATTAATTCTGCTAGTTCAGCAGTACCCCTGGATCTACGACAGGTATCATAGCGACCAGAAGGACCAGGACAAGCGAAAGAACTCGATACTGCTTTTAATAATTTATTCACATGGTTTCAAAGACACGGGAGGTGGTTGCAACCCGATGAAACGGCATCTTCAATGCAAATATGAGTGGCCTTTAGAAAGGCCGTTTGTAGAGGCAGGCAGTGGTTGGCTTGCTGGCTGCAAAGAGACCGGAAAGGCAGTGAGATGCACTTAAAAGGTTAAAATGGTCAACGACACCGGTACGCGCTGTAGATGCGTTTTTAGGCAGTACTGTATGACCGCTAGCCTAGGGTCTTTAACGTGCACCACGCAGTAGTGATACACGACCGCACGCCGATACGATGCTCATCCAGATCGAAGCGGGCAGGGGTGGGGATTGAACCAAAGATCCCTGGGTTCTGCAGCGCGAGCTTTCGTGCAGAATTCACTCACAAGCAGCTTGTAAGCACACATCCTAGCTAGCACAAAGGACAAGGAAGCAGAACGGGCTTCGGTCATACACGCACTCAAAGGAGCACAACACCGTGACCAGGTTTTGTGAACAGAAAGAGTGTGTCGTATGAGCTGCACATGTGCATGCCATTGCTATTTTTTTATAGCACAGACGCAGTAAAATCTGACAAGCGTGTGACTGTTACGAAAGCTGCTCTCGTGATCCTGCCGCGTTAAAAGTGATCTAAATGTGGTTTCACTGCGGGAGCGCACGCTCCACGTGAGTATTCCTGCGAGCGACGCGCGGGCCCACGTGGAACGCCACTTGATATATAACATGAAAATAATCCAAAATAAAAGGCAGCACACCCTACCTGGCTCGTGACATTCGGAAGCACTCGAAGAAGACCCGGCCGTCGGGGTCTTCGTACATCTGTCTCACGATGGTGGCGTACTCGCCGAGCGTTTTGCGAGACTTCAGGAGCTCGCGGACGGCCTTCCGCTTCTTTTTCTTCACACTCCGCAGGTACTGCTCACACGCAGCCGCGAAAGTAGTCAGCCGACGCTAGTTGATAGTTCTTGCATTTGTAACGTACCTCTTCGTAGCCGGGATCCTGCCGAGACGACGCCATCGCGAAACAAAGCGACGAAAACAAGGCGCCAGTGCCGCTCTAGACGGAGCGCGAAGCGTGGTGGCCGGCGTGGCTGTGTCGGCTGCCTCGTCCAGAGCGTCTCGCCTCGCCCGCGCAAGCGGCGACGACCCCGCTTGACGACAGCCGTTGATTGGTTGCCTGGGGAGCCGCCGTGACGTCAGCTCCCGTCACTACGGGTTCCGGCACCCGGGCTGGCCCGGGCGCCGTACTCCGGGCCTGTTTGAACCGCGCTTTATATGGCCACATTAGAGCACTATATAGCTCCTTCGGAGCAGAGTAGCGCAATCTAGAACACCATCTTTCGGCGACTAGCGGCGAACGCCCGGGGGTTCCAACTCCCCTCAGAAATGCATGGGGAACGTGAGAAAATCGCTGTTTTTTCAATATTGTGGGGATGTACGGAACGTCAATAGTTTTTGACATAATAAAGGAACATTTTAGAATAACTTGCGCTAAGTTGCGTGCCATGTAAGGGCGAAATTTTTTTTTTTTAAAATTGCCTGATCGGCACCACGCAGCAGACGACGCGGCGACGTCACGGAGACGTCGCACCGTCCACGTGACCCGCTCCGGCCAACCCAGGAAGTCCATCTCCGCTGCGTACAAAAATCGTCTGCTTCAAACGCCATTGCCTTGGAAATTGCCTTCTCAAAATTTTCACACGCATCCGATATTATGAAAACTTTGATAAAGTGTTTAGTGCTTTACCAACTTCACGACAGACTAGTTTCGAAAAGTGGGAACTCGGCGTTTATTTTTTAATCAGCCGTGTTGAGTCGATCTCCATGTATTCTCCCATAGGGCGGGCCGCCTCCTGGAACCCTGAGTACCACGTGACTCGCGCCGCGCTGCTCTGTCGGCCATGTTGTCGGCGAAACACGCGGATCAAAGGATTGCGCTACTCTGCTCCGTAGGAGCTATATAGTGCTCTAGGCCACATATGGCAGCATTTGCCCACTTATATGGCGATGTCTGGCCGTATCTGCCACAATATATGGCGGTATATCGCCATCTACAAAAAATATATCAGGGGCATATCTGACATTTTCGAACGTTTGAAGACTTTTTTATTGTTTAGTACAATAAATCGATTATACAAGCCCGTAATAAAGTTTCACAACCGGTTTTGCCTTGCTGGCAGACGACACGATGGCTTCGCGGGTTCAGTGGTTCTTTCTAAGAAAGTGCGCGAACTCGTTGAATGAAGTTGGTGACTATCCACTAAACTTTTATCCTCGCGGTCAACGTTTTGTGGGATTTCGGAAGCAAACAGTGCCTGTACACAGCTTTGATCGACGCCCGAGGTGCGCAAGCGCGCGAACGCCTTCGCGTGGAGCTCGCAAAAGCAGTATTTGAGAAGGTGAAAACGCTGTGAAGCCGAATCACGTACGAGGACGACGTGAAGTGTATTAAGGTCGAAGTGCAGGCCAGCACACGTTTCAAAGATTTATGACAGCACAGTTCTTCAGTGCACATATTTGTGCGATCAAACGAACGAACATATATTAAAAAAGGGATACTGAATCAAAATTTTTATTTCGCAAAATAAGGCCGCAGAAGCGTTGAATGGGACTCTATGGACTCCAAAACATCACTCATGCAATGATATCTCAAAAGGATGGCCGTATGTTTTGGAAAAAAGGGCGCGATGAAGCGAGGACTCTGACGTCACGATCCTCCTGCCCTTACAAAAATCTCTACTTAAATTCTTTTGAATTTCTGTTGAAAATATTCTGGAATCGTATTGAATTTCTTTTTAAACTTTTTTGATGTTTTTTAGACTTTATTTTGACAACCTATTTAACTCCTAGTTAAAATTGGCCACTTAAATTTTTTAGAATTCCTTCTTACATACATTTTTTAGAATTCCTTCTTACATAAATTTTGTTGAATTCCTTTTGACTTTTCCACAGATTGCCGTTAAAAAAAACTCAATCTTTTATATATATTTCTAGTTTTGTTAGGAAATAGTGTCCCATTGGTACATACACATCCCACAAATAAGCACTGAAAACAAACACAAACACCATAAAGCACTCAACACCAGAATCACAGTCTCATTCCCTGCTCCAGAGCCTTATATAGCCTACATATTGAAGGTAATCATTTGGCCGGTGACCACCTCAGCACTTACTAAGGTTCCAAGTGTCTGATCTCCTTCTCGAAAGTCTTTCAAAGGGAAGACAGTGTTTCGAAGGTCGTGGACTCTATCTCTTACTAAAAAGCATTGGTACAACTAATATTATTCCGCGTAGTCGCTAAAACAACATCCACAAAAATGGCTCCTAGAACACATGTTATCGCTTCTCTGCACAGCACCACTCAGGACGAAGCGAGTCAAGGCGTTTGCTCCACTTTAAAATAGCTATTTTGCTTTACTTTACTAGTTGACTCGTTGAATAAAGTCAATAAAGTCACGATAGTCATTACAAAGTGAGAACGGCAGAGCGTGTTTTTCGAACGCCTGGCTTCCAGCACGCGCCCCATGCCTTCTGTCGTGCTTTGACTGCGCGCTTGAGCTCGAGGGGCGCGAGACGTCGAAGCGCTGTCAATGATAAAAGGCTCGCGCTGGAGGCAGGAGAACTGAAGCACCTTCCTGCGGTTCTCAACTTGTCAGAGAGTATTGAGAAACTTAGTGACTTTTGACATTTAGGGCCGGTTGCACCAACGTCACTTACCTTAACCCAAAGCGGCTCTTTCCTAAGTAGGCTTAGCGCCCTAAACCGAGCTCGGGTAAGCACGGGTTTAAATTCCGGTTGCACCAACGTTAACCCGGCTTTACAGACGCGCCCCTAGCTAAACGCTGGATTTGCCTAGGGAATGTAGGGACAAACACAGCGAACTAGGGAACGCTCAGAGGGACGAATACGATTGGCGGAGAGGAATCTCGTGATGTAAACAAAAAACCTGCTGTAGTAGCCGTCGTCGGCGTCTGCTTTTCGCTGTATTTCTTCGGCGAGTAATGAATTAAAGGTCTCCAAATTCAATCATTTTTTTCGCTTAACTTTCAAAAAAAACAGGAGTCAACGCTTTAAATAAACACAAATGCTCTTTACATCTGTGATCGTGTGTTTATTATCGGTTGATAACAGAATATTTTGACAGTGACAGTAGTTTTCGTGCTCACATTTTGAGATAAAGGAGCCATCGGGGGCCCCAAATCTCACCGAACGCAAGAAGGACGCTCTACTCGCTACATCGCTGAAGACAAAACATCATCGAGAATAAGTAGGCAGGTAAGATGACTACTAAAATCAAGTCATGCCTGAGACCGATGAAGTTCAAAACAGTGACGAACTCGCCACGGCCGCTGCGAAAATGCCCGGAAATCGTCGAATAGAAGTCGTCGAGTTGTCGTCGCCACGAATAGAAGTTCTCGTCGCCACGAATGAAAGATATAAAGCAAAATATTCCTAAAAAGCGCGATCACCAGAAAAGTTACGGTTATGGAACGATACAGTTTTCTGAAGCCAAGATTCTCCTCGCGAGACAAGGAAAATTCACTGAAGATTGTCTCGAAACTCAGAAAACAAAAGAAATTGACTTTTCGCTATTTGATAATTTAAAAGCGCCGCAATCTGATGCAAACGGCAGAAGGGTCGACAATCAGCTGATCGCCGAGATCATGTACGTCCACTATTCAACGCGCTGATCGGATTGAAGGATATGCGTTGCAAGTAGAAATAAAAAGCTGGTAAATAACAATACGTTACAGTTATGCGAAAATCAGTAAGGTATACATACGAATAAGCTCGTTGACAGAATAACCAACGGGAAGACAGACGTGAGCCCCACAGCTCCGTACGTATCTCGGTTAGGGCTAACACGCACTGAGAGTGGAGAGCCAGCTTGAAAACAGGGGTCGATAAACACTTCACGCCACAATATTTTGCATCCTTGTCACAATCGAAGGTCATTCTGTCGAGACTCTCACGCTGTTGTAGCCTAAAACACTTTGAACAACCAATTTCGTCCACCGCGTCGCCGCCACAAACCAGCCGCCATGTTTTAAATCCAGGATTAAGAACAACCAAAAGCAAAGCGCCCAATGTTGAGCGCTTACGATAAAGCGTAGTTTAGTGCTAGTTTAGCGATA